>SJXQ01007223.1:556830-661460 GCA_006408695.1 Aepyceros melampus | reverse complement strand
CAGGATCCTCTATGATCCACCTCCCAGAATACTGGAAATAAAAGCAAAAATAAACAAATGGGATCTAATTAAAATTAAAAGCTTCTGCACAACAAAGGAAACTATAAGCAAGGTGAAAAGACAGCCTTCTGAATGGGAGAAAATAATAGCAAATGAAGCAACTGACAAACAACTAATCTCAAAAATATACAAGCAGCTTATGCAGCTCAATTCCAGAAAAATAAATGACCCAATCAAAAAATGGGCCAAAGAACTAAATAGACATTTCTCCAAAGAAGACATACAGATGGCTAACAAACACATGAAAAGATGCTCAACATCACTCATTATCAGAGAAATGCAAATTAAAACCACAATGAGGTACCATTTCACACCAGTCAGAATGGCTGCAATCCAAAAATCTACAAGTAATAAATGCTGGAGAGGGTGTGGAGAAAAGGGAACCCTCTTACACTGTTGGTGGGAATGCAAATTAGTACAGCCACTATGGAGAACAGTGTGGAGATTCCTTTAAAAATGGCAAATAGAACTGCCTTATGATCCAGCGATCCCACTGCTGGGCATGCACACCGAGGAAACCAGAATTGAAAGAGACACGTGTACCCCAGTGTTCATCACAGCACTATTTATAATAGCCAGGACATGGAAGCAACCTAGATGTCCATCAGCAGATGAATGGATAAGAAAGCTCTGGTACATATACACAATAGAGTATTACTCAGCCATTAAAAAGAATACATTTGAATCAGTTCTAATGAGGTGGATGAAGCTGGAGCCGATTATACAGAGTGAAGTAAGCCAGAAAGAAAAACACCAATACAGGATACTTACACATATATATGGAATTTAGAAAGATCGTAATGATTTACCTGTACGCGAGACAGCAAAAGAGACACAGATGTATAGAACAGCCTTTTGGACTCTGGGAGAGGGAGAGGGTGGGATGATTTGGGAGAGTGGCAGTGTAACATGTATGATATCATAAGTGAGGCGGATCGCCGGTCTAGGTTTGATGCAGGGTGCAGGATGCTTGGGACTGATGCATGGGGATAATTCAGAGAGATGGTGTGGGGCAGGGAGGGGAGAAGTGGGGGTTGGGATTGGGAGTTCATGTACATTCGTGGCTGATTCATGTCAATGTGTAGCAAAACGAATACAGTATTGTAAAGCAAAACAAAAATAAAATAAAATACAGTAATTAAGTACTGAGAAAAAAAATGTTATCATATTAAGATTTTAAGAGGACCTATAATCAAGCCAAAAAATAGCCAATTTTTAAATGAAGCCAACTGCTGTGGCTCTTCAAAAAAAATACATATTCAAAGCAGGGGCTGCCTCATTCTATGTTCTAAGTTCCACGGAGAATTTCCATTTTAGTACTCTGGGCTGCTCACCGCACCATCTCCTGGAGTGGTGGGTGAACCTCAGGTGGGTTCATTGTAAGCAGAGCTAGCCCTTAGCTTTCCACAGACACTGCTATAAAGCAGAGAGGTTATTGGGCAATAGAGAACATAATCCAGTGGGAAAAGCATGGAGATCTGCAGGCCTGGCTTTTAGTTTCAGCAGAAACTCAGAGTGTGGGGATGGGTGGCCCATGTGACTTCTCAAAGACCTGGTTTCTGACTGTAAAATAGGGTCACTGATCTCCAAGATCCCATCCAAGTTTTTAATTCTATTCTAGGCAAAGGAAGTCACCTCTTGCACTGACCATGTGTTTGAAAGAGGGAGAAGCATACAGAGATGTTTACATCCGCAAGACAGTAAGCCCTCAACCTTCTTGAAGGACATCTTCCAAAATGTTCCTAATTCCCAAATGGCAAAATAGAATGGCTGCCTCCATTTCTCTTAGGGTTTATCAATACAAAAGATGACATCACATGAAAGCAAGGACTCAGGAACAAGTTACCTCGTGAAAACCCTTTGCCCACCCATCCTGTCCCACACACATGGACACACAAGCTTTTTTTTAATGCCATCAATTTGCTTTGAAAGTGAAAGTGAAGTCGCTCAGTCATGTCTGACTCTTTGCAACCCTATAGACTGTCCATGGGATTTTCCAGGCAAGAGTACTGGAGTGGGTTGCTATTTCCTTCTCCATTTGCTTTATTTTAATATTAAATGTTCATATAATTTTTTCTTCCAAATATTCTGTAATTACATATCTGATTTCTCAAAGACCCAAGATTTAGGAGAGGGAGTTTCAGTTTCCAGATGGCTGCATCTTTGTATTGTTTTTTGTTATTGTAGTTTATAATTTGGCTGTTAATTGTTGGCTTTATGTTATATTTACTCTGGGATCAGTTGACATGCAAGATTAAGTTCCCTGACCAGGAATTAAACTCATGCCCTCTTTAGTGGAAGCGTAGAGTCTTAACCACTGGACTACCTGGGAAATCCCACATAAACTTTTTTTATTACATATATCCTCTTCCTTTTGAACCTCCCTCCCATCTCCCTCCCCTAGGCTGATACAGAACTCCTGTTTGAGTTTCTTGAGCCATACAGCAAGTTCCCGTTGGCTATCTGTTTTACATATGGTAATGTAAGTTTCCATGTTACACTCTCCATGCATCTCATCCTCTCCTCCCCTCTCCCCATGTCCATAAGTCTATTCTCTGTGGCTGTTTCTCCATTGCTGCCCTGCAAATAAACTCTTCAGTAACATTTTTCTAGATTCCATATATATGTGTTAGTATACAATATTTATCTTTCTCTTTCTTTGTATCTCCCTCTATCTTCATCTTTCTCTTTTATCTTTATACTTCACTCTGTATAATAGTCTCTAGGTTCATCTACCTCATTAGAACTGACTCAAATGCATTCCTTTTCATGGCTGAATAATATTCCATTGTGTATATATATCACAACTTCTTTATCCATTCATCTGTCAATGGACTATGTTACTTCCATGTTCTAGCTATTGTAAATACTGCTGCAATGAATTGTATGGAGAGAGTTCCAGAAAAACGTCTACTTCTGCTTTATTGACTATGCCAAAGCCTTTGACTGTGTGGATCAAAACAAACTATGGAAAATTCTTCAAGAGATGGGAATACCAGACCACCTAACTTGCCTCCTGAGAAATCTATATGCAGGTCAAAAAGCAACAGTTAGAAATGGACATGGAACAACAGACTGGTTCCAAATTGGGAAAGGAGTTCATAAAGGCTGCATATTGTCATCCTGCTTATTTAACTTATATGCAGAGTACATCATGAGAAACACTGGACTGGATGAAGCACAAGTTGCAATCAAGATTTCCGGGAGAAATATCAATAACCTCAGATATGCAGATGACACCACCTTTATGGCAGAAAGTGAAGAACTAAACAGCCTCTGATGAAAGTGAAAGAGAAGAGTGAAAAAGTTGGCTTAAAGCTCAACATTCAGAAAACGAAGATCATGGCATCTGGTCCCATCACTTCATGGCAAATAGGTGGGGGAAACAATGGAAACAGTGACAGACTTTGTTTTGGGGGGCTCCAAAATCAATGCAGATTGTAACTAAAGCCATGAAATTAAAAGATGCTTGCTCCTTGGAATAAACTCTATAATCAACCTAGACAGCATATTAAAAAGCAGAGATATTACTTTGTCAACAAAGGTCTGTCTAGTCAAGGCTATGGTTTTTCCTGTGGTCATGTATGGATATGAGAGTTGGACTATAAAGAAAACTGAGTGTCAAAGAATTGATGCTTTTGAACTGTGGTGTTGGAGAAGACTTTTGAGAGTCCCTTGGACTGCAAGGAGATCCAACCAGTCCATCCTAAAGAAAATCAGTCCTGGGTGTTCACTGGAAGGGCTGATGCTGAAGCTGAAACTCCAACACTTTGGCCACCTGATGTGAACAACTCACTAATTGGAAAAGACCCTGACGCTGGGAAAGATTGAAGGTGGGAGGAGGAGGAGAAGGAGACGACAGAGGATGAGATGGTTGGATGGCATCACTGACTCAATAGACATGAGTTTGAGTTGAGTTGGTGATGGACAGGGAGGCTTGGCGGGCTGCAGTCCATGGGGTTGCAAAGAGTCAGACACAAATGAGCGACTGAACTGACTGACTCATGGTGGTTTTAGTCCCAGTTTTTTAGCGAATCTCCATACCGTCTTCCATACTGGCTGTATCAATTTACATTCCCACTGAGAGTGCAAGAGTGTTCCCTTTCCTCCACACCCTCTTCAGCATTTTTTGTTTGTACACTTTTTGATGATGGCCATTCTGACAAGTGTGAGGTGATAGCTCATTGTAGTTTTGATTTACATTTCTCTAACTAAGACCAGGAATCGAACCCGTGCCCTCTTCAGCAGAAGCGTGCAGTCTTAACCACTGGACTACCTGGGAAGTCCCACACAAACTTTTAACCCATGAGACCTAAATCCTACTTTAGCAAAATTATAAAGCCACACGTGTCATGGAACCCTTATATTGAAAGAAAAGTGGTTAAATTCACCACCACGTATCCACTGCATCCAGATTACGTAAAGCACCTGGACAACCACTGCTTTGGAGCATGTTTTACTAATATAGTACCAAGAAAGTTATGTAATAAAACGTGCAATTTCTTTTGCCAACAGCTGTAAATTGGAAACATCATAATTTTTCCAAACCATAATGAGTTTTGCCCCTGTCTTTCCTCATAGACAGTAATGATAACATAAAATGATGTATTAAGATAAACTCATAAGAACGACTTTTCATAATCATCTATGTCTTCTAATCCTTTTCAGAATGACCACTTTGGGAGTGGCTGTCTTGACTGTGGTTGTGTGCTCACCTCATAGTTTACTCCTTCAAAACTGCTTTCCTGGGTCAGTTCAGGAGTGTTGGAAGGAATCATGTCTCAGTCAAAACCAGTATTTCCTAAGACTGCCATTCACCTTGCATGACTCACTGGGCTTCAAGTCTCAAAAGCTGTCTACAGAGACTTGGCTCTGAATTATTCCTGGCTGTTTTCCAAAGCCCAAATCTACCTCCTATAGTGGAAAGTTGACTATTGTTAAGTTAATGGAAAGAGTACACCATTGGATCTGAAGCAGTTCCTCATGAACTATATAAAAATATTTTATATTTGGTGACACAAACAGAATATGTTTATAATTTTGCTTTAATTGATGTAATGCGTCAACTTGACTAATTGTGTGTGTCAACTTGGCTGGATTAAGGGGTTCCCAAAGTGCTAGTAAAACATTGTTTTGGGGTGTGTCTATGAAAGTGTTTCTGTAACATTTAGAGCAATGGCAACCCACTCCAGTATGCCTCCTTGGGAAATCCCATGAACAGAAGAGCCCGTGGGGTAGCAACAGAGTTGGACACAATCAAGCAGCTAAAGAATAATAAGACTGAGTAAAGATCACTTTCCCCAAGGCAGTGGGCATTGTGCAGCCCCAGAGGGCCTAAACAGGACAAAAAGGCAAAGGAAGGGAGAATTCACTCCTTACTTGAGCTGGGTTGTCCATCTCTTCCTGCACTTGAACACTGTCCCTCGTGGCTCTCAGGTCTTCAGACATTGACTGAAATTCTACCAACTGCCTTCCTGGGTCTTCAACAAGAGTCCTCTCAGCCTCCCTAGCCATGTGAGTCAATCCCCAAAATAACCTCCTCTTATATCTATACACATACATAAGTTCTGTTTCTCTGAAGAACACTGAATAATAAATAAAACATCCTTCAAGGGCTGTTTAAGGGAATGATATTCCTTCAAGGTTTTTGTATCAGGCCTTTCCAACTCAATCTCTGAAACCCCTGTCTATTTTCATTCACTCTCTTTGTTACTCCCATCACAATGGCTATGTCAAAATAGCCACCTGGGGAAGCCCCCAGCATTGTAATGGCCACATGAGAAGGCCTGGGGTCCCACCAGTTTATCATCTTGGGTCAAGAAATGCTGTCTGTCTGATACTGCCCTCCAGACATGATTTGCTTGTTTTCACGCCTTCTCCCTGGATGACAAGACAAGAATTTTCAAAGACATCATCAAGGGAAGCCTAAAAACTGGAATTTCATTTCCATATTGAATGGATAAAGGAGGAAATGACAAATAAGAAGTCCAAATGCCATCTTCTTATTCAGAATTGTGCCACCAGATTGAGTAGAAAAAAAAAACAGATCTGGGTTCCATGAGTTCCTCTTTAGAAACAGAACATTAGAAATCTTTTCTCAATCTCTCTCCTCGTGTTGATTGTGAAAAGGTCACCAGCGACATCCCAGTTACCACATATCGGTTTCCAATCTGTCTTCATCTGATCTGACTTCTGTGGCATCTGATACCCTCCCACCCACTTCTGATAACTGCCTCCTCCTCAGATTGACACATCTCCCACCCACACCATCCCAGTCCATAGGACCATTTGGATTTCCCCCTTTTGCTTCCAAGTCAATATACATAAAATTCAATATGGCGACTATCCCTCATCACAGATTGGGCTTGCTGGCCACCAAAATCCTCCAATAGATTTTTCAGCAATAAAGGTGGGGCATGTGTGACCTTACTTCTCTGACCAGGGGGTCAAACCTGTGCCATCATCCCGTTGATGGGGAAGCTCAAAGTCCTAACCACTGGACAGGCAGAGAAGTCTGGCACAGTCCTTTTTAACGTCTGACACCCTGTGGTGACACCTCAGACAGCAACTCCACTCCCAAACATAGGGCAACAGTCACCATAACTCATACAACTTTCAGAGACCCTATTCTCTGACCACACAGTCCATTCTGTCCCAAATAATTTTGTCTTGAATAATGAGCAACATATGGACTGCTGTTGTTCAGTCAGTCAGTCATGTCTCTTTGTGACTGCATGGATGGCAACACACCAGCTTTCACATCCATCACTAACTCCTGGACCTGGATCAAACTCATGTCCATCCAGTCGGTGACTCCATCCAGTTGCTGATGCCATCCAACCATCTCATCACCTGTCATCCCCTTCTCCTCTTGCCTTCAGTCTTTCCCAGCATCAGTAGTTGGTTACTTGAGGTTAAGTTTTATACAAAAGAGGAGGAAAGAAGATGTGGTACATATATACAATGGAATATTCCTCAGCCACTAAAAGGAACAAAATAGTCATTCCTAGAGATATGAAAAGACCTAGAGTCTGTCATAATGAGTGAGGTAAATCATAAAAAAAAATTGTGTATTTTCATAAATATGCAGAATCTAGAAAATGGTACAGTCAGTTCATTTCAGTCACTCAGTCATGTCTGACTCTTTGTGACCCCATAGACTGTAGCACACTAAGTTTCCCTGTCCATCACCAACTCCCAGAGCTTGCTCAATCTCATGTTCATCAGGTCAGTGATGCCATCCAACCATCTCATCCCCTGACATCTCCTCCTCCTCCTGTCTTCAATCTTTCCCAGCATCAGGGTTTTTTTTCCAGTGAGTCAGCTCTTTGCATCAGGTGGCCAAAGTAGGGGAGTTTCTACTTCGCATCAGTCCTTCCAATGAATATTCAGGACTTATTTCCTTTAGGATGGACTGGTTGGATCTCCTTGCTGTCCAAGGGACTCTCACAAGTCTTCTCCAACACCACAGTTCAAAAGCATCAATTCTTTGACACTCAGTTTCTTTATAGTCCAACTCTCACATCCATACATGACTACTGGAAAAACCATAGCCTTGACTAGACGGACTTTTGTTGGCAAAGCAATGTCTCTGCTTTTTAGTATGCTGTCTAGGTTGGTCATAGCTTTTCTTTCAAGGAGCAAGCATCTTTTAATTTCATGGCTGCAGTCACCATCTGCAGTGATTTTGGAGCCCAAGAAAATAAAGTCTCTCACAGTTTCCACTGTTTCCCCCATTTATTTGCCATGAAGTGAGGAGACCAGATGCCATGATCTTAGTTTTTTTAACGTTGAGCTTTAAGCCAACTTTTTCACTCTTCTCTTTCACTTTCATTAAGAGGCTCTTTTGTTCTTCTGCACTTTCTGCCATAAGGGTGGTGTCGTCTGCATATCTGAGATTATTGATATTTCTCCTGGCAATCTGGATTCCAGACTGTGCTTCATCCAGTCTAGCATTTCACATGATTACTCTGCATATAAGTTAAATAAGCAGGGTGACAACATACAGCCTTGACATACTCCCTTCCTGATTTGGAACCAGTCTGTTGCTCCATGTCTGGTTTCAACTGTTGCTTCCTGACCTGCATGCAGATTTCTCAGGAGGCAGGTCAGGTGGTCTGGTATTGCCATCTCTTGAAGAATTTTCCACAGTTTGTTGTACTCTACACAGTCAAAGGCTTTGGCATAATCAATAAAGCCGACGTAGATGTTTTTCTGAAACTCTTGTTTTTTTGATGATCCAACGGATGTTTACAATTTGATCTCTGGTTCCTCTGGCTTTTCTAAAACCAGCTTGAACATCTGGAAGTTCACGGTTCACATACTGTTGAAACCTGACTTGGAGAATTTTGAGCATTACTTTGCTACTGTGTGAGATGAGTGCAATTTTCAGTATTTTGAGCATTCTTTGGCATTGCCTTTCTTTGGGATTAGAATGAAAACTGACCTTTTCCAGTCCTGCAGCCACTGCTGAGTTTTCCAAATTTGCTGGCATATTAAGTGCAGCACTTTCACAGCATCATCTTTCAGAATTTGAAACAGCTCAGTTGGAATTTCATCATCTCCACTCACTTTGTTCGTGGTGATGCTTCCTAAGGCCCATTTGACTTCACATTCCAGGATTTCTGGCTCTAGGTGAGTGATCACACCATCGTGATTATCTGGGTCATGAAGATCTTTTTTGTACAGTTCTTCTGTGTAGTCTTGCTGCCTCTTCTTAATATCTTCTGTTTCTGTCAGGTCCATACCATTTCTGTGCTTTACTGAGCCCATCTTTGCATGAAATGTTCCCCTGGTATCTCCAATTTTCTTGAAGAGATATCTAGTCTTTCCCATTCTATTGTTTTCCTCTATTTCTTTGCATTGATCACTGAGGAAGGCTTTCTTATCTCTCCTTGCTATTCTTTGGAACTCTGCATTCAGATGGGTATATCTTTCCTTTTCTTCTTTGTCTTTTTCTTCTCTTCTTTTCTCAGCTTTTTGGAAGGTCTCCTCAGACAATCATTTCCCCTTTTTGCATTTCTTTTTCTTGGGGATAGTCTTGATCACTGCCTCTTGTACAATGACATGAACCTCTGTCCATAGTTATTCAGGCATTCTGTTTATCAGATCTAACACCTTGAATCTATTTGTCACTTCTACTGTATAATCATAAGGGACTTTATTTAGGTCATTCCTGAATGCTGTAGTGGTTTTCCACATTTTCTTCAATTTAAGTCTGAATTTGGCAACAAGGAGCTCATGATCTGAGCCACAGTCAGCTCCTGGTCTTGTTTTTGCTGACTGTATAGAGCTTCTCCATCTTTGGCTGCAAAGAATATAATCAATCTGATATCGGTTTTGGCCATTTGGTGATGTCCATTGGTAGAGTCTTCTCTTGTGTTGTTGGAAGAGGGTGTTTTCTATAACCGTGCGTTCTCTTGGCAAAACTCTGTTAGCTTTTGCCCTGCTTCATTTTGTACCCAAGGCCAGATTTGCCTGTTACTCCAGGTATCTCTTGACTTCCTACTTCTGTATTCCAGTCCCCTATGATGAAAAGGACATCTTTTTTGGGTGTTAGTTCTAGAAGGTCTTGGAGGTCTTCATAGAACCGTTCAACTTCAGCTTCCTCAGCATTACCTGTTGGAGCATAGACTTGGATTACTGTGATACTGAATGGTTTCCCTTGGAAACAAACAGACATCATTGTCATTGTTGAGACTGCACACAAGAACTGCTTTACAGACTCTTTTGTTGACTGTGATGGCTACGCTATTTCTTCTAAAGGATTCCTGCCCACAGTAGTAGATATAATGGTCATCTGAGTTAAGTTCACCCATTACAGTCCATCTTAATTCACTGATTCCTAAAATGTCAATGTTCAGTCTTGCCATCTCCTGTTTGGCCACTTCCAGTTTACCTTGATTCATGGACCTAACATTCCAGATTCCTATGTGATGTTGTTCTTTATAACATCAGACTTTACTTCCATTACTAGTCAGATCTACAACTGGGCGTTGTTTTCACTTTGGTTCCATCTCTTCATTCTTTCTGGAGTTTTTTCTCCACTCTTTTCCAGTAGCATATTGGGCACCTAGCAACCTGGGGAGTTCATCGTTCAGTGTCCTATCTTTTTGCCTTTTCGTACTGTTCATGGGGTTCTCAAGGCAAGAATACTGAAGTGGTTTGCCATTCCCTTCTCCAGTGGACCATGTTTCATCAGAACTCTCCACCATGACCCATCCATCTTTGGTAGCCCCACAGGGCATGGCTCCCAGTTTCACTGAGTTAGACAAGGCTGTGGTCCTTATGATCAGTTTGATTTGTTTTCTGTGATTGTGGTTTTCATTCTGTCTGCCCTCTGAGGATAAAGATAAGAGACTGATAGCTTCCTGATGGGAGAGACTGACTGAAGGGGAAACTGGGTCTTGTTCTGATGGGCAGGGGCCTGCTAGTAAATCTTTAATCCAATTTTCTGTTGATGAGGGGGCTGTGTTCCCTCCCTGTTGTTTGACCTGAGAGCAAACTATGGTGGAGGTAATGAAGATAATAGTGGAAAATGTTATGGATGAACCTATTTCCAAAACAGTAGAGAATGGACAGAGGAGGGAAGGGGAAGATGGGACAAATTGGGAGGTTGGGATTGAGATATATACACTACCGTGTATAAAATAGACAGTTAGCAAGAACCAGCTATGATGCACAGGAAGTTCAGCCCAGTGCTCTGTGATGACCTAGGTGGGTGCGATGGGGTGGGGTGGGAGGGACGCCGCAGAAGGAGGGGATATATGTACGCACATGGCTGATTTACTTCATTATACAGCAGAAACTAACACAACATTGCAAAGCAACTGTATTTCAATGAAAAAATTGCTAATACTAACTGAAAAAAAAAAAAGAGGGAGATGGAAGATAGAAAGACACAGAGGTTGCCTGAGGGCAGGGGTTAAATGAAGTACCATTCACATGGGCAAAATAGTTCTCATAACAGGCATTTTGCAATTCCCTAAGCCTTCATAAGCACTGAGTTGATAGATACACCTCTGATTCCAGGCGATGGTTGGTGAAATAAGCCATACGTTCCTGTCTGGTGCACGGGGCTCAAAGAGAGCCCTTTCTAACCGAGAACAAAGGTTTGTGCACCCAGTCACATGCACAGCAGTGCGGTGATTGACAGGCTGATTACGAGGCCCAGGTGGCCTCATCTGGCCTTTCTTAAGTGCAATATGGTATATGCATAACGTGCCATATGAGGGCTGAACTCCTGGCAGGACCTGCAAAGGAGACAGTGCAGCTGGCAGCCTGACACTGCAGCAGCTGGGAGGGGAAGGCTTGGTTTCTGCACATTAACACATTTGACATTTGGTATTTAAAGGGGAGAGCTAATAAATAACCCACCAATGATGACACTCTGTAATGACAGCTTTTATAACCAGCCAGTTAATCCTCCACGCCAGCTCTGTCCTCTCAGACCACTGGCATTGCAGTCTTATTTACTTATTTTTATTTTCCTGGGGCCTGAACTTGGAAAGTTTGCCTTCTGCCATGTTTGAAGCTGATTCAAGGGATAGGGCAACAGCTGGTTGTAGGTGACTTAGCACTAAGATCTGCAGAAAATGGGAGATTTTAGCAGGTGGTCTTGAAATCAGTCTCAAGTATTCACTGGAAGGACTGATGCTGAAGCTGAAACTCCAATACTTTGGCCACCTGACGAGAAGAGCTGACTCATTGGAAAAGACGCTGATGCTGGGAAAGATTGAGGGCAGGAGGAGAAGGGGGCGACAGAGGATGAGATGGCTGGATGGTATCACTGACTCAATGGACATGAGTTTGGGTAGACTCTGTGAGTTGGTGATGGACAGGGAGGCCTGGCATGCTACGGTTCATGGGGTCACAAAGAGGCAGACATGACTGAGTGACTGAACTGAGCTGAACTTGAGTTTGAGGTTCAACTCCATGAAGACAATTGGTCCTCCTAGAAGCAGAGGAATGGGGGAAATTCACCTCTTGATTTATTGCCTCTTTTCAGAACCCATATGCAGGGTTTCCCTGGTGGCTCAGTGGATAAGAATCCGCCTGCCAATGCAGGGGACACAAGTTTGATCCCTGGTCCAGGAAGATCTCACATGCCATGTGGCAACTAAACCCATGCACCACAACTCCTGAGGCTGCAAGCAACAACTAGAGAGTAGCCCCCACTCACTGCATCTAGAGAAAGCCCACACACAGCAACAAAGAACCAGTGCAGCCAAAAGTAAAAATAAATAAATACAACTGTAAGAAAGAACCCATATGCAGAGTTGCTGTCTCAACTGAATCCCACACATTTACAGAGCATCTACTATGTGTCCCCATAATATGTGTTCTGAGGACATAGAAATAAGGCTATTTACATAAAAAAGGAGATGATGCTATTTGCAGCAAAGTGGACATAGAGATACACCGAATGTGTCCCCATCTGCAAGGAACACAAGTTTCCCTGGAAATACAGAAGTGTGGAAGAAAGAGCAAGGCACGTTATATGTTGGATTTACAATCCAAGCTTAGCCATAGGCACCCGTTTAGCCCACAGGGCTCTGTGCTGTTTGAAGGTAGGAACTAGACTGTGGTCGGGTCTGCTTCCCCAGACTTAATCTATAATAGGTGCATGACTCACAAACGTTCAGTAAACAAATAAATAAATGAAAGGATGTTTATAGTCCAAAGTTCACAATCAATTGCAGGTGTCCCACATTGTCTTTTGTCTCCAAAGGTGTAGAAATTCCTGCAGCCCCAAATCCATCTCCAGTTTTCAGCATAAAATTCATGCCATGCTTTTACAAATGGGCTTCCTCAAATTAAGGAGGTTTCAAATGTTTGGGGACCAGAGCAAAATGAAACCCTTCAGAAGGAAGTGACACCTTCAGTCATGCTTGTTATGGATTGAATGTCCATTTGTTGTTAAATCCTAACCGTTTTGTGATAATATTAAAAAGTGAAGCCTTTTGGAGGTGATTAAGGCTTGAGGGTGGGGTCCTTATGATGGGATTAGTGCTGTTATAATAGAGACCCCAGGAGCTCCATCACCCCTTCCACCCTGTGAGGACATAGTGAGAAGTCAGCTGCCTTTGAACCGGGACGCTCTCACCAGACACAAAATCTTCCAGCACATTGATCTTGGACTTCCCAGCCTAGAGAACTGTGAGAAACAGAATTCTGTCATTTATAAGCCACTCAGTCTACGGTCCCTGGAGAAGGGAATGGCAACCCACTCCAGTATTCTTGCCTGGAGAATTCCATGGACAGAGGAGCCCGGTGGGCTACAGTCCATGGGGTCACAAAGAGTTGGACACGACTGAGCAACTAACATACATAGTCTGTGGTAGTTTGTTCTAGCAGCGTGAACAGACTAAGACAATGGTATTAATTGAATCTACTTTGTATTCTGCTTTCTGGGCTCTGTTGACTCCTATACCCACATACTGCATGCCAGTCAATGGTCCTGCGAGTTCCCCCATTCTGCGGGTCAGCCCCAGGACAAATGAGCTGTTGCACACCTGCATGTCCCCAGTGTCAGTCATCAGTCTGAGTGCATACGTAGTGATAGTGATGCTCATACCAAATCCTCCACCTGACTGCACAACAGCAGCCCCCATCCCAACCTTGCCCTAGGATCTCCCTGGGGGTGTTTCACTTCTGCACAAGAATGATTCCACTCAGATCTCCCTCTGGTCTCTGTACTGGGCCTCCTTCACATCTGCGCCCTCCTCAAGTCCAGAGCTTGGCTAATTCAGCTGGGAGACCCTGAATCCCCAGGGCTTGAAACCACGGGAGCGATGGGGGAAGGACAGAGTCTAGCTCCTCCCCGCCAGCTCTGTCATCTGGATGTGCTACAGTCTCATATGGTCTCTCCTGGATGTGCCTCTCTCGGCCTCTTGCCCTAGCCCCACCTTCTGTGGCGTGCACGCATGTGAGCTAAGTTGCTTCAGTGGAGTTCACCTCTTTGCCACCCTATGGACCATAGCCCACCTGGCTCCTGGGTCCATGCAAGTATTCTCCAGGCAAGAATACTGAAATGGGTGCCATTGCCTTCTCCGCCCCGCCCTCTAAGAGGCCTTAAATCATCCAGTAATGCCGAGTCGGGGTGTGGTAGCCCTTCACCTTCATGCTTCCATCTCTCCTGCCTCCCCTGCTCAGTTCAGTCACTCAGTCATGTCCAGTTCTTTGTGACCCCATGAACCGCAGCACGCCAGGCCCCCCTGTCTATCACCAACTCTTGGAGTCCACCCATTCCACCTCTGTTGTCCCCTTCTCCTCCTGCCTTCAATCTTTCCCAGCATCAGGGTCTTTTCAAAGGAGTCAGTTGTTCACATCAGGTGGCCAAAGTAGTGGAGTTTCAGCTTCAGCATCAGTCCTTCTTCAAACTCTTCCTTCCTCCTTTCGTCCACACACACAAGTTGAAACATGCAAGCTGAACCACCCACTGTCAGGGCAGCACCTTGGAAGGGAGGATCAGTCACTCGTCAGCCCACCTGAGCAGCTGGAGTTCTCCCCTGCTACGAGAGCCACAGGGCAGACAACAGTGTCCTGCTTCTAGGTGGCCTGCCCCCATCTCTTGTCTACCTGATTACATCAGATGAAATCAACATCAAAGGCCGCCTGTGGGCACATGGGAGAAGCAACGGGGCAAGACTTTCCTTTCACAATAATGAAACATGAGAGAAAACAGCAAAAGTTCTTCGCCCAGAATCTGTCTCAGATGTTAGTTTTGTTGTGTTTTAATGTAACATGAGTTGAAAGGATCCCTCCTCTGGCCTGCAAGTATCCCTAGGGGCCGTCAGCTCAGTACAGGAGAGGATGGGAGCGGCCAGGACGTGGGGCTTCATGGGCTGTTCCATCCTTAACAGTAGGGAGAAAGGTCTCCCAAGTTCTGAAGAGTTCACAGGCAAAGGTCTGCGTTAGTGGGTCCTTTCAGCCACTGCAGATTAGAATCAGAAATCCATAGCCAGATCCCAGCAGCAGCAACAGAAATAGGAACTCCTGTGTTTTGGCCCAAAGGGAAATGATGTCATTCCATTTTACCAAAGTTGAAGCAATTTATTCTTGACACAATAGCTAGGTGGCAGATGATGTGTGTGTGCCAAGCTACTTCAGTTGTGCCCAACTCAATGTGACCCTATGGCAGTAGCCTGCCTGGCTCCTCTGTCCATGGGTTTTTCTGGGCAAGAATACCAGGGTGGGTTGCCACGCCCTCCTCCAGGGAATCTTTCTGATATAGAGACTGAACTCCGGTCTCTTAAGTTTTCTGCACTGGCAGGCAGATTCCTTACCACTAGTGCCACCTGGGAAGCCCAATGGGTATATAAAATAATAATAGTAAAGATGAAAGTGAAAGTGGCTCAGACATGTCCAACTTTTGCGACCCCATGGACTGTACAGTCCATGGAATTCTTCAGGCCAAAATACTGGAGTGGGTAGCCGTTCCCTTCTCCAGGGGATCCTCCCAACCCAGGGATTGAGCCAGGGTCTCCTGTTTGGCAAGTGGATTCTTTACCAGCTGAGCTACCAGGGAAGCCCAATAATAAGATAGATAGATGACTAGATAGATGATAGCTAGATAGATAGATGATACCCAGTCAAGGCAAACCATAGGAGCTCTGAAATTGCATAAATGACTTCAAGAGAATAAGTCATAGGAAAGAAGATAAGGTCTCTGCTTCCTTTTTACCCTGAATGCCATTCTCTTTCTCTAAGGAGTGTAGTTTCTTTAAGAGGACCAATGCCTTCCACTGTAACCCGCTAAACTATTCTTTTTCTCAAGACAACAAATTTGTCCCTGCTTTGGTTTTATTTAATTTTTCCGATGCTTTAGTAGATGCTTCTTCAAATGGCCAGGAAAGATTTGGTGAGCATTCTGAAACAGTTTCTCAGTTGTTGGTTGCACTGATATTTCAGTTGGTTGTCCTGAGAATTCACTGTTGTGGGGCTGTCCTGCGCATTTTGCGTTGTTTAACGACATTCCTGCCTCTGCCCTCTAGAGGCCGGTTGTGACATCCAAAAATGTCTCCAGGCATTGTCCAGTGTCCCCTGGCAGGCAAAACTGCCCCAGCTGGGAACCACCATTCTGTAACAGCAGGGCTGCGGTGAAGAGGGGATCTCAGTCACCCACAGTGAAGTGGACATGGTGTCTTTCAATTCTCCAGACTTTGGAGGGTTCACAGCTGTACTTTTTCACGCACATCCCTGTACCTGTGCAGGAAATGGGAAAATAATCATTGCCTTAGTAAATCCCTCTGTGGGGCCAGAAGAAAGGAATGGAGGAAACCTTTTAGGGAAGAAAAGGTCGAAAGACACCTGTACATCCAAAACGATCAAGGAATACCAACTGCAATCTTGAGTCACTTGAATTCTGCAAGCTTCTGTTTTCTACCATGAGGTAAAGAGGGAGCAGGTCAGAGGCCCTCAGCCCTGCCCTTCATGCTTTGTTGCTTCCCCCAATGCACTGGAAGCCCTGGATTCATCTGCCCACACCCAGAGTCTGGGGGAAGCAGAACACATTCATTCAACAACCATTGAGATCTGTGCTTTGTCAGAAGGTGGATGCAAATGGGTTTGTTATCGAACTCAGGTTTGGTTGTCCCACCACTCAAAAGCCCAGACTTGAGAGACAAGTGTTGGTAGGAAAAGAAAGTTGCTTTATTCAGGAAGATAGCAACCTGGGAAGAAGTCAGACTCAAGTCCAGGAACTGAGCCCCAGTTGCAGATCAGAGGTCAAGAGCTTTGAAACAGGAGGCACAAGAGTAGGGAGAGGACTGCACGCAGAAGAGCACAGTCAGCTCAGACAGCCCTCTTGAAAATGGTCATGCAGCGGTCTGATCAGCGTCAGCTTGATTGTTTTAAGCATATGCACATGTGCTCAGTTGTGTCTGACTCTTTGCAACCCCATGGACTATGACCCACCAGGCTCCTTTGTCCATGGAATTTTCCAGGCAAGAATACTGGAGCAGGTTGCCATTTCCTACTCCAGGGGATCTGCGCCACCCAGGGATTGAACTGGAGTCACCTGCAGATTCTTTACCACCGAGTCTCCTGGGAAGCCCATTTTAAGCACAGTTAGTCTACAATTCCAGGTTTGGTTTATTCCCATTTTCTTGAGACCAGTACTTAAAGATGTGCATGATGGAGCGTCTCACGTCACGGCTACAGTTAACTACATGTAGTTAACTTCTTCATGATGTTAAGTTTCATAAAGGGGTTTCCGTAACTTATGGGGGACTTCAGTAACTGAGAAACAAAGGATATGGCTCAGGATATTATTTCTAGCCCCTGGATGAGGAATTAAATGTCCTTAATTTTGTTTAAAGGCAAAATTATTATTATTTTGTCTTGCTTGACTATTCTGTTTTGCTTCTGCATTTTCTCACTACTCTGATTAAATTTGTTCTTTGGCTGAAGTTTTTCTACACACAAGAGGCAAGGGGAGGACATGAAAGTGTCTGTCCAAGGAAGACCCCATAGGATCCTGCTTGGTTACAGTTTCCCTATAAGGATAGTTTGGGCGCAGTGGTAAAGAATCTGCCTGCCAATGCAGGAGATGCAAGGGACATGGGTTTGATCCTCGGGTCAGGAAATCTCCTGGAGTAGGAAATGGCAACCCACTCCAATATTCTTGTCTGAAGAATCCCATGGACAGAGGAGCCTAGCGGACTACAGTCCATAGGATTACAAAGAGTCAGACACGACTGAGCAAAATCTTCAGCAATAAGGACAGTTAGGTACAAATCAAGGCACAAACACTTACATCCAGCCAGCAGGAGTAGGGGCATCAGCTCCTGTGTCCTGTGTGCCTGAGGCTTCTGTGTAGGCAAGACCATATCCCCTCTTCCCAACACAAATCAGTCAGTCCGTGGCAGGGACCCCTTTGGCTGGCTGGTGAAACCTGTGGTTGGGACTTCCCTGGTAACTCAGCTGGGAAAGAATCCATCTGCAATGCAGGAAACCCTGGTTCGATTCCTGGGTTGGGAAGATTCTCTGGAGAAGGGATAGGCTACCCACTCCAGTAGTCTTGGGCTTCTCTGGTGGCTCAGCTGGTAAAGAATCTGCCTGCAATGTGGGAGACCTGGCTTCAATCTCTGCGTTGCCTATGGACCCAGCCTTGGAAAAAAGTTTTTAAATTTATAAAATAAGACACATGAGGTTACAAAAGGAACCAATTATATTGAAAGATAGCTGTCAAAAAGATTTTAGCCCGTGATATATTTATATTTCTTTATTAATGCATTAACTAACAAGGTCTGGGTTGCGACTATAATTACAACCCTTTTGGATAAACACATGATATTCTGAGATGTCTGCTTTAACTGTTATATGATACAAAATAGATCTGGAATGTCCACTGGCATCGAGGCTGGAGGCACTGTTAATACTACTGGCCTATGTTTGCATTAAAGGGAACACTCAATTTCAGTTAGAGAACATTAAAATAAAACTCGGCTTCCCTGGTGTCTCAAACAGTAAAAAAATCCACCTGCAATACAGAAGACCTGGGTCTGATCCCTGGGTAGGGAAGATCCCCTGGAGAAGGAAATGGCAACTCACTCGTGTTCTTGCCTGGAGAGTTCCATGGACAGAGGAGCCTGGTGGGCTGCAGCCATGGGGTCGCAAAGAATCGAACATGGCTGAGTGACTGACACACAGAATAAAACTACAAGGTCTCAGATCAGTGTCACTGACCTCCTGAATTTGCAGTTCTGTGGATTCCAGCAGGTTCCATGCCCTGATGTAGGAATGCTACTTTCCCCATCACAGGGACAGGTTGGTGACCCAAGCTGGTCCTGTCCCTGTGGACTTTTTCAGGGAGGTGACTTTTTCAGGAAGGTGAGTTTTTTAGGGTTGAATAGTTAACCCGAGTCAGAGCAATCAGCATCCTCTCTGTAATTTTCCTGGCAAAACTCTCAGGGAAGATTCACAGAGTACACACAGAGGGTATTGTGGGTATATAGGAAATTTGCTGTATGATTCAGGGAACTCAAACAGGGGCTCCGTAACAACCCAGAGGGGTAGGAAAGGTTGGGGGGTGGAAGGGAGGTTCAAGAGGGAGGGAGAGGACATATGTACACCTATGGCTAATTCAGGAGCTTTCCTGAGGGCCCAACAGGTAAAGAATCCCCTTGCAGTGCCAAGAGACACAGGAGATGTTGGTTCTATCCCTGGGTCAGGAAGATCCTTGGAGGAGGAAATGGCAACCCACTCTAGTATTCTTGCCTGGAGAATCCCATGGATGGAGGAGCCTTATGTGCTACCATCTGTGGAATCGCAAAGGGTCAGACACAACTGAGAGACTAAGAACAGCACGAGGGAGCCCCCTTTCTCTGCCTGGCTGTCTCCAAGCTGGGGCATCACTTCACTGCCTTCAGATTCAGATGAGGACCAGGTCCATACTCTTGGCTCTCCTGAGCCTCCAGCTTGCCCACTGCAGACCTCAGCGCTCCTCAGCCTCCAGAATCACACAAGCCAATTCGTCATAATTCATATGTGTTCAGTCACTTCAGTTGTGTCCAACTCTCTGTGACCCCGTGGACTGTAGCCCACTAAGCTCTTCTCTCCATGGGATTCTCCAGGCAAGAATACTGGAGTGCCTAACAATTCCCTTCTCCAGGGGACGTTCCCCACTGTGGACCGAACCCAGGTACCCTGCACTGCAGGCAGATTCTTTACCCACTGAGACACCTAGGAAGCCCACTCCTTATAATAAATCTCTATATAATTCCATTGATTCTGTTTCTCTTGAGAACCCTGACCAATATACCATCTAGGCCTATAGTCCACTGTACAAATGTTGTGTTTGTGTGAGATGTGATGCACAAAGACACAAACAACCTACAGTTTCCACTTCCTGAGACAGAGACCTATCCTTTACAATAGCATAACCCCAGGGCAGTGTGATTTTTTTAATAGACTCTTTAAGAATAACTGAACTTGGGGCTTCCCTGGTTGTGTGTGTTTAGCCACTTGGTCCTGTCCTACTCTTTGTGACCCCATGGATTGTAGCCCACCAGGCTCCTCTATCCATGGAGATTCTCCAGGCAATCCAGAATTGGATTGCCAAGCCCTCCTCCAGGGGATCTTCCCAACCCAAGAACTGAACCCAGGTCTCCTGTATTGCAAGTGGATTCTTTACCATCTGAGCCACCAGGGAAGTCCCCACACCTTCAAATGCCAAAACTCCTTCCCTGGTGGCTCAGTGATAAAGAATCCACCTTACCAATGCTAGAAACACAGGTTTGATCTCTAGTCTGGGAAGATCTTATGTGTCTCGGAGCAACTGGGCCCCGGTGCCACAGCTACTGAGCCCACACTCTGGAGATGGCAGACGCAGCTAGTGAGGCCCAACCTCCCTGGAGCCTGTGCTCTGCAACAACAGAAGCGACTGCAATGAGAAGCTCACGCATGTCAACCAGAGAGTAGCCCTCCTGTCTGCTCCTAGAGAAAAACCCACACAGCAACAAAGATCCAGCACGGCCAAAAATAAATATATAAGTTATTTTTTAAAAAAGAATAACTGAGCTTCCCCTATGGCATAAACTAGTGTAGGTTTGCTGCTGCTGCTGCTAAGTTGCGTCAGTCGTGTCCAACTCTGTGCGACTCCATAGGCAGTAGCCCACCAGGCTCCCCCATCCCTGGGATTCTCTAGGAAGAATACTGGAGTGGGTTGCCATTTCCTTCTCCAGTGCATGAAAGTGAAAAGTGAAAGTGAAGTCGCTCAGTCGTGTCCGACTCTTACTGACCCCATAGCGGAGAATAACACACCTAGTGCTCCTGGGGTTAAGTTGCAAGCCCTTTATACACAGTCCTGGAAAACAGTATTCAGTCAGCAGTATTAGAAGACAGCCTGATTCTAGATGCATCTCCACTTCTCTCATCACCCGGTTGCTGACTCTGCAGCCGGGTGTTTTGTCTGGAGAGAGTCAAGGCTGGTAGCCCAGGTGAGGGGAAAAAGAAGGCCCAGAGCAGGGGTCTCCACCAGGAGTGCAGAGTCAGGGCTAAAGGCTCAGGGACCCTGAAGAGAAGGCCCAGGGATCAAGAGAGCCTGTGGGGGTTCCTGCTGAGGTCCCTGGATGGACTCCTGTCGTCTGTGTTCCCAGCACAGCCCAAGGGTGGGAGCACGGCTAGGACTGAAGGGCCAGGCACCAGGGCACTGGGCATCATCCAGTGCCCTTCAGTTCAGTTCAGTCGCTCAGTCACGTCCGACTCTTTCCGACCCCATGAATCGCAGCACGCCACACCTCCCTGTCTATCATCAACACCTGGAGTTCACCCAGACTCATGTCCATCGAGCCAGTGATGCCATCCAGCCATCTCATCATCTGTCATCCCCTTCTCCTCCTGCCCCCAATCCCTCCCAGCATCAGAGTCTTTTCCAATGAGTCAACTCTTCGCATGAGGTGGCCAAAGTACTGGAGTTTCAGCTTCAGCATCATTCCCTCCAAAGAAATCCCAGGGCTGATCTCCTTCAGAATGCACTGGTTAGATCTCCCTGTAGTCCAAGGGACTCTCAAGAGTCTTCTCCAACACCAAAGTTCAAAAGCATCAATTCTTCAGTGCTCAGCCTTCTTCACAGTCCAACTCTCACATCCATACATGACCACAGGAAAAACCATAGCCTTGACTAGACGGACCTTTGTTGGCAAAGTAATGTCTCTGCTTTTCAATATGCGTCTAGGTTGCTTATAACTTTTCTTCCAAGGAGTAAGTGTCTTTTAATTTCATGGCTGCAGTCACCATCTGCAGTGATTTTGGAGCCCAGAAAAATAAAGTCTGACACTGTTTCCCCTGTTTCCCCATCTATTTCCCATGAAGTGATGGGACCAGATGCCGTTTTCTTCATTTTCTGAATGTTGAGCTTTAAGCCAACTTTTTCACTCTCCACTTTCACTTTCATCAAGAGGCTTTTTAGTTCCTCTTCACTTTCTGCCATAAGGGTGGTGTCATCTGCATATCTGAGATTACTGATATTTCTCCCAGCAATCTTGATTCCAGCTTGTGATTCTTCCAATCCAGCGTTTCTCATGATGTACTCTGCACATAAGTTAAATAAGCAGGGTGACAATATACAGCCTTGATGTACTCCTTTTCCTATTTGGAACAAGTCTGTTGTTCCATGTCCAGTTCTAACTGTTGTTCCAGTGCCCTTACCTGGAGCCAACTCAAGATCAGCCCTCTTGCTCTGGTTGCCATGCTGATAGCAAAGATGCTGAGTCTACCTATTGGTAACAAGGCTACATTCAGACGCCAAGGCGTGGGTTCATCGCCTGCTGTGTTTCCACAGCTCCTTGCAGCTCAGTGGTCCCAGTTTTGACCACACAAATCTGTGCCCTCCAGTGTGACCACTCCCGGGAGCATTTCAGTGTGGGTTTGCCACCGCTCAAAATGTAACACCAAAAAATTAAGATAAAATCAACCCTTGATAAATTAGGAGTCTGACATTAACAGATACAAACTATACTATACTACATATAAAATAGAAAAACAACAATGTTTTGCTGTATAACACTGGGAACTATATTAAATATCCTGTAATAAACTATAATGGAAAAGAATATAAAAAGGAATACATATATACATATATGTGTGTGACTGTATAACTGAATCATTTTGCTATACGCCAGAAACTAACACAACATTGTAAATCAACTAAAATAAAAAGTAAAATCTAATATTATAAACTCTGACTCAGTCCCCAAGACTGCATTTTCATTTTGTGAGTGAAAAATAAGTTGCCACATGTTTCAGGAACATTAAAACAGGAAAGTCCTAATTTAAGGATATATGCTAAATGACAGTCTTAAAAAAATGACTCACTACAGTTTTCTGCTAATATCCAGGACCAGCTTCTAGTCATGTTAGACTTCGGAGAAGTTTGGGCTCAGGATAGTGTTCAGAAAGAAGACAGTCTCTAAGCCAAGCACACTCTTCACAATATCAGTCCTCATTATTTCAAAAAAGATGTGACCCTGTGGTGGTCCTTATGTCACACTGTCAAATCTGTCCCCATAGCTAGATCTCTGAGCTTTTGCTTCCTATTACCCGCCACTCCTGAATGGTTGACATTTAGATGTGGGCTGCCCATCTACATTTCTTTTCTTTTCTTTTCCATGAGGATGGTCTTGATCCCTGTCTCCTATACAATGTCACAAACCTCATTCCATAGTTCATCAGGCACTCTATCTATCAGATCTAGGCCCTTAAATCTACTTCTCACTTCCACTGTATAATCATAAGGGATTTGATTTAGGTCATACCTGAATAGTCTAGCAGTTTTCCCTACTTTCTTCAATTTAAGTCTAATATTTGGTAATAAGGAGTTCATGATCTGAGCCACAGTCAGCTCCTGGTCTTGTTTTTGTTGACTCTATAGAGCTTCTCCATCTTTGGCTGCAAAGAATATAATCAATCTGATTTCAGCGTTGACCATCTGATGATGTCCATGTGTAGAGTCTTCTCTTGTGTTGTTGGAAGAGGATGTTTGCTATGACCAGTGCATTTTCTTGGCAAAACTCTGTTAGTCTTGGCCTGGCTTCATTCCACATTCCAAGGCTTATATTCCAAGATATAAGCATCTGAATGCAGAGTTCCAAAGAATAGCAAGAAGAGATAAGAAAGCCTTCTTCAGGGATCAGTGCAAAGAAATAGAGGAAAAGAACAGAAGGGGAAAGACTAGAGATCTCTTCAAGAAAATCAGAGATACCAAGGGAACATTTATGCATACAACCAAACTAGATGATGATGCCAATAGAGGAATAAAAGAATGAAAATAAACCGAACAAAACGTTGATAGGAAAAGGATATAAAGAAAACATATAATAGATACACAAAGGCAAATGAGGTAGATGAAGAAGATTTATATACCCTAAACATTAACCAGAAAGGGAAAAGAAGAGTAGAAAATCAAATGAAAGAATAAATATAGAAAAAATATAATAGGTCTTTTAAAAAATAAAATGGGGGGAAATGGAAGAAGACAATAAAAAGGAAAAACAAAACAAAATTCCAGAGCAGCAAAAGACCAACACAGAGAAAGAGGTTTATAACAAAAATAAAAAGTTTGACTAATATAGGCATATATATATATACACCCATAAGGAACATTGAAACAGTCCAAAATAATAATAATAATAAAGTACATTAAATTGACCCAGCGAACAAAGGAAACCAAAAGTTTATCTACAAGAACAAAACTAAGTAAAACACAAACTGAGAAACAAAACCAGAGCGAGGTTTTAGTTGGGGAATAAAACCATTAAAATAAAACTAACAAATATGTTGAGAGGAAAGAAATAATGGATATGCAAACTGATATATATATATATATATATATCCACACACACACACACACACACACACACACACACATCCAAGATTAACTTCAAGGGGAAAAGAACAAGAGAAAAAGCAAACAAAGTAATGAATGTAGATAAAATTAGAGGCTTAAAAATTAAAAATGAAAGTTAGAAAAAGACTAAAGAAAAAAAAAAAAAGAAAAGTCTACAGAAATGAAAAAGCTCAACGTAGAAGCAGAGGTTTATAATAGGAATAAAAATATGACTGAGGAAATGGAAAAAGAAAAAAAAAAGCTTGAAAGCTTCATTTTTTTTTTCCATAGTGCCAATAAAATTGACAACTACAGCAGAGGGTGGTGGGGGAAAGAAAGAAAGAAAAAATCCAAAAGAATCTACAGAGCAAGTCAAAACAGAAGAGCAATATATGTTTATCTTGGGTCACTGCTGTAGAATCCTTTCCCTCACTTGGAATTACAGTCCACCTCACCTCCCTAGGATACCCTCCATCATTATCTCTGGATGTGCTCTGAACCCATTCCTATGTGTTCTAGCTTCCAATGCCCACAGCTAGCAGAACTACTGTGGTTTTTGTTTGTTTGTGGGAGCTCTCAATTACCTTTTATATATTCCATAGACAAAGAGTCTGTCTAGTTGATAGTGGATTTAATCTGTACTTGTACAGCTGGTAGGAAGTTTCTGGGTCTTCTTCCTTAGCCACACTGCTGCTGGGTTTCAGTTGTCATTTTATTTCCATCTCTACATGTGGTTTTTCCACTGGGGTTTGCTCCTGAGGTTGCCCTTGGAGGCCTTGGGTTTGCCCCTGTGAGGGCCAGGTGTGGAGGTGATGCAGCTGCATGAGTTACAGGGGCTCTGGCAGCACCAGGTATTCAGGGATTTGGCTGTTAAGGCAGCAGGTAATATAGTGCTCTAGAAGGGTATGGCAATCAGTATTGGCCAATATGCTCCAGTATTCTTGCATGGAGAACCCCCTCCCTGATAGAGAATCCTGGAAGGCCACAGTCTATAGGGAAGAAAAGAGTCTGACACTACTGAAGTGACCCTGAGAGGAAAGACACAAGAGTCTTTTTACCTGTGGCAGCTCTGTCTGAGTGAGAGTTGAGCATGAAGGTAACACAGCTGCTTGGCTTGTGGGGACACTGGCAGTGCCAATGCGCAGGTGCTTGGACTGCCTCCACTGCAGGAGTTATGGCCCTATCAGTATCTTTCTTTGAGCCTCTTGTAGCTGACAATCTGAAGGCCTCTTTGGCTAATATTTCTCTGCAGTTCCATGCATTCCGGGACTTCCAGGGCTGCCTTGTCTGGGGTCCTTCTCTGTTGTTCAGTGTCTCATCACATAGAGGGGACAGCCAGGCTGGGGTCCTACTCTGTAGTTCAGAAAATTGGGCACTTAAAGGAGAACCCTGGGTGGAGTCTTACTCTATAGTTCAGTGATTCAATTGCTTGATGGGCAGCATCTCTATTGTTCAGCTGTGATGCAGGCATGTGGGGAGACAGCGGCTATGTTGACGACTCCACCCCCTATACGTGACTCAGCAGTATCATCTCCCTTCCATGGCTGCCTGGCTTATGTCCACAGGCATTTCCCATATAATCTCCTCATTCGCACATTCCATTGATTTGCCTCTAACCAGTAGAGAGCAGAGCACAGCCAGGCATTTCTCCACAATCTCTATGGACAATCTGCTACCTGCTGCACGTTTTATGGGACCTCTGTCCCTGTCTGGGGTGTGTGTGGCTGTGGAAAGGACTGTCTGATTCTCATTCCATTCTCATTCCAGCTTCCACAGATCAGCTGTTTCATTCTCAGCCAGACAATTCCTCCCATGTAGAGATTTGACACCTACTTCAGATCTCCCACCCACTGAGGGCAGGTCCAGTCTTACTGCCTCTCATGTTTCCCCCCTAATTCCTTCATCCAACTGATGTTTTTTTGTGGTTCCATATATTATTTTCCTAGGTTCAGGCAGTCCTGATGGGAAGAGAGCACTTCATGGAAACCACAGGAAACCTCACTAAGCCAACAAAGATTGCTCCCCAGGGGTACACCTCAGGCTGGCTGATCCTGCTAGTCAATTAGGAACACAAGGACTGTGGTGAAACACACAACTCATTCCCCTATCTTCCAGAGCCAACAATCTCAATGAGAGACTGTGGGAACTAGATAAGTAGACATGATTACACAGTGTTTCCTGCAAGAAGCTGGAAGCTTGTGGTAGCTATTCATGGAAATGAATTACACCATGGTCTTGAACTGTGAGGTAACATCCAAAGGAGGTTCTGGCAGGAAAACAAGATGAGAAGAAATTTGTGAGGGCACATGTTGAAAAGACCTTTGCATACGAGGCTCATACAACACTGGGCAAGCTCCACTCCTTCCTGGGAATACTAATCAGTCACAGGTGGTCATTTCCTTCTTGGGGTCATCCAGCACAACCTGAAGCATGCATTTATCTGCTTCATCCCCATTATTATTTAAAACCAAAGCCTGGGTATTATACATAGGGAGGTGACCATTAATCCTAGATTTGAAACAAGACAGTTCCAAGTACAGCAAAAGCAAGTGTATTCCATGCATTCTCACAGTGTGAAGATAAGGGTTTCAGCCTGGAAACTACAAAACTGAGGACAACTACATGAATACTGAGAAAAGGAGGTGGGATGGAAAATGTTTCTCATAAGTGACCCAGAATTTAATTGTCTTCAAGGTGCATTAAGGGCACTTGTAGGAGGAAAGTAAAATCTCATTTCTACAGCTTAATTATCATGGAGGGATTTGAGGTAAGATAATAAAATGTAGATAATGATGTAACATGAGAGAGAATAGAATGAAAGGCTGAAAACTGTGTCTGTGAGGCAAGGTTTGGAGCAGACACACTCTTCCTGCCATGTGACCCATATGTATTGACTTAGAGAGATAAAGATTGCAGGTAAGATTGGTGGGCTCTTTAGGAGCATTAATAATGTCTAATTTCTCCCACCAAATCATCTGAGTTAATCCCCATCCACCCTTAGAGATGTCAGGTTGAAGCTTTTCAATGTCAAGGCTCATGGAGGGCCACCATTGGACAAGGAAGTAACTTACTGTCCTCATAATCATAAGGGTGTGGTCTCATGTATATAGGAGTTCTCAGGGGCTCTGGAGCAGACCAATGACAGTCTCAAAAATGACTGAGGTGATCAGGAAGCTCTAGAGTAATTAGGAAACATCCGACTCCTTCCCAGGACAAAAAGATGATGACCACCTATCAACTGAGGTCCAAAAGAAGTGTCAAGGTGAGTGAATCCACCCAAGCTGAACTTACTCAAGAGTGAGTGAACTCACCGTTACTCATGGACACCACCCTATAAGACACCCTCCCCTTTTCTTTTCTTGTACATGCCCCCTCTTGGTCACATTTCTTCTCCTGAGGCCATCAATGCTAACCATCAATACCTTCTTCCCTAAAACAATGCCATTATTTTCTTCCTCTCTTGTTTTCTCCAGGTTACCAGGGAACCGTGAGTGTGAATAAGCACATTCAAGCAAAGCTGACCAAGAAAGCTTCTAAAAAAGCTCCCACCTCAGAGAATCCTAAGAAAATCAGAGGCTCAGAGCTCTGTAGCCAATGTTCCGAGATGAATGAAGAGCTGAATCAGAACAAATGGAAAGAGGCATCAAAAATCATGGAGACCTCTACCATTCCAGCTGGACAAATGGGTAGCCAGTGACTTCAGAACTTGACTAGACACCTCCAATTTCTTTGTGGGTATTGCGTCTGAAAAATGATCAACATTACAGACATTGAATTTCGTAGCCAACAGCATACATTAATAATCAAATAAAATCAACCTGATGTGAAATTATGTGTGTCTCTGAGCTCTTTGATAGATAGTGTTGGGCAGAAAGCTCAGAGAAAAGNGCCACTGTTTCCACTGTTTCCCCATCTATTTCCCATGAAGTGATGGGACCAGATGCCATGATCTTCATTTTCTGAATGTTGAGGTTAAGCCAACTTTTTCACTCTCCTCTTTCACTCTTATCAAGAGGCTTTTTAGTTTCTCTTCACTTTCTGCCATAAGGATGGTGTCATCTGCATATCTGCAGTTACTGATATTTCTCCTGGCAATCTTGATTCCAGCTTGTGCTTCTTCCAGCCCAGCGTTTTTCATGATGTACTCTGCATAGAAGTTAAATAAGCAAGGTGACAATATACAGCCCTGATGTACTCCTTTTCCTATTTGGAACCAGTCTGTTGTTCCATGTCCAGTTCTAACTGTTGCTTCCTGACCTGTATATAGGTTTCTCAAGAGGCAGGTCAGGTGGTCTGGTATTCCCATCTCTTTCAGAATTTTCCACAGTTTATTGTGATCCACACAGTCAAAAGCTTTGGCATAGTCAAGAAAGCAGAAATAGATGTTTTTCTGGAACTCTCTTGCTTTTTTGATCATCCAGCAGATGTTGGCAATTTGATCTCTGGTTCCTCTGCCTTTTCTAAAACTAGCTTGAACATATATGTGTTAGTATACTGTACTGGTGCTTTTCTTTCTGGCTTACTTCATTCTGTATAATAGGCTCAACCAGAAAGAAAAACATCCACTTCTTAATTATTTCTTTTCTTCTGATAAACATATATACTCATGAAAGAATTAAGAGGAAATGTTTTCTGTTCAGAGGAAACGTTAACAGCAGAATTTTTTTTAAAAAAGAAAAAAGAAAAAAAAAAAACCTTTAAAGGAAACTCTAAACCATTTTAGGAATTGCCACCTAACCAATGGGCTTTATTTAGACATCTATTTAAAATTCTCATGCTACAAACAAAGCTAGTGGATGTGACAAGTTAGTATACTGTACTGGTGCTTTTCTTTCTGGCTTACTTCATTCTGTATAATAGGCTCAACCAGAAAGAAAAACATCCACTTCTTAATTATTTCTTTTCTTCTGATAAACATATATACTCATGAAAGAATTAAGAGGAAATGTTTTCTGTTCAGAGGAAACGTTAACAGCAGAATTTTTTTTAAAAAAGAAAAAAGAAAAAAAAAAAACCTTTAAAGGAAACTCTAAACCATTTTAGGAATTGCCACCTAACCAATGGGCTTTATTTAGACATCTATTTAAAATTCTCATGCTACAAACAAAGCTAGTGGATGTGACAGAATTCCAGCTGAGCTATTTCAAATTCTAAAAGATGATGCTGTTAAAGTGCTGCACTCAATATGCCAGCAAATTTGGAAAACTCAGCAGTGGCCACAGGATTGGAAAAGGTCAGTTTTCATTCCAATCCCAAAGAAATACAATGCTAAAGAATGTTCAAACTACTGTATGATTTCACTCGTTTCACATGCTACCAAGGCCATGTTCAAAATCTTTAAAGCTAGGCTTCAACTATAGGTAAACCAAGAACTTCCAGATGAAATAAGCTGGCTTTAGAAAAGGCAGAGGAACCAGAGGTCAAACTGCCAACATATGCTGAATCATAAAGAAAAGCAAGGGAATTCCAGAAAAAAAAAAAAAACACAACATATATTTCTGCTCTATTGACTTAGCTAAAGCCTTTGATTTCATGTATCACAACAAACTGTGGAAAATTCTTCAAGAGATGGGAATACCAGACCAACTCACATGCCTCCTGAGGAATCTGCATGCAGGTGAAGAAGCAACAGTTAAAACTGGACATGAAACAATGGACTGGTTCAAAATTGGGAAAGAAGTATGTTAAGGCTGTATATTGTTACTCTGCTTATTTAGTTTACATGCAGAATACATCATGCAAAATGCCAGGCTGGATGAAGTTCAAGCTGTAATAAAGTTGCCAGGAGAAATATCAGTAATCTCAGATATGCAGATGATATCACCCTATGGCAGAAAGTGAAGAAGAACTAAAAGGCCTCTTGATGAAAGTAAAAGAGGAGAGTGAAAAAGTTGGCTTAAAGCTCAACATTCAGAAAACGAAGAAAACGGCATCTGGTCCCATCACTTCATGGGAAATAGATGGGGAAACAGTAGAAACAGTGTCAGACTTTATTTTTCTGGGCTCCAAAATCACTGCAGATGATGACTGCAGCCATGAAATTAAGACGCTTACTCCTTGGAAGAAAAGTTATGACCAACCTAGATAGCATATTGAAAAGCAGAGACATTACTTTGCCGACTAAGGTCCGTCTAGTCAAGGCTATGGTTTTTCCTGTGGTCATGTATGGATGTGAGAGTTGGACTGTGAAGAAGGCTGAGCGCTGAAGAATTGATGCTTTTGAACTGTGGTGTTGGAGAAGACTCTTGAGAGTCCCTTGGACTGCAAGGAGATCTAACCAGTGCATTCTGAAGGAGATCAACCCTGGGATTTCTTGGGAAGGAATGATGCTAAAGCTGAAGCTCCAGTACTTTGGCCACCTCATGCGAAGAGTTGACTCATTGGAAAAGACTCTGATGCTGGGAGGGATTGGGGGCAGGAGGAGAAGGGGATGACAGAAGATGAGATGGCTAGATGGCATCACAGACTCGATGGACATGAGTGTGAGTGAACTCCGGGAGTTGGTAATGGACAGGAAGGCCTGGCGTGCTGGATTCATGGGGTCACAAAGAGTCGGACACGACTGCGTGACTGAACTGAACTGAACTGCTCATCTACAGGTGTTGCAGTCTTGGAGAGCAAGGAGATCGAATGAGTCAACCCTAAAGGAAATCAGTCCTGAATATTCATTGGAGAGACTCATGCGGAAGATGAAGCTCCAATACTCAGGCCACCTGATGCAAAGAACCGACTCACTGGAAAAGATCCTGATGCTGGGAAACACTGAGGGCAAGAGGAGAAGGAGGCGACAGAGGATGAGGTGGTTGGATGGCATCACCGACTCAATGGGCATGAGTTTGAGCAAGCTCTGGAGCTGGTGATGGACAGGAAGCCTGGCGTGCTGCAGTCCATGGGGTCACAAAGAGTCAGACATGACTGAGTGACTGAACAACAGCCCACCTGCAGATGTAGCGTGACTTAAATCCACACATCTGTCGGTCAGCTGCAGCCACAGCCAAACAGATAATAAAGCCTAGGGATCCCAGGAGAAAGGTTTTTCAGTGAGTTCACTATTTCTGTTTGGTAGCTTCTGGGAAAAGATCTCAGGACTCCTAAGGCTGAAACTGCATGTTTTGGGCAACTTCACACAAATGAAATAATTCGATCAAAATTAGAAATATCCAGATGACTTCTGGAAAACTTGTCTGCCTGCTCTCTGATTAAAGCACAGCAAAAAAGAGTTTCCTAGTCATCTTTCCCCTTTTCATCCTGAGGGTGGGACATGCATGCCAGACTCCCTGGAGCTTCGAGTCTGGAAAGGAAAGCCACCGAGAGCCAAGTGATGGGGGCCCAACCCCAGGCGCAGAGCTGTTTTCTCCACTGGCACCTCACCGTGGGCCCAGACCCAGCCTCAGCTGTTTTTAGTCCCTGGTCGTGCTTCTGATTCCACAGAAACAGCTATTTTGTTTGGCTCTCGTTGCATTACTCATGCGGTGCAACATGTCTGTGTGGCCACGTGGCCAAGAAAGTGAAATCGAAGAGATTAAAAACAGAGCTGACTAGAGAACAGGTGTCGAGCATTATCTAATAGCAAACCAAATATAAAAAGAGAGACTCGTTAGAGTTCTGGCGTCTCTCCTTCTGTCATCCTTTAACTCTTGATACGGCTGCTCAGACTGAAAACCAGAGTTCATGGGAAAGGGGAAACAGTGATGCCATATTCCTGTAATAAAGGGGGGGGGGGTGTGTGACGGAAGGGATAGAGTGAGAGAGGGGCTGGTATTGCCTGGCAGTGCCAAACCGTGAGAAACAGTGATAAAGTTGCTGGTTCTGCTGAGACAAACCCAGTCTTCTCGAATCTTACTTCTCAAAGGTTGGTTCTCAGAGCAGCTCAGTAGCGTACAGCATACCCCCAGAACTGGTTAGAAACACAGTCTAGTGAGATCCTAGAATTACTGAATCAGAGCCTATATTTCCAACTACTGATTGCCATTAAACATTAAAGTTTCAGTAGCACTATTCCAGGAATTGAGGTGTGACGGGGAGCGGGAGGAGGGGAGGTTAAGGCAGAAGGAGGTGTTGCCTAGGACCTCCCTGGCGGCCCAGTGGTTAAGACTCTGCCCTACTATACAGAGGATGCCGGTTTGATCCCCAGTCAGGAAAATAAGATCCCATGTGCCTTGGGGCAACTAAGCCTGTGCAACTGAAGAAGCTCACACGCAGGAACAAAGAGCCACAAGGAAGACCAAGCACAGCCAAATAGCGACTATCATATGACATCCCTTACATCTGGAATCCAAAAGGAAATGGCACGAATGAACTTACAAAACAGAAAGAGATTCACAGGCTTAGAAAACGAACCCCTGATTGAGGGGCAGAGGGGGCAGTGGGGAGGGGTGGTTCAGGACTTTGGGAAGGTCGTGTACACACTGCTATATTTAAAATAGATGACCAACAAAGACCTATTGTGTCAAACAGGGAATTCTGCTCAATGCTGTGTACCAGTCCGGACGGGAGGGGATTTAGGGGAGTTTTGAGTCTTCGCTGCTGCACGGGCTTTTTCTCAGTTAGGGTGAGCAGGGGCTCCTTTCTAGTTGTGGTGTGCAGGATTCTCACTATGGGAGCTTCTCATTGTGGAACATGGGCTCTAGAGCACAGGCTCAGTAGTTGTGGTACATGGACTTAGCTGCTCTTCAGCATGTAGAATCTTCCCCAATTAGGGATCAAACCCATTTCTCCTGCACTGGCAGGTGGATTCTTGACCGCTGAAATACCAGGAAAGCCCCAGAGCTGGGGTATTGATATACCAACCCCTTCAGGCATTGGGTGAAGGCTGCTCTTGGATGTGAAGAGGAGAGGAACATTAATTCCCTGGAATATCTTTCTAGCCTGCCCCGTGTGTAAACAGAGCAGGCCTAGTGGCTGGAAGAAGCCCTCAGGCAGAGTCACAGGTGCTGGCCAGATGGAAACCAGCCTGGAGTTTCCGAGAAATGGTGAGCACAGAGAAGTGATTTTCAGGGCACCAGCAACATCTGGTCAACATAGACCTTACTGTCCTCCAAACACATAACTGAGCACTGAGACTCACAGCAAAAGATATTTAAAGATAGGGAGGGAATCTGCATCATTGTGGGCTGCATTCAGTTGCAAGTAACTGGAAACATGACTAAGAAGTGATTTAAATATATATAAAGGTTCTATCTTCTCATAGAACAAGAAATTCAGAGGCTTCCCTGGGGACTCAAATGGTAAAGAATCCTCCTGCAATGCAGAAGACTTGGGTTCGATTCCTGGGTCAGGAAGATCCCCTGGAGGAGAGCATGGCAACCCACTCCAGTATTCTTGCCTGGAGAATCCCATGGACAGAGGAGCCTGGCGGGCTACAGTCCATGGAGTTGCAAAGAGTAAGACATGACTGAGTGACTAACACTTTGACTTGTTTCACTTTCAAGCCAATCATATCTAACCTGGTAGCTTCCACAGTGCCATCAGCTGTCTTTATTGTGTGGCTTGGACCCTCATGTTGGTTGACTAATGGCAGTAAAACATCTGCTCCAGCCTCAGCCCCCTGCCTATGGTCTTGGAAGAATCAGGGGAAGGGCAAAGGCTGCCACTTGAATGAATTCCATTTAAAATAGCTTTCCCAGAAGTCCCATTCATCTCATTGATCAGAACTTTCTTACCTGTAAAGAAGACTGGGAGATGGAGCTACTGCCTTAAACAAAATTGAAGTTCTGTTGATAAAAATGTAGAGGACAGATGCTGGCTAGAAAATTAATGGTTTCTGCCACAAAATGTTGCCTCCAATGATACTGACATATTAACAATGTAAGCAAAAAACGTATGTGTATATAGCCTGCCATATCCTAGAAAACATTTTACTACATACAGAAGTTTTGGACTGAGGATAAAGAGAAGGAAAGCAGGACAAAACTTAGGGCAGACTCCTAACTCAGCAGGATCTGTCATTGCAGATGCCACGAGATCTGTTGGTCACTCAAATGCATGGCTTATTTTGTAAGTCTGACCCAGGATTTGAATGAAAGTGCCCAGTTTCTGTGAAATGGGGTGTGATGAACCCAAGTTGATGAGTCAGAGCAAGCATGACCTTTCTCTCATTGTATGGACCTTTGTTTTAAGTCAACAGTTGTGATTCTTAATTAAACAGATGAGCCTTGCCCGTTTTTCTCCTCTTTCTCCTCAAACTCTATAAAAATGACAGTAGAGGGAATTTTTTATTGTAAGACCACAAGGATAAAAATAGTGCAGGAGCCCCAGGTAGATTACCAAGTAGATAGAGAGGTGGTAAGTGACTAGTAGAACTAAAGAAATCTCAGGGGAAGAGAGAGAGAAGTAAGCCAGTCCCCATCCCATGGAACTGTGGAAAAGCCCAGGAAATGAAGATACCAAGTACACAGGAAGTAAGAGCAGGTCTCAAGGCTGAAAGAGAAGGACTGTTTAAAAGTGTGCACAAGATAACTGAATCTTCGTTTTTTTCCCATCCTTGCCTCCTAGACCTGAGGTGCGAAGTTTGTTCTCTAAAGAAACTGAACTAAAGAGATTCTCAACTGAGGGAACTAAGTTCGGAAGGAACCAAGAGGGAAGTGGAGAAATGGGGTTGAAAAATATGGAACCAATCAGAAGACTATTTACAAAGTGGTGGAATTCTTGTACACTTTTCCTACTCATTCTCAAAACCCTGGAAGGCAGTTAAACTTTGCTCTTGAGATTCTGAAGAAAGAGCCCCAGAACTAAGACCTCCAGAGATGGATGTTTTGAGATCCCCAGTTAAAGAGCTGCCCTAGTATCCCCTGACTCTACAATGAAACTGCCCATCCTAGAGTCCCTCCTCACTCAGATGACCTCCACTCAGCTCTCCATTGCATCAGTCAGATATGAAGAGAAAGCTCAGTATTGCCTGGGGTTTGAGAAACAGTCTCAACATCAAAGACAAATACCAAACAAACAAACTAGGAATAAAGAAACCCTGAGTTCTACAGATACTATTAGAAACAGAAAAAGGTATTTAAACACACACACACACACAATACTACAACAGGAGAAGAAAAACATTCCTGAGAAAGGTAAGATTTTTAACTCATGCCACAAGCACAAGACACTTTGTAAACAATCAAAGAATAGAAGAGCTCTCAGAAAATGCTTTTGGGGAAACACACATAACACAAAATTTACCATCTTAACCATTTCTAAGTGTACTGGTCAGTGGCATCAAGTCAGATTGTTGGACAACTACTACCACCATCCATCTATCTCTAGGACTCTTTTTGTTTGGCAAAACTGAAGTATCTGCAGCATTATTTACTGTTCCCATTAAAGAACAATTCTCCATTCTGTCCCCAGTCCCCAGCAACTACCATTCTACTTTCTGTCTCTCTAAATTTGACTACTCTGGCTCTCTCCTAGAAGTGGAATCATACAGTATTTGCCTTTGGGCAACTGGTTACTTTCACTTGGTATAATGATCTCAAGGCTCAAACATGTTGTGGCACAGGTCAGTATTTTCTTCCTTTTTAAGGCTGAGTAATATTCCATTGTATGCCTATACTACCACTTGCTTTTTCATTTATCCATCAGTGAACCCTTGGGTTGCTTTCAGCAATTGGTTATTGTGAATAAGGCTGCTGTGAACATGGATACACAAATACTTATCAAGACCTTGCTTCAATTATTTTGAGTATATACTAGAAGTTAAATTTCTGGAATATAGGATAATTGTTTTTTTTTTTAGTAACTTCCATTCTGTTTTCTTGAAAATTTTTTAATGTAATAGAAAGTTTTTAAAATACTCTCAGAATAAAGATGGAAAACAACATTAAGAAACTCTCTCAGAGAGTAGTACAAAAAGACTACAAATACAAAATATTGGGACTTCCCTGGCGGTTCAGTGGCTAAGACTCTATTCCTCCAATGCAGAGGCCCAGGCTGGATCCCTGGTCAGGGAACCAGATCCCACATGACAAACTAAGGCCAGGCACAGCCAAACAAACAAACATTTTTATTTAAAAAAAGAGAACACATAGAGGATCAATCCAGGAGGTCTAAAATCCTACCAAGAACAGCTCCAGAAAGAAGAAATAGAGAAAATAAAAAGGAAGAATATTATTTTTAAAAGTGCAATTTACTAAGGGAAAGAAACCAATCTGAAAAGGCTGCATAGAATACAATTCCAAATATATGACATTCTGGCAAAGGCAAAACTATGAAGACACTAAAACGTTCAGTGGTTGCTATAGGTTGGGAAAGAGAGGGATTAATAGGTGAAACACAAAGAACTTTCAGGGCAGTGAAAATACTCTTTATGAGATCATCATGGTGGATACATGTCATTATACGTTTGTCCAACACACAGAATTCCAACATCAAGAGTGAGCTTTAAAGTAAGCTTTAAACTTCAGAAGATAATCATGCAGGTTCATTACCTGTAATAAATGTACCACTCTGGGGAATGTCAATAATGGAGGAGGCTGTGCATGTTGGGGGCTGGGTGTACACAGGAAATCTCTATACATTTGCCTCAATTTTGCTGTGAACCTTAAATAGTTCTTTTAAAAAATAAAATAAAATAAAGACTTAATAATAAATACAAACACAGTGCAGGATATTTTCCTCAAATCTTAAGGAAGTTGGTTCCCAAAGTGAAAAGCCTCCTTGAGTTCTTAGTACATGCCCTCATGAAATTTCAGACTCCAGAGAGAGAGAAAAATACTAAAGTTTTTAGAGACTGAAGTGAGGGATCAGATAACATATACTAAGGGGTAAACTTAGGATGGCACCTTACTTCTCAATATCATCTCTGGAAGCTAGAAAACAGATAATGTTAACTTTAAAATTATTTATAAAAATGCACTTCAACCTAGCAATCTGTACCCAACTAAAATATCAGTTGCCACCTCTATTGTCTCTACCATCATAGCCACAGGTCTAACTTTTAGATTTTTCAGGAGTGACTCAGACACCACCAACTAAGTCCCCTTGAGCTCTAGAGATTCAGATCAGGTTCCGAGGGGACCCACTGAAACCCCTTTCCCTAGGCTGAAGTGTCTCACACCCCCTCCTGTGTATGTTAGTATCTGGATGGGAGAGTTTTGGTGTTAGGATCCTCAGCACTATGACAGCTTTCTCCAAAATTACTCATCCAATCTGCAGTCCCCTAGTCTTTTACAGCCTTTCCTTATAGGCTAGAGCTGGGTGGTCACCTAAGAACAGAATTCAATTATTGGATTCTCCACTGCAAGTCCTGCTCAGGCAGTTTTAGGCCTCACTTTGGAATATGAGAATCAGCAGCATCTGTCATCTTGGAGATTCAACCTAAATTGAGAGAGAAAAAAATGGAGGTCCCAGTTTTAACATCCTATTACACAGAATATGCAACCTGGCTCAGCAATAAGCAACATTTATAGGGTCCTAATTATGAGCAACAAAGAACTGATGCTTTCAGACTTGTGGTGCTGGAGAAGACTCTCGAGAGTCCCTTAGGCTGCAGGGAGATCAACCAGTCAATCCTAAAGGAAATCAACCTTGAATATTCTTGGAAAGACTGATGCTGAAGCTGAAGCTCAAATACTTTGACCACTTGATGCAAAGAGCTGAATCACTGGAAAAGACCCTGATGCTGGGAAAGATTGAAGGCAAAAGAAGAAGAGGCTGGCAGAGGATGAGTTTGTTAGATAGCATCACCAATTTAGTGGACATGATTTTGAACAAACGCTGGAAGACAGTGAAGGACAAGGAAGCCCGGTATGCTGCAGTCCATGGGGTTGCAAAGAGTCGGACACAACTTAGCGACTGAGCAACAAGTTATATAAACACTGAAGACTGGTTTAACCAAAAATGCTGATGGTACCATAATGAGAGATACAGAGCAGGGTGACAGAGCCACAGTGTCATCCACCCAGTGTGTAAGTCAAGGCTCCTACTTGCAAGCAGCGGACTCCACTCTGACTTGATAAAGCTGGGAATGAGACTGTCAAATCAGGCAGCATTCCAGAATCTCCAGGAATGGCCCTGACTCACTATGGGCCGCACTGGTGGATGCCTTGCTGTCTCCAGCACCTGGTCCCCACGCTGCAACCCGCATGTGACACCACTCACACGAAGGACCACGCATCAGAGACTCACAAAAGCCAGACCCTCTACCAGCACGGGTGCCAGAAGACTTCCTCCCCCACAGGCCCCTTTCCCCATGCACTCACTTCTGAGTCAAAACTGGGGCAGGTGCATCTGGCTGATGAAGCCTCAATTACATTTCTACACCCCAGCTGTAAGGGAGGCTGAGAACACAATTTTTATGGCTTCTATCCTGGGAGCACAGGAAATGATCAGAATACAAGGAGTGTTCAAAAAAAGTCGAGACTCTACAAATAACCAATGTCTATTTCCAGAAGTCAGCGGATAATGATGAAAACTGATAAACCTAGAAATTGCAGATAGGCATCTTATCTAGAAAAGTGTTGGTAAAAACCAGAAGAAATAGCTCAAGAACTGAAAGGCCTGGGAAGAAGCGTGAAAGATAGAGGGTAGGAGGTTAAGGGACAGCTGTTTTTTGTTTTTTTTTTTCATAGACATCATTGGGAAATGTTCATTTGTTTACACCACACATATGCAATACTCTGATAAATATAAACCTGTTAAAGGGGTCACACTTCAAAAGCATCAGCCTTTGAAGGTGATGCCTCTCAGATACCCCAGGGCAGCTGGCCCAGTAGAGCCCCGGCCAGGGTTTTTGGCATGCTGCCAGACAGTATGTTCTCTGCCAGCCCACCCACAGCTGTCTCCTGCAGAGGGAGTTGCTGCATCTCTCACTAACACTGACCTAAGAGGGGAAAGAGACTGGCTTTTGTTAGATTTGTTGTTGTTGTTTCTAATTGTTTTTTGTTTGTTTATCTACCATAAATATGAAGGTCATGTTGAAGTTTAAAAGAAAATTATAGGACTTCCCTGGTGGTTCAGTGGATAAGAATCCACCTACCAATGCAAGGGACACAGGTTTGATCCCCAGTCCGGGAAGATTCCACAGGCTGCAGGGAGCTAAGCCTGTACACCACAACCACTGAAGGCCATGTGCCTAGCGCCTGTGCACTAAGAGGAGCCACCACCGTGAGAAGCCCGCAATGAGAAGTAGCCCCTACAATGAAGAGTAGCCCTTGCTATGAAGAGTAGTCCCTGCTCGCCACAGCTAGAGAATGCTAGCACCCATCAACAAAGACCCCGTACAGCCAAAAACTAAATAAATAGAAATTTTAAAAGAATAATAAAAACTAACACAAAATTTTCTTAACACAGGAGACTGCATGTTACAAGGCTGTGCTTTCCAAAACAGACCGGAAGAGCGCATCCGGCCTCTTTGCCTCCCCGGCCCAGAGCCAGCTCCCAAGTGTGTACCTTGTGCAGAAGGATCTTCTGCCATCACTGTTTCAAAGTTCCAATAACTTCTGAGTGAGCGCGCCCTCCCCAACATTTTCATTTGGCACAGGGTCTTGAGAACTCTATTGTCCAACCTGGATGTACCGTAAAGTCCAGGACTAACTGCGAGTCAAGATTTTAGTGTATTTCTTTTATTCTCCAACTCTCTCTTTCTTCCTCTTTTTCCATCAGAAATTCTTAATCTGGAGGCTTCTGAAGTTGCACACAAACTTTTATGCGGACATGGGGACATGCTTTTTTCTGGAGAGTTCCTCTCATTTAATCAAGTTCTTGACAGTTCTGTGACCCTTCCTCCAAAGTCTAAGAACAACCAATCCACATGACCTTTTTTAAAGTTATTTTGTATTGGGGTATAGCCAATTAACAACGTTGTGATAGTTTCAGGTGAACTGCGAAAGGACTCAGCCATAAATACATGTATCCATTCTCCCCCCAAATCCCCCCATCCAGGCTGCCCACTGAGCAGAGTCCTCTGTGCTGTACAGTAGGTCCCTGTTGGTTATCCGTTTTAAATTCAGCAGTGTGTACATGTCAATCCTAAACTCCCTATCACTTCCCCCTATCTTCCCCCATCCCCAGCAACCATAAATTCATTCTCTAAGTCTATGAGTCTGTTTCTGTTTTGAAATAAATTCATTTTGCATCATCTCATTTTAGATTCCATATATAAGGGGTGTCATACAATATTTCTCCCTCTCTAACTTTACTCAGTATGACAATCTCTAGGTCTATCCATGTTGCTACAAAATGGCATTATTTCATTCTTTTTAATGTACCTGAGCTTTGACCTTCTAGGTCCTTTTTAACAACTCAGTATAAATATGTACTTCCATCTCGATCAGCTCTGAATTTTGGTTGTAGGTGGTACATAAAGTTTAACTGCGTCAGGTGTTTGTTCTATGGAGGCTGATCCATGTGCTTGAACTTCTCATCATCCAGCCTCCCTTCCAAAAGGGGAGACAGAGCCAAGCAATGGACACATTCCCTTTGTTTGAAATGGTTGGAAATGACACAGCTGGTTGTCAGATTCTTAGGCAAAAACGCAGGTGCTTACAAGCCAAGTACTCGCTGCAGTTCACCGTCTCGAAGGAGTCATTTTATTGCTGTAAGGCAGCTCACCTAAAGGAAAATTCATTTGATACAGTGTGGCTTTCAGAGTTACTTGCCTTTCATGGAATCCTCCAGATAATAATAAACTCTGAAAAAATAGAATCAAAGCACGTTAAACCTGGATGGGTTCCTAGAGACAGATGAGAATGCTCTTGCAAAGAGCTTAGCGTATGTTAAAGCATTTTCTGGACAATTTGCCAAAGTTTACTCAATCTTGTGATTTTGACAGGCTAAATGGACCCTCTGAGATCTTTCTTCCTCAAACACACAGGCATTCTTGCTTAATTAATGGAGTTCCAGAAGAGCAGGCGGCTGAGTCTCTGCTTTAGTATCTTGCCCAGGACTCTAGGGTTAGCAAAAGGCTTTCACGTGCCTAGATTATTGCATTTGATCTCACTTCTCTTTGGAGTAACATCATCCCCATTGTTCCAGGAGAGAAATCAAAACTCAGAGAGGTTGCATAATGTGCCCAAGTCCATAGATGTGGGAATGGTGCTATTAATGTTTGACTCTTAATCCAGCTCTCCTTCTGCTGTTCTCCAGCCCTAGCATGGAGAGATACTTTTCCAAACAAGTTCTCTGCAAAGTCGAAGACTTCGAGATCCAAACTTAAGAGGTCAATGATTCCAAAGGCTTTACTGGGAGGCACTGGCCCCCTCTTCTTACCTGTGTGAACTTAGGCAGGTCACAGAACCCCTCCATGCTGTTTCTTCAAGCTCACTATGTCAATAATAACACTATCCACCCCACAGAATTGCAGTGAGAACAAAATGAGTTGTTATTTGCAAGAAAAAAAAAATTAGCACTAGCTCATAGTAAAGACTCTGGTATTTATGTTATTATTATTTTTAATGCTATTATAGCTATCCCTACACCTCACCAGTATTAAACATTATTTTTCAAACAGCTTCAACAACTTGAAGACAAGAACAATTAGGAGACAAAAAAGAATTTTGGTGTTGTTTTGATTCACACACTTGGATATCTGGAGAAGGTGACCTCTCTTCTTTATTAGCCATTTGTATTTATTTTGTGCATTGCCTTACCATGTCCTTGCACAGTTTTTAATTAAAGTATAGTTGGTTTATAATATTGTGTTAGTTTCAGGTGTACAACAAAGTTATTCAGTTATATACATATATATGTGTATATATATGTATAGAGAGAGTCTTTTCCATTATAGATTATTACAACGTATTAAATATAGTCCCCTTTTGCCATATAGTAGGGCCTTTTGGTTATCTATTTTATGTATGATGGCACGTATCTATTAACCCCCTGTTGTTGTTTAGTTGCTAAGTAGTGTCTGACTCTTTGTGGCCTCATGGACTGCAGCATGCCAGGCTTCCCTGTCCTTCACCATCTCCCGAAGTTTGCTCAGACTCATGTCCACTGAGTCAGTGATGCCGTCCAACCACCTCATGTTAACCTCTACTCCTAATTTATCCCCCTTCCCCTCTGATGACCATGATTGTTCTCTCTGTCTGTGAGTCTGTTTCGGTGTTGTGAATAAGTTCATCTGTACTGTCTTTGAGACTCCATGCTCTTAGGCATTTCTATACAGCATTAAGCAGAGCTTTGGGCTGACACTGCCCACTGAATAGGATGGACGTCTGGTAATGTGCCTTGCACCCACCCCCACATCCACACAGGAAACACTATGACAGCATGAACACAGTCGGTCCTTGAAAGTTAATTTCATTGCTCGCTCAGAACAAAGTCTAGGGAGCGGAGATGTTTTCTCTTATAAATCAGAGCAATTTCATGGTCACTGGGGAAAGGGCCAACAATATGACCCACTCATTTTTAATGGAGACATTAAAAGTAAAGTGACTGTTATTCCTTTAAGATGACTTTTAAATTCACATGGCAGTTCCTTCTTTGTCCAGCCGGTCAACAGCCCACACAAGTCAACCAAGGGGCAGGATTTTCAACTGGAGAAATGAAGGAGGAAGAGATTGCAACTGCTTCACCCAATCTCACCTCTCTCTTTTCTCTCATTTTCAACTGAGTAGTTTTCTACACTTCTTGACAACTCTGTTTTTTAACTGACACCTCACATATCATCTCCTAATGGTGGGGTCTGTTTTGGGAGATGGCTACCATCTCCCTATGATTCTGTTTGCAAGGTGCCCAGACATAGGGTTCCCTACATGGCTCAATGGTAAAGAATCCACCTCCTGTGAATGCAGGAGACACAGCAGACTCAAGTTTGATCCCTGGGTCAAGAAGATCCCCGGAGAAGGAAACGGCAACCCATTCCAGTACTCTTGCCTGAAAAATCCCAGGGATAGAGGAGACTGGCAGGCTACAGCGTATGGGGTCACAGAGTCCGGCATGACTGAACATACACACACACAGATGGGCAAACTCAGCTCTCCCTCCACCAACTCTGAGCTGTTCTCTGAAGGCAATCCTAGGCAAGCCACCATGATGGATGTCATAGGGGACGATCCAAGCTGGATGGAGGATTAGAAAACTAACGAGCTTCCTGTTCCTGTTGCTGACCATCTGGCCATATATTTCTCCCAATGGACTTCATAACAACACAAGCTGCAACAGCATAAACTAGAAGGAAAAAAGGATGACCAGAATACTATGTACAAAGAGCATAGCCCACATTGCATGATTTAAACCCCAGCTGCACTGAGAGAGTCACTTAGTTTTCCAGAGACTAAATATCTGGTAAGAGGACTTTCCTGCCAGTCCAGCGATTAAGTCTCCCAGCTTCCACTGCAAGGAGCACAGATTCGACCCCTGGTCAGGAAACTAACAGCCTGCAAGCCACATGCTGTATCCAAACATAAATAAACAAACAAACAAATATTCAATTAGACCCCAAACTCCAGTTTCTCCTCTCCCAGTCCTCTGTCTCAGTACCCACATCCCCAGGCTGTATCCCACACTGATTTTAGTGTCATAGATATGTGTAGGGAGCTATTTGGTAAATAAAAAAGCTTTTGAAAGAAAGAAAATCTAAAATTAATAATGCCTTTTAACCAGAGAGTGAGTGTGGGCTGATTATATTGTTCGTGAAATCAACCTGCTTCAGGGAGACCAGACACAGAGGCAGGTTTAGTGGAGGAGGAGAGGTCCCCCATACAGCAAGGGGACCTGTATGTTTTTTGTTTGAGTGGCTGGATGACTTCCCCTTATAAAAAGTTGTTATTCAGATTACTCAGAGAAGCCTGATAAGTGTCAAAAACAGAGCAATCATGAGGTATGACTTTAATGTGTCCTGAAAATGCAGTCATGCCTTCATCTTTCGACTTCCTGGGGTTGCAGGAACATGCTGCAGCTCACTGCGGCCAGCCTGTCCCTGGATGCCCCGGACTCCCCTTTCTCGGCTGCAAGTTCCTCCCTGATGTGCAGCCATAAAGGATGCTGGCGAAGCCAGCTCCTCACACCAGCTCCTCCAGTATTGCCGAGGGCCACCTGGGGAAGAGGCGGTGCTGGTCTGGGTTCAGAGGCCCCCTGGCTGAGGCTGTGGGGCAGGGGGCAGCTGCTGAGGACACGAGGGAGGAGGCCTTCCAGGCTTGGACACTGGTTACTCACCCCAAGACCCAGTACTCCTCCAGACTGTATTTGCAAAGCTGACCAAGTTTCCAAGTTTTCACCTGTCAAGCTGAAGGAGATGAGATGACATACTGTGTTGCCAGGGAATGAGAAACAGGCAAATTCTCCATCATTGCTGCTGGGAGTGTGAATCAGTACAATCTGTGATATAGGCACTTTGGCAATAAAGTCTCTAGCTAGATAAGAAAGTTCATCTGACTTTTGGCAGAGTCATCCCTCTTCTACATTCTATCGCATGGGTATCTTGTTTAGTTGCTAAGTCATTCCTAACTCTTTTTTTGACCTCATGGACTGTAGCCCACCAGACTCTTCTGTCCTTGGAATTTTCCAGGCAAGAATACTGGAGTGGGTAGCCATTTCCTCCTCTAGGGGTTCTTCCCAACCCAGGGATTGAACCCTTGCCTCCTGTGTTGGCAGGCAGATTCTTTAGCACTGAGCCACCAGGGAAGCCCCATGGGTATCTGGCTGCTGCTAAGTCGCTTCAGTCGTGTCTGACTCTGTGCGACCCCAGAGATAGCAGCCCACCAGGCTCCCTCGTCCCTGGGATTCTCCAGGCAAGAACACTGGAGTGGGCTGCCATTGCCTTCTCCAATGCAAGAAAGTGAAAAGTGAAAGTGACTCTCTCAGTCGTGTCTGACCCTCAGCGACCCCATGCACTGCAGCCTTCCAGGCTCCTCCGTCCATGGGATTTTCCAGGCAAGAGCACTGGAGTGAGGTGCCACTGCCTTCTCCCATGGGTATCTTACACATGCCCAAAATGCACTGTTAGTAGGTTATTCACAGCAGTATTGTTTGAACTGGAAGGAGATTGGAAACAACCCAAATGTCTATCACTAAATGACAGGTTGTAAAAATGATGACACCTCCATACAAAAGAAATCAATGCTACCATTAAAATCAAGAACCAATCCTGTACTTTCTGAAACAGAACGAGCTCCATGATAATAAGAAGTGAAAAAGAAAGGGCTCAGTTCTGTTTGCACAGAGCGTGCGCCTCAGTACATACTGCTTGTGCACGCACAGAGTCCCCTGGAAGTATCCACAAGGAGCGGCTAACTGCAGCTCCTTTTAGAGAGGGGAAGAAACCAGTAGACGGGAGATAGGAGAGTGAGTCTCTTTGCATTATATGCCCTTTTCTATCTTTCAAGTGTGGATTGCATTCAAGTATTAATTTTTTAACTGAAAAAAAAAAATAGCTCTATGATAATTATGAGTACTGCCAGGAACTCTTCTACTGTCCTTGAGGTCAGAAGTCCCAAGTCAGTCTCACTGGGCTAAAGTCCAGGTGTCAGCAGGACCAGTTCTCTCTGGGATCTCTAGGGAGGGCCCCGTTCCTTGCTTTTCTAGCTTTAAGAAGCCACCTGCATTTGTCAGCATGAGACTGTGTCACTCTGACCTCTGCATCCATGGTCATCCTCCCTGACCCTGACCTTCCTGTCTCCCTCTGATAAGGGGCTTTGTATTTGCACTGGACCCATCTGGATAGTCTGGCCTGGAGAATTCCATGGACTGTATAGTCCACGGGGTCACAAAGAGTTGGACATGACTGAGCAACTTTCACTTTCATATGGATAAGCTAGGACAATTAACAGATCCTGGGGATTAGGACATGGATGTATTGGGGGGATGGGTATTCAGCCTACCAGAGGGAGCCGAGAAGGAAACACTTCTGTCTGTTTGCTTCCTTTTCTCTTGTCCTCCAGGAAGAGGTCATCAGTGGGAGGATCACTGCATGAAAGGCAGGCCTCACCCACTCTCTGGGCCACCCGTGCCCTTGACCCTTCACTCCTCCACTTTTCCTCTCCCATGAGCATAGCAGTTGGGTCCACCTTAAAGGCCTGGAAGCCTCCACCCTGGAATGGGACATGCAATTCTGCCCCTTTCCCTTGCCTGTTCACTGAGAGCTCCACATCTTGGTGAGGCTTTACCTAGGTCGTGCCTTGCATTCAATCCATGGACATTTCTGACAACGCCAGATCCATCAGCGAGAACCTTAGAGGGTAAGAGAGCTAGACTTAGACAAGGTCACAAGGGTCCTTGTTAAGCAGATGTCATGCCACATCTCCCTGAATTTTTTCTTAAAACAAAAGGTTGACCGGTGACTCTTGTTTTCTTCTATGAGTGCTCAGGTTTTACAGGTTTTTGGTCTTCCAAAGCAATTTATACTTACTAAGCAGTAGTCCATGTATCCTCATCATAGACTAAGGCATAATTTTTTATTAAACTTTAAAAAAAAATCCTAAAAAGATCCTACCATGTAGCACAGGGAACTCTGCTCAATGTTATGTAGTAGCCTGGATGGAAGAGGAGTTTTGGGGGAGAATAGACACATGTGTATGTGTGGCTGAGTCTCTTTGCTGCCCACCTGAAACTATCAAAACATTGTTAATCAGCTATACACCAATATAAAACAAAAAGCTGAAATAAATAAAATGTTTCAGGGGGAAAAAAATCCTGAAAAGAAACACATAAACCCCAATCATCATATCTAGGAATAAAAGTCTTAACAGTCTGAGAATCCTAGATAAGGAAAGAGAGAAAGAAAGTGAAGTTGCTCCATCGTGTCCTACTCTTTGTGACCCCGTGGACTGTAGCCTACCAGCCTCCTCCGTCCATGGAATTTTACAGGCAAGAGTATTGGAGTGGGTTGCCATTTCCTTCTCCAGGGGATCTTCCTGACTCAGGGATCAAACCCAGGTCTCCTGCATTGCAGGCAGACACTTTACCCCCTGAGCCACCAGGGAAGCCCCAGATAAGGAAACTTGGATTCAAAAATACTCGTAGAGACATCAGCAATATTAGTAACAGTCCAGGGAGCCGAGAGCTGAGTGTCAGGATCCTGGAGTCCAGTCCACTCCCTAGATGTGCAAAATCGGGAAGTCATTCACCTGCTCGTGGCCTCAGTCTCCTCATGGGAAAATCACAGGTCCTTCCCAGAGCCTCTGATTCAGCTGGCCTAGAGTAGGATCCAGGTCCCGATCCTTTTTAAAGTTTCCCAGGTGATTCTGATGGGAGGCTAAGGGTTGAGACCGCTGACTGGACAAAATCCAGTCCTGCCAGAGCACAGTGGGCTGGCCTGTGTCTGGAAGCTGGTCCAAGGTGCCGAAGGGGGAACCCCTGGGACCATGTAGCAGGAAAGGCAGCTGGGGGAGGCAGGTAGGGCCTCTGGGGGGCAGTAAAGGGGGCCACGCAGTGGCTGGAGGCTGCAAATGTTGACTCCCAAGGGGCTCGGGCCGCTTGGTGAGGCCAAGCGGAAGAGCTCTTGGCCATTCTGACATGGCTCGTCACGTCAGCGACAGCCAGAACCTAATGTGATTTGAAAGCCTCTGAAGGGGACATTGCAAATCAGGGTCACAGGCAGGGCCAGTCAGCAGTCTGGTCTCCAGGCGTGCTCACTGACCTTCCTGCTCTGCCCCATGGGGCATCATCCCTCTGCACTCACCGTGCCTGGGCTGAATCACTTTTCCACCAAAACTGACAGAGAGGCGGCATCGTGAGGCAAAGTCTCACTGACCCTGGCCTGACTGTTAAAAGCTTTTCCACTAGCTTCTCCTAAACAGGAAAGATGGTGGCTTCCCTGCAAGGCTGATTTCCCAGAAAATGGGACCCTGATAGGCCAAGAGGCAAGGGGTAGTGTGTGAGCTAGGTGCAGGGTTGGGCCATGTACTAATAATGCCTACTAGAGAATAGTTCAGGATTTAAAAGAGGCCAGGGTAAGGCAGGATATGTCACCCTAGCTCTAGAGGGAAGGCAGAGGCTGGCTGAATTCAGGTGTCTTCTTTTTGTTGGGACGTAAACTGCTGACTTTCTCCTTTGCCCTTTGTCCTGGAGAGTATTAAAAAGAGCCTCCTGGACTATAACTTGAAGAAGGCAATGGCACCCCACTCCAGTACTCTTGCCTGGAAAATTCCATACGGAGGAGCCTGGTGGGCTGCAGTCCATGGGGTCGCTAAGAGTCGGACACGACTGAGCAACTTCACTTTCACTTTCATGCATTGGAGAAGGAAATGGCAACCCACTCCAGTGTTCTTGCCTGGAGAATCCCAGGGACAGGGGAGCCTGGTGGGAGGCTGTCTATGGGGTCACACAGAGTTGGACACGACTGAAGCGACTTGCAGCAGCAGCAGGACTAAAACTATATTCCCTGATAGCTCAGTTGGTAAAGAATCCGCCTGCGATGCAGGAGACCCTGGTTCAATTCCTGCATCAGGAAGATCCCAGAAATAGAATAGGCCTAGAAGGACAGGCCCTTCTCCACTCCAGTATTACCCACTCCAGTATTCTTGGGCTTCCCTGGTGGCTCAGCTGGTAAAGAATCTGACCACAATGTGGGAGATCTGGGTTCAATCTCTGAGTTGGGAAGATCCCCTAGAGAAGGGATAGGCTACCCACTCCAGTATTCTGACCAGGAGAATTCCAAGAACTGTATAGTCCATGGGGTCACAAAAAGCTGGACACGACTGAGCAACTTTCACATCCCTGGATTATTCTGATTAGCTATAAGTCACCTATTTCTCTGGCATGTGATGATTTTTTTTTTTTTTATGATTAGAGTGATTTAGATATCTGAACCAAAAATGGAAAGACACAGTTTATGTTGTGTGATGGTAGGTTTTCCCATTTAGTTGAAACTCTGTGCTCAGTTACTCAGTTGTGTCTGACTCTTTGCGGCCTCATGGACTGTAGGCCACCAGATTTCTCTGTCTGTGGAATTTTCCAGGCAAGAATACTGGAACAGGTTGCCATTTCCTACTCCATGAGATCTTCTAGACCTAGGGATCAAACCCACGTCTCTTGTGTATCCTGCATAGGCAGGTGGATTTTTTTTTTACCACTAGCACCACCTGAGAAGACCATTTGAAATTCTAGGTGAATAAAAAGATAGCAAGATCAGATTTCAAAGTTCAGACTATAATAAGAAATCTAAAATTCTAAGGAATTTCCAAAACTTTACAGTGCCATCACCATAAAAATCACTGTGTGGCTCCCAGAGTAATGGAAACAAAAGCAAAAATAAACAAATGGGACCTAATTAAACTTAAAAGCTTTTCCACAGCAAGGAAACTATAAGCAAGATGAAAAGGCAGCCTTCAGAATGGAAGAAAATAATAGCAAATGAAGCAACTGACAAAGAATAATCTCCAAAATATATAAGCAGCTCATGCATCTCAATACCAGAAAAATAAACAAATCAATTAAAAAGTGGGCCAAAGAACTAAACAGACATTTCTCCAAAGAAGACATACAGATGGTTAACAAACACGTGAAAAGATGTTCAACATCACTCATTATCAGAGAAATGCAAATCCAAACAACAGTGAGGTACCATCTCATGCCAGTCAGAATGGCTGCTAGCCAAACGTCTACAAGCAATAAATGCTGGAGAGGGTGTGGAGAAAAGGGAACTCTCTTACACTGTTGGTGGGAATGCAAACTAGTACAACCACTATGGAGAACAGTGTGGTGATTTCTTAAAAAACTGGAACTGCCTTATGATCCAGCGATCCCACTGCTGGGCATATACACCAAGGAAACCAGAATTGAAAGAGACACGTGTACCCCAATGTTCATCGCAGCACTGTTTACAATAGCCAGGACATGGAAGCAACCTAGATGCCCATCAGCAGATGAATGGATAAGAAAGCTGTGGTACATATACACAATGGAGTATTACTCAGCCATTAAAAAGAATACATTTGAATCAGTTCTAATGAGGTGGATGACACTGGAGCCTAACAGGGTGAAGTAAGCCAGAAAAAGAAACACCAATACAGTATATTAATGCATATATATATACATATATGGAATTTAGAAAGATGGTAATTATGACTCAATATGCAAGATTGCAAAAGAGACACAGATTTAAAGAACAGACTTTTGGACTCTGTGGGAAAAGGCCAGTGTGGGATGATATGAGAGAATAGCATTGAAACATGTATATTACCACATGTAAAATAGATGCAAATTTGATGCATGAAGTAGGACACTCAAGCTGGTGCTCCAGGACAACCCAGAGGGATGGGGTAGAGAGGGAGGTGGAGGGGGTTCAGGATGGGGTAGAGAGGGAGGTGGAGGGGGTTCAGGATGGTGGGACACACGTACACCCATGGCTGATTCATGTTGATGTATGTCAAAAACCACCACAATATTGTAAAGCATTAGCCTATAATTGAAATAAATAAACTAATTTTAAAAAATCACTGTGTGGGATGTCAGCAAAAGTGATGAATCAGTGGGAATTCCTTGGTTAGGACTTGGTGCTTTCAGTGCCAGGGCCTGGGTTTGATCCTTGGTTGGGGAAGTAAGAGTCCACAAGTCTCACGGTACTTGAGCAAGCAAAAAAAAAAAGTGGCTCAAGAATCTCTGAAATACCACCTCTCCATAAAAACACTGGCAAAAACTGTCAGAATCAAATGTTTCAAAAACATAAAAATCAGTCAAAGGCTAGCAGCAATCCAGGTGCATTTATAAAGAAAAAACGGCTGAGCCTTGGTAAGAACAGAGAGCTCTGTAGCATTTTAACTTGCTCTAGTCCCATTCACTCATGAAAACCAATAGCTCAGAGTCACAGTGAAAATCAGCAGACTGGCAGCCATCGAAAAGGGCAGAACAGGGTTGGAACTCCCTCAAAGTCCCATTTCTAGAGAACTATCATTATTTGACCAGTCTGGTGGCTCCGGAAGAACTTGATAGGGACACACGAAAGAGATAAAGTAAGCAAATAGTTAATCCCACTAGGGGACGGTAAATAAAGAAAAATGTATGGGAGACCTCTGTATAATCACTCAACAAAGCAGGTTTATTTAATCATAAAGCCAAGCAGGCTTGCTTAGCAACAAAACCATGCAACAGAAGCATGAGACATGCCCTCAAACAATAAAAACAATGGCAGGAGACACACATCCTGCCCAACGAGCTCAGTAAGTTAACAACTCCTAGCATGCTCCTCTGCGTGCACTAAAAACAAAAATATAAGGACAAGGGGACATCATACTAAAACCTGAGATGGCTTACCATTTACAGCATAGGTTACTGCCTTTTTGCTCATTTCCATGCGCCATGACAATCCCAGCTTGACCATGTAAGGAGAAGAAAACTCCCCACCTGATGTGGAGGAGGAACCGATGATGGAAGCCTGACATCTCCTCAAGGATGAGGAAGAAGGTGGCCTTTTCCCCCTCCCACTTTTCCTTTGATTATAAAACTATAGTCCACTAAGTTCTTGGAGCACAGCCCTCTTTCCACCACCCACGTGTAAGCTTCACAACTCTAATAAATCACCGCTTGTCTATCACTTTGCCTCTTGTTGAATTCTCTGTGCTCTGAGATATAAAGCACTGGAGCTCCCCAGAGCCCCTGAAATGTCTGCTAGTGTTTTCAGACTTACTAACAAGACTGTCTTTATTTGACATAACTCAGAGCTCTCCAAATGCAAACAGGTTTTGTTTTTTCCTCAAGACATTTATCAAAAATAATCAGAGACAGTTGTTTAACAGCATGGCTGCCAGAGACAGTAGGGGCAAACAATAAGCCAATCAAAAAGCTTAAAAGGAAAGGCAGGGGAATGTGTTGTTCAGATGGCACTTCGCAAAACTCTGACACGTTCCTGGCTCTAGAGAGCCACACGCACGCCTAGGACTGTGAGCGTGCCCAGAGCTGCGTCACAGTCAGGTGGGACCTGAAAAGGCCTCAAACTCTCAACTTGGACTGACCTTGAGGCTCTCTGCAGGCAGGAAGTAAATGCTGAGGCAAAGTCATAAACTACTTGCCTGAGTGTTGAAGATACACCCTCCAATACACACACACAGAGCCCCTCACAAACTCAGAGACTTACCAGTTCTGAGCATTTAAGGAACCTCTGTTCAATCATTAGGATACTGCTAAGGTAAATGAGCAGAGATTTCATGGCTACCCATGACAAAGAATATAGACTTTACAGAATTAATTCAGGAAATTCACTAAACAAACAACAGAAACAAACCTTAGAGAGAGGAAAGAATCTGCTTCCGAGAGTTGGCATAGCATATTATTCAAAAGATTCAGTTTAACCTATGACCTACCTCCATCCGTGCGATTCTCCAGGCAAGAATGCTGGAGTGGGTTGCCATTTCCTTCTCTGGTGAGGGGTGAGGGGGCGTCTTCCCAACCCAGGGATTGAACCCAGGTCTCCTGCATTGTAGGCAGATGCTTTACCCTCTGAGCACCAAGGAAAACAGCTATTCAACCCTTAGGTATATATCTAAAGGGGAAAAAATAAGTTCACTCAGAAACATATACAAAAAGTAATCCTAGGAGCCTACTCACAACAGTCAAAAAAGGGAAATAACTCAAATGTTCATCAAGAGATAAATGGATACATAAAATGTGGTATATGTTGTTATTCAGTCATTAAGTCATCGTGTCCAACTTTTTGTGGCCCCATGGACTGCAGCATACCAGGCTCCTCTGTCCTTCACTGTCTCCCAGAGTTTGCTCAAACTCATTGAGCCAGTGATGCTATCCAACCATCTCATCCTCTGCTACCCCTTCTGTTGCCTTCAGTCTTTCCCAGTATCAGGGTCTTTTCCAAAGAGTCAGCTCTTCGCATCAGGTGGCCAAAGTACTGGAGCTTTAGCATCAATCATTCCAATGAATATTCAGGGTTGATTTCCTTTAGGATTGACTGGTTTGATCTCCTTGCAGTCCAAGGGACTCTCAAGAGTCTTCTCAGTCAACCTTCTTTATGGTTCAGGTCTCACACATGTACATGACTACTGGAAATATCATAGCTTTGACTATACAGACCTTTGCTGGCAAAGACTCTGCTTTTAAATATGCTGTCTAGGTTTCTCATAGCTTTTCTTCCAAGGAGCAAGCATCTTTTAACTTCATGGCTGCAATCACCGACCGCAGTGACTTTTTTTTTATTATTTCCCTCGTGGCTCACAAAGTAAAGAATCTGCTTGCAATGCAAGGGAACTGGGTTCAAGATCTCCCGGAGAAAGGAATGGCTACCCATTGCCTGGAGAATTCCATAGACCAAGGAGCTTAGCAGGCTATAGTCCATAGGGTTGCAAAGAGTCAGACACGCCTGAAAGACTAACAAGGCACAGGGAGTGGCCAAAAACTTAAAAATTAAAAAAATAATAAAATTGGTTGTGGTGATGGTTTCACAGCTCTGTGAATGGAGTCAAAACCACTGAATCATATATTTTAAATGGGCAAATTCTATGGTACATGAATTAATCTCAATAAAGCTGTTACCAGAACAAACAAAAAAATGGTGGCCTTAAAATTTGTCTTTCCTTTCTCCTCTCTACAGGGTGTTTACTAGAGTTTAGAGGGATGAATCATCAGAAGCCTAAAGATCATCATTTTATCTTGTCTACCTTAGACTTAACGCAGCAATTTGAAAACAGAATATAGCCACAAAGGGGCAATTGTCTAAATTCCCTGAACATTTACGTCCTGTGCAAACAGAATAGCTCAGTTTACAAAAGAGCAACAGGTTGTTTTAAATAGGCCAGAATTTAATTGTTTTCCTGGATGAATTCTGTTTTCTAAATAAAGGCCCGCCTGAATCAAGGACTCCAAAGAGTTCAGCTCAGTTCAGCAAGCACTTCGGTTCTTTTCTTTGCAAGTGACCTATTTAGAGATGAATCAAATTTCTGAATTTTCCTCTACAGTTGTTTTTAACCCAAGGTCTGTGCACATCAATTATTCTGTAATCTTCAGGGCTGGGCTGGGAGAGGGAAACGAAAAAACAAATTAATTGTATCTTGTAAGAAACTATTGTTTGAGCGTTTGTTATTTTGTTGATGGGGTGGGGGTGGGGAGTGTTCTCTGCAATGATTTAGAGAATCATTGATCAAAACTGCCCTCCATAGTCAGGCACAATGGTAACCGCTTGCCTGAGTTGCCTCACAACAGGTTTGTTGTTGTTCAGTAACTAAGTCATGTCCGACTCTTTGGGACCCCATAAACTTCAGCACGCCAGGCTTCCCTGTCCTTCACTATCTCCCTGAGTTTGCTCAAACTCATGTCTATCAAGTCAGTGATGATATCCAACCATCTCATCCTCTGCTGCCCCCTTCTCTTCTTGCCCTCAATCTTTCCCTTCATTAGGCTCTTTTCCAATCTGATGAGAAGAGCTGACTCACAACAGGAGGTCCTGATAAAGAACCAGGTGCTGCCATGGAAAACTAGCCAGGAGAATTTGAGAAGGGCCAAAAGGAGGAGGAAGGAGACGACCAACCTCCCAGAATCCTCACACTGGAATCCACCTTGGCTGAGAGATGTATGCACCACCAGGAAGGACCCTGGGTTCCCTTACCCTGCCGCTCTCTGCCCAAGCACCCCTTCCCAATAAAATCTCTTGCTTTGTCAACACATGTGCTTCCCTGGACAATTCATTTGTCCAAGTGTTAGACAAGAACCCACTCCTGGGACCTGAAAGCGGTCCCCCTTCCCGCAACAGTATAATCACAATGACTAGAATCAGTTCAGTTCAGTTCAGTGGTTCAGTCGTGTCCGACTCTTTGCGACCCCATGAATCGCAGCACGCCAGGCCTCCCTGTCTATCACCAACTCCCGGAGTTCACTCAGACTCACGTCCATTGAGTCCGTGATGCCATCCAGCCATCTCACCCTCGGTCATCCCCTTCTCCTCCTGCCCCCATTCCCTCCCAGCATCAGGGTCTTTTCCAATGAGTCAACTCTTCGCAACAGGTGGCCAAAGTACTGGAGTTTCAGCTTCAGCATCATTCCTTCCAAAGAAATCCCAGGGCTGATCTCCTTCAGAATGGACTGGTTGGATCTCCTTGCAGTCCAAGGGACTCTCAAGAGTCTTCTCCAACACCACAGTTCAAAAGCATCAATTCTTCAGCGCTCAGCTTTCTTCACAGTCCAACTCTCACATCCATACATGACCACAGGAAAAACCATAGCCTTGACTAGACGGACCTTAGTCGGCAAAGTAATGTCTCTGCTTTTGAATATACTATCTAGGTTGCTCATAACTTTTCTTCCAAGGAGTAAGCGTCTTTTAATTTCATGGCTGCNAGTGTTCTTGCCTGGAGAATCCCAGGGACAGAGGAGCCTGGTGGGCTGCCATCTATGAGGTCGCACAGTGTTGGACACGACTGAAGTGACTTAGCAGGATCATAAATATTTAAAATATAAAGGAAATGAAAATATATAACCCCGTTTTCTTCTTACAGTTGAATTGATCCAAATAAGAAAGTTGAGAAAATTACCATAGAAAATTAACAAGTGTTTTCCATATAAATGGCAGTCCTTATTTCTTACATGAATGAGCTGTCTCTCAGAAGACTCTGGAAGTCTATATAAAGAATATAATTTTTATGATAGGGCTCAGTGACTGCCTTTATCCAAGGTCAAGTTTCCCTGAAAATTTGAAGACCTTAAATTCTGAACTTATAAATTTCAAGATTCATTTACTCCTGACAATATGCCACCTCTTAGTTCAAAGGAAAAGAAAGAAAAATACATATGCATTTAAGAGCTAAGGAGTAAAGCCCAATAGAGTGTTTAACTTTATATAGCTCTTTAAAATGAAAAAATTTTATGACTTGAGTATAAGATAGTAAAAAAAATCATAAATTAATTTTTCTTCACCATGGATTTAGGGTTTTAAATGAAAGTTGAAAGTGGTCATAAAATGTTCTATTGGTTTCATACTCTAAAGAAAAAAAATTGGTAATAAAGTATGAAACCAACTATGGACTTAGCTGATTGGGGAGGAAATAATATATGAACATTAAGACAGTATCTATAAGATAGCAATAAATCTTGAAAGAAATATAATTCAGAAAACCAGATACTTTTCTTATATTTATTAAAATTATAAATTGGTTAATGTGTTATCTGAATTGATAGATTGTCTACATTGTTTGGTATGTTTATGCTGATTAATTTCCACCTAAATGTTATATTAGGAAAGATCCTACCTGCAGACCTGGGGGAGGAGTAGATTGATTGAAAGTAGTATTATGAGAATATATGTGAAAAAAATTCAGTTTTTTCTACATGGAATTAATCATAACAATGAGAGTAACTTTATCCCTGTGAATTAAGTGCTTGGTAAAATTGGCCTAATGTATTATTTTGGCATTAATTCCAATCACAGAGTTTGTTTTTATGTAAATTTAAGAAATGTAATCTTTCTTTCCTCCTTCCTCCTTGTTATGTAGCTCTGTGATTCCCTTAGCCTAATACTTCTTCCTCAAAAACAAAATCATGAAATTTCTATATAGCAAAAATTATCAGTCTCATAAATTTTGAGTCCAAATGCCCAAAATATTGAGCATCTTTTGACTCTAAATTTTACTTCAAGAAAATTAGATTAATAGAATTATGAAGGGAGCTAAATTTTGTTTCAAAGTTCTTTATTATTATTAAACTTGGAAACTGTCAATAATCAATAAAGAATTATGTAAACAGATTATTGTATATGCAGTAAATGGAATTTAGTGGCCTTGTAACCATTAAAAATATCACAGCAGCATACTAGCTTACATGGAAAAGTATCAATGATATTTTTAAACTGAGAATAATTAAAATTATTGCATGTAACAAAATGCCCTTCAATATGTGAATGGATGAACAAATATCAAGGCAATGGAATACTGCTCATTAATGAACTATTGATTCTTAGAACAACAAAAAATGGATCTTAAATATGCTTTGACAAATGAAAGATGCCAGAACTGAAAGGTTATGGATTGTATGAGTCCATTTATATGATGTGGGAAAGGCAAGGCGGGTACAAAGCATGCTTGTGTGGTGGTACAGTACTGTCTTCATTTAACTCCCACACTAGATAACCCAGATTTGGGATATTGTTTTTTTCCCCCATGCATTCTCAGAATGTCTAGATCCTCATCATTCCAAATGTTTCTCAATACTTAAGGTCCAGTTCAAGACCCCTTCCATGAAGAATTCTTTGAGATTCTCTAGCACACAAAGCATTGCCCTTTCTTTTTAAGTCACTATGAGATCTTCAATTATAGTTCTCTTCTCTTCCCTTGTGGCTCAGTTGGTAAAAAAATATCCGCCTGCAATGCAGGAGACCCCGGTTGGATCCCTGGGTTGGGAAGATCCGCTAGAGACCCGATAAGCTACCCACTCCAGTATTCTTGGGCTTCCCTTGTGCCTCAGCTGGTAAAGAATCTGCCTGCAGTGCAGAGACCTGGGTTCAATCCCTGGGCTGTGAAAATCCCTTGGAGAAAGGAAAGGCCACCCACTCCAGTGTTCTGGCCTGGAGAATTCCATGGACTGTGTAGTCCATGGGGTTGCAAAGAGTCAGAAATGACTGAGCGACTTTCACTTCTCTTCCCAGATACATTTAAAGGAATTTAAAGCAATAGATGTATATTATAATTGATTATATTTCCCAGAGTACCATGCATTTTTTTTTCAGTCTTTACTTGATGCTATCTGAAGAATTGTTGGCTTATCAATTATTTTTGTATCTGAAAATTTAGGGGGAAAAAAGAGTCATACATTGAGATAAATGATACCATTGGAAACCCATACTCACTGGCAGGAAATAAAAATTTTTATTGTCTTTGAAATGGAAATGACAAAGTGTCTTGGATAAAATTATTATTAGGATATAAGGTGCTCTTAAAGGTCATACAAATATGATTTTCACTATGAGGTTTGTTTATAAATTGTATAAGAAAGTGGAGAATTCTAGAAACTGAGTGTAGAAATGTCTTTTGCTTTTGCCCTTCTTTGTCAAGTGCAGAAGTCCCTTCTTTTGTTCAAAAACAAAACCTTTCTTTTTTTTTGAATTTTTATTTTTACTTTATTTTACTTTACATTACTGTATTGGTTTTGCCATACATTGACATGAATCCATCTCGGGTGTACATGAGTTCCCAATCCTGAACCCCACCACCACCTCCCACCCCATATCAACTCTCTGGATCATCCCCTTGCACCATCCCCAAGCATCCTGTATCCTGTATTGAACATAGACTGGCTATTCATTTCTTACATGATAGTATACATGTTTCAGTGCCATTCTCCCAAAACACCCCACCCTCTCCCTCTCCCTCGGAGTACAAAAGTCTGTTCTATACATCTATGTCTCTTTTGCTGTCTCGTGTACAGGGTTATCATTACCATGTTTCTAAATTCCATATATATGTGTTAGTATGCTGTATTGGTGTTTTTCTTTCTGGCTTACTTCATTCTGTATATCGGCTCCAGTTTCATCCATCTCATTAGTACTGATTCAAATTTATTCTTAACATTTACTCATGGAGAGTGGTAATTTTATCTGCAGATTTATTTCAGAAATATGCTATTAATATACTTTTACAAGCCAGTTAAAAGACCAAAGTTGCCATAAGGGCCAGAATAAACTCTTATATAAATAATTTAGAATATTGTCATTTTCTTATAAGAACTATATATTTTAATTGAATAATTTTAAAATTATAATAAAGCATTTAAAAATGGGAATAAATAGTAAGACCCAACCATATGTTTCTATGGGCATTACTAATGCTAAGATGTTATTGTATTTCATTCATATTTATATATCTCTATGTTTAGCTACTCTCAATATTTAACTACATAAAAATGTGCATAAATATATTTATATATATATATACATAGAGAAGAATTATAGATATTAATACAACTTGAATGTTTTGACATATTGTCAAATTTATTACAATTTAACAAACAAAATTATATATTATTCTTAAGAAAATTTGATTTCCTTTCAAAAATTCTACTTGGCCATTTCCAATATTTTATTTGGTCATTAGCAATTTTTTTCTCCATTCTTTTGTGAACTTTTTGGCCATGCCTTTGTCATTTGATTGATTAGAGCATTTAATGGAATTTTTATTGACTGGTATGAGCTATATTTTGTACCAGCATTAATGGTCATGAGTTTGAACTGACAAATATTCTCACATCTGCAATATGTCCTTCTTTGCCTGTGTAAGAATTTCTGTGAAATATAAACCCGAGACCAGAATCACTGGTTTAAAAGTTTTATATAGATACGGATATATAAAATTTGAGAAAATGTACCAAACACACTCATATTTGTAAGTGAGATTCCTCTCATGTAAGTGAAATTTCTCTAGTGTATATGTATGTGGGTAGAAGTAAAAATGTGTGTGTAAGTGTGTAGCCATTATGAGTTTAACCTTAGTTTCTGATGACATTTGATCCCTTATTTTGTTCTGGATTATCAATAGTTAAATAACATAAAAGAATCTTCAGGTAAAACCATCTGCTCTCAATGTAAGAATGCAGATGACTATTTCTACAAAATCTTTGGCCTCTTGCACATTATTTGTTTTTATGAGTTTTAATGAATTAAAATTTTCCATTGTCTTTGTATTTATGAATTATTTTCTTTGTATTGTTTCTAAAGTCTATTTGTTTATTTCTCTTTTCATTTTGATAACTTGCCTTTGCTGTCTTATTTAATATGTTTTATTAACAACTTGAGACATAGTTTAACTCATTTGTTTTCATAATTTCATGATAAAGGCCATTATTTTACATTAAACACCATCATTTATTACATATATTTATAAGATTAAAAAGTTCAAACATATATTATTCCATGTTTATTAATTGCATGAATGGGCTTTTTGTTATATTAATTTTTTTCTGTCAGAGAAATGTTAAATTATTCACTGTAATTATGTACAGGTTTACCCAGAAGAGTCTTGATTTATTACTGTTTTCACCAGTATAATTATAAATAATGATACTTTCATCCTCAAAATATCAATTTGGATTACAAATTATGTGTTCATTCTAACAAAATTACTTCTATTGATCTATTCTGTTATGTTTAAGATTAGCTTTATATATTATGATGCTAATTATGAAAAATTGTAATATAAATAAAACTAGCCAAATTTTTGGAGAACTAAAATTAGGTGTATTCTGCCATACTCTGTCCATATGTGAAATAAAGTAACAGTCAAGCCATCCTGTGAGGGGGCATTAATCTCATTATACAGGTAAAGAAAGTGAGGTACAAAGTATTAAATATTTCCTTAATTTTCTTTAGTTTAGCAAAACTAAAAATGTTTGATTTCTTATTTATTATTATGCAGTCAATTGTATCTCAATCTTGTGGGTTTTTGCTTTATAAAGGATTAGGATCAATCATTTAAATAAATATTTTTAAATGTGTTTATTTTTGTTTCAGAAAATGACAGAATAGGAAGTTCCAAGCCCTTGTTCCCCCAAGGAAACATCAAATAATTCAAAATGGGCCAAATTAGAGGAACTCTGGTTAGAAAGCCTACCTCAACCAACTGGACACCCATTCAAGGAAAAAGCCACAACATTCAGATATGAGATCTTGAGATGCTCCCACTTGCTTGAGCCACCCGTTCAGCAGCTCACCTGCTCTTTTGCAGGAAGCTGCAGCCCTGTTCCCAGTTCTCTCCGCTGAAGTGGAGGGAGCAGAGAAGACGTGTTTGAGATGTTCTAATTTGCCTGGGGGCGGTCTGAAGGGCTAGTCTCTGTTTCACCTAACTTAGATCTCAGCAGGAAAAGCAGTGCCTCTTGGGAAAGCTGCAGGGAGACCACGTGGAGCAGGAGAGTACAAGTGAGATAGACAGTAGACCAAGGCTCAGGGTAGCTAGGGTGACACTCTTGACCTTTAAAATGTTTAAAGGCAGCCCTGTGGAAGGAAGGGAGATTCAAAAAAGCCACCTTCAGACCCAGACAAAACACATGCTCAGGAAAGACCTGAGAAAACCTTATTATTATCTATTAATATAATCACCATGAACGTATTAGTCACTCAGTCATGTCTGACTCTTTGTGACCCGATGGACTGTAGCCTGCCAGGCTCCTCTGTCCATGGAATTCTCCAGGCAAGAATACTGGAGTGGGTTGCCATGCCATTTTCCAGGTCTTCCCAACCCAGAGATTCTACCCAGTTCCCCCACATTGCAGGCAGATTCTTAAAACACATGCTCAGGAAAGACCTGAGAAAACCTTATTATTATCTATTAATATAATCACCATGAACGTATTAGTCACTCAGTCATGTCTGACTCTTTGTGACCCGATGGACTGTAGCCTGCCAGGCTCCTCTGTCCACGGAATTCTCCAGGCAAGAATACTGGAGTGGGTTGCCATGCCATTTTCCAGGTCTTCCCAACCCAGAGATTCTACCCAGTTCCTCCACATTGCAGGCAGATTCTTTACCATCTGAGCCACTAGCTCATTATATATGGTATTCATTACATTATATATGGTATTCATATATATTATATATGGTATTCATATATACATTATATATATATGGTATTCATATATAATCACCATGTAATCACCATCTACTCACCATGCTGCACATTAAATCCTCAGAACTCATTCATTGTGTAGCTACAAATTTTACTCTGACCAGCATCTCCCACTCCTCTCCCATAACCCCCTCTCCAGTCTCTGGTAACCACTATTCTACTCTAATTCTATGAGTTTTGGTCTTTCTTATTCTAAATGTAAGTGCATTATATGTTATTTGTCTTTCTCTGACTGACTTATTCCACTTAGCATAATGCTCTTAAGTTCAAACCATATTGTTATAAATGGCAGGATTTCCTTCTTGCTCATGGCTGAGTTTTACTCTACTCTGTATATGTACCACATGTTCCTTATCTGTTTGTCCATCAGCAGACTCTCAGGTTGCTTCCATTGTTATATCCACATGTTCTGGGAAAGAAACTCACTCAGAAGGACAATGCCGATAGTGGAGTGCAGTTTATTACACCAGTGGGCCCAAGGCAGTCTCCCCTTAGCCAAGGACCCCGACCAGATTTTGTGAAAGTCTTATATACCCTAAGTGTATGTGCTCAAACCCACCTCCCCAAATTCTCTGAAACTAGTCTGAACAAAGGAAAAGAAAGATACAATCAGAGTTAACCTGTGATTCATATACCTTAAGCCTAGGTAGTTAACAGTGGACAATTATCAATCGGCCTGTGGTCATACCCCAATAAGCATAGTAGAATTTATGATTCTATTCGGTTACACAGATAATTAGGGTATTCTTTTAGGCGACAGAGAGTCTAGGTATGAGCCCTGGGGCTCTTCCATCCTGGGGTCTGGTTTTCCACTTGGTATGTCATTTCCATAGATACAGGGCCTATAGCTCAAAGTCCACGGTCCGGCCCAAGGCAAAGTCCTGCTTTCAAAATGGAGCTGTTCTGTCTGTTTCCTCCTTCAGCATAACTTGGCTGTCCTGAACAATGCTGCAGTGGACATGGGATATAGACACCTCTTTGAGATCCTGTTTTTGTCCCCTTGGGTTTTGTACTCAGAAGTGCAATTGCTGGACCACATAGTAGCTCTATTTTACATTTTTTTGAGAATCTTCATACAGTTTCCATTTTGTATATTAACGCCTTATCAGATGTAGAATGTAAATTGGGTTGCACCAATTTACATTCCCACTAACAGTGCACAAAGGCTTCATTTTTCTCTATATCTTCAGTAACACTTGTCATCTCTTTTATATTTGATGTAAATATCAAATGTAGCCATTCTAAGAGGTGTGAGGTGTTGTCTCACTGTGATCTTTATCTGCACTTCTCTGATGATTAGATGGGCTTTCCTTGTGGCTCAGCTGGTAAAAAATCTGCCCACAATGCAGGACACCTGGGTTCTATCCCTGGCTTGGGAAGATCCCCTGGAGAAGGGAAAGGCTACTCACTCCAGTATTCTGGCCTGGAGAATTTCATGGACCGTCCATGGGGTCACAAAGAGTCAGACAGGACTGAGTGACTTTCACTCTCACTTGAGCCTCTTTTCATGTATATGTTGGCCATTTACATTGTCCTCTTTGCAAAAGTGTCTGTTCAGTCCATAGTCCATTTTTAAATTATTTGTGTTACTATTGAATTATATGGGTTATTTATATATTTTGTATATTAACGCCTTATCAGATGTATGATTTGCAAATATTTTCTCCCATTCCATAGCTGCTTTTCATTTTACTGATTGTTTCTTCTGCTTTGCAGAAGATTTTCAGTTTGATGTCAGATTTAATGAGCTTATGCATTACATAGCATGAAAAAGAGGAAACTGTATAATCCAAACGAGCTGAAAATTAACCGTAATATCTTTAAAGTTTTTTTCACTGTTTTTTTTTCAGCCATATGTTTCTTCATTATACATCATTATCTCTTGCAGACTCAAAAATACTCAATTTACCACTTTCAATTGTTTTTTCTTTACAAAACTATACGTTTCATACAGATACCTTCCAAAATACTTTTTTAAAAATCTCAACAGAAAGAATGATTGCTTTATTTTGATTATGCATGTTTAATCACAAACATTCTGTAGATTCAATGCATGCAAGAAGGTTAGGCATTTAAAGTTTTCAATTAACGTAAGTCATATAACACATTCTTATGTAATTTAATAGAACTCATGCTGCTGCTGCTGCTAAGTCGCTTCAGTCGTGTCTGACTCTTAGCGACCCCACAGACAGCAGCCCACCAGGCTCCCCTGTCCCTGGGATTCTCCAGCCAAGAACACTGGAGTGGGTTGCCATTTCCTTCTCCAATGTATGAAAGTGAAAACTGAAAGTTAAGTCGTTCAGTCATGTCTGACTCTTAGCGACCCCATGGACTGCAGCCCACCAGGCTCCTCCATCCATGGGGTTTTGCAGGCAAGAGTACTAGAGTGGGGTGCCATTGCCTTCTCCAACTTATAGTTACTTCTTATTTTGAGGTTACCTGGAACATATATATGCATAATAGTGAATAACAACTTACTGCTATTCTACATAAAACACTGTGAGATATAAGAAAATATTTGCTACAGTGTTCCTGATCTCATGTAGGGTGCTAGAAAGTATGTCAGTTCAGTTCAGTTCAGTCGCTCAGTCATGTCCCATGTCACACAGTACTAAAATTCTTGAAGACAAAGCAAAAAAAAAAACTTATAAAGTTTGCCAATATGTACATCCTCTTTCACGGCCTGCCACCTTAGGATGACATTGTTTGCTTTTCAATGAAAACTGTAGCAATTATAAATTGTTAAATATAGTAATTAATATTTACTTACTAAGGTGGTAAGTAAATTAATATTTACTTAATCCTTTCTGTCTTTTAAACACTAGCTTTGGGCACTTTTGTACCAGTTCATACTCTTATCGAATCCATTCTTTTCTAAGTATTCAGGCACCTAGTGCTTGAATAAATTATTTACAGTCTTTCAACTCTGAACAGAGCTTTGATCCATGGTCCTAACTTTTTCTTCTTTTCACTGTACAGTTTCAACTTGGGACTTGGCTAAGGACATTGAAATGCACAAAATACTAGCAGGAACCAAAATCAGGGCAAATATACACATGCACATGTTGAATCTGAAATAGTTTGAGTTCTAAAACTATAAAATAACACTACAAAAATAACACTAGAGAAAGGAAGAATTAAAGAGGCCATGGTCACAAAAAACTTCTGTTTATGAATGTCCTGTCCATCTATTAGCTGTGAAAATACAGAATTCCTCAAGTTCAGCAATACAACTTGTTGGTAATCTAAAGAAACTGCCTTTCCCAGATTGCTCTTTCAGACACCTTCTTATTGTCTTAAGATTTGTAACATAGGCAGAGACTAAAATTCTATTTACTTTGAAAAGTAAAATATTTCAGTTCAGCCATTCACATAACTCTGGCTTCAACTTCAACCTAAGTCATCTCAGTGGGAATTGGCCAAAAAAACAATTTTAATATTTTCAGTTGTCGTCTTATTGTGTCTCTTTTCTCATTCCTATAGAATTCATCCATCTCATTGTATTGAAACGGGTTTACAACTTCCATAATGCATGCATGGATTAACATAATTTTCAGTGATAATATTGTTGAGTTTTAACAGAGTTAAAAAAAAAACAAGAAAATAAGCAAATGACATTTATTCATATTCAGATATTGAAGACTAGCAGGATTCTAATATTGAGGACTGAAAAAAGACCAATGATTTTAATAGAAGGAGACACAAAATCTCACCTCTCCTTTCTGTTTTACTGCAAAATCCTAGTTCACTTCACTGAATGACAGTGGCAGTTGCTGTGATATCAGCAGTTTCTTACTGTGGAGTTCAAAGATCTAAGTGATTATGTTAAAGACAATTGCATGTAATCATTTCAAGTATTCTTCTTTAAAGATTCTGGGAATAATTGATTTACATTTCAAGAAATATGTAGATAATATGAAATGCAGATTTTATACTAAAAATGCACTTTTATGAATGTATCAAAAAATTCCAAAGAACATACCAAATGTTTTTTTTATTCAGTTTCAGTTCAGTCACTCAGTTGTGTCCAACTCTTTGCAACCCCATGGACCAAAGCATGCCAGGCCCCCTGTCCATCACCAACTCCCGGGGTCNAAGCAAATATGATTTTAACTTCTAATGAATTATCTTTTCTGCAAAAATTTTACCTAGCCTTTCTATGAGTATATCAAAGTTAACTTTAAAAAAATGACTTGAATCCTGAGTTGAAATTAATTATTAAATAACCTAGGAGAAATAGTCAAAAAGTAGTTGGGAGCTTCTCACTCTGAAGTGAAAACTTACATACAAAATTGTTTAATATGAGACTGATTTGGCAGATTTTATTTCTGATGGCAGATCTTACTTACATGTTTTATTTCTAACCATGCCATTTTTTGTCATACAAGATGCTAAAATACTGTGCTAGTAAAACTTAGTAGATACCTTTTCAACACATTTGTATCAAAATACATTGATAATCTCCAAGATATTTAGAGAAATCCAGAGTGCAGATATTATTGACCTGATACTGTCATCTTATACTTCATAAGTATGTGTTCACCTGTTCTTGTAATCTAAAAATTGTCAAATGTTGGCAAGGAAATCCGGGGAGTTCCAGGATGATAGCTAGACTGGGATATTCTTTCCTATAATGATTTTTAAAACTATTTATTTATTCTCTGCTGGACTTCGTCAATCTTAATTACATTGCATTCAGTTTTGTAAACTATCTCTTTCTGTTTTAACATTTTTAAACCTACCTTAAGAATGGCCCATTAAATGCAGCACATTTTACCAAAAAACAAAAATAATTTGTCAATGTAAAATACTAAGTTAGAAGAAAGTAACTCTAGCCTTCATTTTCCATTACTGGAGTTTGACTTCATTCAGATGTGAGTCAATTTCATTTACGCCCGTGGAAATTTTAAAAGTGAGGCAATAGTATCAAGAGGGACAAACATGTTGCAACTAATTTTCTGGATAAATGGACTCATAACCTGCTTATGACCTGCAACTTATTAGGAAGGATAGTGAGAAAGCCTGTGGTGATATTAAATTGGGCAGAAAAAGCACATCAGGTTATTTGCTGGTTACTGGATTATGCTCAATGGTGCCTGCAAGCCTCCCCTACGTTTCTTTAGATGGCATAATTTATTTGCAAATCATTAATAGTACAACAGAATAATTGTAAAATGAAAACTACATTGATTGTATTAAATTTTTGCCATTTTATCACACTTTAGATTATCATTACAATGATTTCAATTGCCATATTTTTCATTTCATTTTTTTCTCAGGTATTATTTCTCTGATTTTCTACCAAAGGGATCTAACAGATGTAGAATGTATTATTTGGATAACAACTCCTTTATTACTCAATGCCATATTCATAGAAATCTATAAGTATGAAGTTTTTTCATGTTTCTTAAAAGTTATTGGTCAAACATAGAAATCTTTTTCTTATGTATGACGAACTTGTTCAATCGCTTTTTAAATAGTTATGTCCACAGGTATATGGTTTGGCATATCTTATATTCACCAATGCCAGACATGCTTCTAGATGCTGCTGCTGCTGCTAAGTCGCTTCAGTCGTGTCCGACTCTGTGTGACCCCATAGACGGCAGCCCACCAGGCTCCCCACCCCCGTCCCTGGGATTCTCCAGGCAAGAACACTGGAGTGGGTTTCCATTTCCTTCTCCAATGCATAAAAGTGAAAAGTGAAAGTGAAGTTGCTCAGTCATGTCCGACTCCTAGTGACCTTTTAACTAATTTATCGTTTAAATATTATGGTTTTCATTTTTTTATCACATTGAGATTTCTTGCCTTCTTTTTTCTGCCACTTAATTTTTTTTTTTTAACTGAAGGATAATTGCTTTACAGAATTTTTTGTTTTTCTGTCAAACATCAACAAGAATCAGCCATAGGTACACAATGCCCACTCCCCTCCTGAACCTCCCTACCATCTCCCTCCCCATCCCACCCTTCTAGATTGCCACAGCACACCCTGTTTGAGTTCCCTGAGGCATATAGCAGGTTCCCAGTGGCTGTCTATTTTACATATGATATTGTAAGTTTCCATGTTACTCTTTCCATACATCTCACCTTCTCCCTCCTCCCTATATAATCTAAGTTCATTTTTTAAAGGTGCTTTTGGAAGAAGAAATGAGAAAAAAGTTCTTTGCATTAGTTAAGTTCTCTGTTAACAATTAATCATAATTTGAGAAATATTATCACATGCAGGTTCTGTAGATGCTATAAGAGGGGTACAAATCAGTCTCATTTTCTTTAAACAAAAAGGCTTAATAATATTTCATCTTTTACTCCCAGAGACATTAACTATCATTTCTTAATTTGCTGTGGTTTGTAGCGTCTTTCAACATAAAAGTACAAGATGAATATACTGAGAAATTGAACATCTGTAATGTATACCATATTCCATATACTATACTGGAGTATTATTTAAAATAAATATTCTTCATTTTACTGAAATGGAATAAGTAATATTTATCAGGATTACTACCTCCATAATATTTTAGTTTTTACTGTATTATTTCTTCCCCCTTCCTTTTCCCTCTTTTGTGTTAACATATAAGTAAGTTGGTTAGCTTTAAGCATATAATTATTTTCTATAAAATGCTCCTTACCGTCAATAATTTCTTAGATTCTAATAGATACTTTATCTTCATTCATACATATCTGCTATATGTAGTCCATCTTTGAAAGCCAACTAGAAATGTGATTTTAATTATATCCATTGCTTACTAATAGGCAACTTATAATACTGAAAGAGCACACCATGGTTCCAAGATGGGCTTTTCTGTAACTATTCTTTTCTATAGTGGAGAAATTAAAATACACTTTTGGGGAATTTTTTATATGTACTATTGTGTTTAAGTACATAAAAATTTTCACGTTTATTTAATATTTATTATAATTATTCAATCAGCTAGTACAAGAAACAGGAGCTAGTATAGTATATAGTTTACTATATATTGATAGTAAAATGTAGAATAATCACAAAACAGTTTTATTTGTATTTAATTTTGTGTTTATATAAAGTTGCAACTGATATCCTACATTGGGCAACTTTGTTAAAGGTATTTTTTTAACTTGAATCGAAAACCGAAATTGATTGCTGCTAGAAAGCTTTTCCCCCTCCAATTCTTGCTCCTTTGATAACTCAGATTCATTGAGAATAACACCAGCATAGAGGTTTTATTTGGATGCATACTTTGAAGCTCTAGTTAAATATGCTTATTTTATGAATAAGGAAGTTAAGTCTTAGGAAAATTATGTGAACAGCCCAAGATCAACAGACAGTTAATGTCAGGCAAGAATCCAGATATGTTGATGCCCCGTATCCCACTTTTTTGACATTTGAGCTTTTTGTTCAAGTCCATGACACCGACTAGTGTGTACTTGATTCCCCTATATGATGATCTTTGAGTGAGACGTTAATTGAGTACTTTTGTTTAAAGTAGTCTTCTGGAGGTAGGACAAAGGCAAGATGATTAAAATTGAGCAAAGCTTCTAACCAATACAAGCACCAAAACTTCACCCTTTCCCTTCTTATAGGAGGGCAAACCTAAAGTGAAAGTCCCCAAGAGTCAAAAGCAAAAGATCCCTGCCTCAAAACCAATCAGAATATATAGCAGGGTAGGTCATCTGGTTAATCAAAATTATAAACAGCAGAATTTTAAAAAGCAAGCTAAGAGCAAACTGAAGGTTTGAACTTTTCATTGCTCAGTAATGTCAATTAATTTTTTTTTATTTTCATGAGATTTAATTGACATGCAACTGCTACCGTCTTCCTTCATCTTCCCTTATAAAATATACCTGTTTCAGTCAAATATATGGATTTTGACCTTGCTGTATTTTAGATGGTCACATTTTCTGCCAGGCCTTTGAAAAACTTACCAGAAATGAAATATTTTAAGCCCACAAAGATAAATGTATGCTTGCTAAAGTATAACATTTTCTTTTCTTTTTTTTTTAAAGAAAAAGATATTTAAAAAACAAGGTAATTTTTGTCATAACAGTAAACTCTTTCCACAGCAACAACTATATATTGGCTCTACCACGGGGGTCACACAACTCCCTTTACACAGATGTGATATTTACGGGAAAGCCTGTGCAGAGTGCTGCCTTGCCCGAGACCCTTACTGTGCCTGGGATGGCTCCTCATGCTCTCGCTACTTTCCTCTGCAAAGAGGTAGGAGGACTATTAGAAATAAGTACACTGTTTGACATTTATCTTATCTGATTTCATCTTTGGAACAGCTTCTTCATATAAGTACATCATCTCTTTATTTCTGTATATAAAGCACGGTGTTACAATTCAGGGAACTCTTAGATATATCCTAAACGTCTACACAAACTTGGTTTACTTTTGTTTTAGAAAACAGAAACACCATCTTAATTTGGCAAAATAATCATTTCAATGTATTCTTTACTACTCACTCAAGGCTACCTGTTCCCCTTGATACTCACCAGTATTTAAGAAACAAGCAATGATAGAAAAAAGTAATATACAATACTTACTAATATAAACCTAAAGGTTAATGGTATGCATAAAACCGATTAAAACATTTAATAGATATTAGTATTATTACACTGATGCATTAGAGGGGCAGTAAACTTTGCTTTGTTTTTTATTGTAGCTAATGTTTTACAAGAAGCTGTGAACATGGCATTTTTCATTGCTAATGAGATGTGTTCTACAACATTTAGATCATTTTACATGTTTTAGAAAATATTAGGGAAAAGAAATAACCCAAATAGCTAACTAAATATTTTGATTACACATTAGATAACATTGACTGTAGTATTAAATTATCTACAACTTAAAACTTTCATATATTCAGTCCATAAAGGTTAAAACACAGTTACTTTGTTAATAATAATATTAAATATAAATGTATTAACCTAAAACTTCCAATGAAGTGGATAGATACATGAAAGTAATACAAATACTTTGTTTCAATTCTGAATATTGAATGCTTAAGAAAATCGAGTACTTAGTAAATGGAATAGGTTAATACATTTGTTACAGAAGTAAAATTAAATTAATTAAGATAACGGTTTTATGCCTCTTAAATCATTTAGCTCTGCTGCTGCTAAGTTGCTTCAGTCGTGTCTGACTCTTTGCTACCCCGTAGACGGCAGCCCATCAGGCTCCCCTGTCCCAGGAATCTCCAAACAAGAACACTGGAGTGGGTTGCCATTCCTTCTCCAAAGCATGAAAGTGAAAAGCGAAAGTAAAGTTGCTCAGTTGTGTCTGACTCTGCGACCCCATGGACTGTAGCCTACCAGGCTCCTCCCTCCATGGGATTCTCCAGGCAAGAGTACTAGAGTGGGTTGCCATTTCCTTCTCCAGGGGATCTTCCCGACCTAGGGATTGAACCCAGGTTTCCTGTATCCCAAGCAGACGCTTTAACCTCTGAGCCACCAGGGAAGCACAGTTTGAACTAACAATGTGCATTAATTTCCTTCCATGTGAAATGTATAACATTGCCTAATTTAGTAATAATTCATTTCAATTTTAAGCTTTTCTTAATGAAAAATAATATAAAAATAACATCATAACTAAATCTGTAATAAGTTAAAACCTGGATATTAGTATATATTTGGAATGTTTACTGCATACCTAAAATCTAAGATTGAAGGAATTACAATTAACACATTTTTGTTGTGCCTTGCAGATTTTACCTAATCCAATTTCATGTGTCTTTGAAAAGGATGTTTAGAGGCCTTACAATTTATATATTCTTTGTGGTGGCATTTTTCAAAAGCTTAAATGGCAGTAAAAAAAAATTCCGTCCCAAATGCTTTGTGGTTCGTGTTTCACAAGTTCTTTTGTTGGCTCAATTTTGAAATGTGTACCATCTGTTTGATAGTGTCACCAATACTACAAATAGAAATTTATAAATACTTGGGACTTCTAAATTTGTGAATACAGTAGCAAATTCCATGTTTCAGTTCTCAGTGGCGTTTGTGAGAACTTTTTTCAGTGTTGGTAACTAACTTTGCAGCAAGACAATACCCATTAAAATAGATGAAATATACAGTGGGGCAAGTGTCCCCAGTCTTTTCTGCAGTTACGCATAAGCAGTCTCCATTTTTAGCCTTTTACTTGAACTACACACCTTGTTTGCACCATAATGGCTGGAGACAACCTCCTTATTCTCAGTTAACCATTAGCAAATTGTAGAGAGAAGGTGCCCAGAATGTGCTATAACAAACATTACTGAGCAGTAGAATGCAGGAGAATTTAATTTCAGTTTTATAGCAGATTTTCTTTTCTTTTAGAGGTAAGTTTGCCTTCCCTCTCACCTTCCTCTTATAAAAACTCTTTAATATTTGTTGTTGTTTTGTCCTTTTATCCACTTCATAAGTAAATTGGTTTGCAATCAGAACTATGTAATCATGAAAGAAATGTTTTATTAAAAAAGGTTTATATAGCAACCAAAAAGAAAAATTACAGACTAAATTACAATATAATTTTTTGTCTTAATACTATAGTTTAACAAAAATTAAGGAATTATGTATAAATATGAAGACAAAAATTCATATGATTTTTAATTTTCAATCTTACTCCTTCATTAGTAATTAGGGGAAAAAATGTTTAATTCTATTCGTTGAATAAATGGGTTGCTATTCTATATTTTGTGTTTTTTCCTCAGAATTTAAGGTATTAAGAATTTTTAATTTTTTAGATGTTAGGTTCTTATTGATTGACATTCAGTAGCAAAAGAACCCATGAATTTCTTGTTATCAATACTTTGAAAGACTTTTAATGCATTGTTATTTATTTAGTGTATTTATATACTATTTACCATTTGATCATCTTGGAGACTTCTCTTAGAGGTATAATGAACTGCTTTAAAAACTCTTTTAGTCATATATAGATTCATCTCTTCTAATAAACTCCTGGGATCTTTGATTTCAATTCTTCTTGATTCTTACAACAAGTTCCAAAGAAATAACAGAGATACAGTAATACCTTTTAAATATAATTGTTTTAGACGCACGAGACGACAAGATATAAGAAATGGAGATCCATTGACCCACTGTTCAGACTTACAACACCATGGTAAGTTACAACATTTTTAATCTTTCAACCTGCTAGCACTAGAATAAAACCAAAGGCAGCAATACATATGCTTACAAGTTATACATCTCTGCAGGAATACTTAGAGAAGTGCAACTGAAGAGAAAGAACATCTTGTGGAAGAAAATTATAATGAACACAAAGCACTGAATTATGTTTATTATTGTAGGTATGATAAGTTCAAGATATTAAACCCTTATGAGACTTCATGCTCAATTTTCAAATGTTAACCAAAAGAAGTCAGGTTTAAGTATATGCTTTTATATATAGTTGCAACCTGAGTAGTAGGCAGCAAATATATTCATTTAAATATATCCAAGAAGAAAGTGTAGTCTTAAACTCAGCCATGCAAATTTTTCATCTATATGCTGATATTATAGACCCCGTAGATTATTACTGAATATCCTACTCAAGTAAAAGTTACTTTGGATGTCTTCACACTGATTTACCAGTAGGATATTCCCCTGAATCGGGGGATTTTAGATCAAGTTCATTTTTTGCTTTCTAAAAGATGTCAAGTTGCTTATTTAATGATGAAATATCAACCAGTCTTTATTTAAAATGAAGTAAAATTGTAGTATATCCCATTCCTCCCACTTCAGCCCTTTGCAGAAAACAAAATTAATTAGGCTATGCTTCCCTCTGCTGGGAAAACTCAGCAATGACATCACTGCTTATGAACAGCTCTTGTAAAAATGGCTAAAATATCAACTGTAAACATATTATGTGTAATTTGACATAATTATCCTACTAGCTTAACTAATTATCCTATTAATATCCTATTATCCATAATTATCCTATTGACTTTTTGGGTGCTTTTACATTAATCTTAAAAGAAGGTATATTGTTTTTATCAATTACTTGAACTTGATCTACTAATTCTGTGTAAAGAATATTCATGGGTAATTCAGTTCAGTTCAGTTCAGTTGCTCAGTCGTGTCCAACTCATTGTGACCCCATGGACTACAGCACTCCAGACCTCCCTGTCCATCACTAACTCCCAGAGTTTACTCAAACTCATGTCCATTGAGTCGATGATGCCATCCAACCATCTCATCCTCTGTTGTCCTATTCTCCTTCCACCTTCAATCATTCCCAGCAACAGGGTCTTTTCAAATGAATCAGTTCTTCATATAGGGTGGCAAAAGTATTGGAGTTTCAGCTTCATTATCAGTCCTTCAAAGAATATTCAGGACTGATTTCCTTTAGGATGGATTGGTTGGATCTCCTTTCTTCTCCAACATCAAGTTCAAAACCATCAATTCTTCAGCCCTCAGCTTTCTTTATAGTCCAACTCTCACATCAGTGTATGACTACTGGAAAAACCATAGCCTTGGCTAGACAGACCTAGTTGGCAGAGTAATGTCTCTGCTTTTTAATATGCTGTCTAGGTTGGTCATAACTTTTCTTCCAAGGAGTAAGCATCTTTTAATTTCATGGCTGCAGTCACCATCTGCAGTGATTTTAGAGCCCAGAAAATAGTCTGTCACTGTTTTCACTGATTCCCCCATCTATTTGCCGTGAAGTGATGGGACCAGATGCCATAATCTTTGTTTTCTGAATGTTGTTTTAAGCCAATTTTTCACACTCCTCTTTCATTTTGATCAAGAGGTTCTTTAGTTCTTTTTTGCTTTCTGCCATAAGAGTGGTGTCATCATGCATATCTGAGGTTATTGATATTTCTTCCAGCAATCTTGATTCCAGCTTCTGCTTCAACCAGCTCAGCATTTCTCGTGTACACTGTCACATACACTCTACATATAAGTTAAATAAGCAGGGTGACAGTAACCAGCCTTGACATTTTTGGAACCAGTCTATTTTTCCATGTCCAATTCTAACTGTTCCTTCCTGACCTGTATACAGATTTCTCAAGAGGTAGGTCAGGTGGTCTAGTATTCCCATCGCTTTAAAAAGTTTCCACAGTTTATTGTGATCCACACAGTCAAATGCTTTGGCATAGTCAATAAAGCAGAAATAGATGTTTTTCTGGAACTCTCTCACTTTTTTATTGATCCTGCAGATATTGGAAATTTGATCTCTGGTTCCTCTGCCTTTTCTAAATCCAGCTTGAACATCTGGAAGTTCATGGTTCACATGCTCTTGAAGCCTGGCTTGGAGAATTGTCAGCATTGTTTGCTAGCATGTGAGATGAGTACACTTGTGTGGTAGTTTGAGCATTCTTTGGTATTGGAATGAAAACTGCCTTTTCCAGTCCTGTGGCTACTGCTGAGTTTTCCAAATTTGCAGGCATGTGGAGTACAGCACTTTCACAGCATCATCTTTTAGGATTTGAAGTAGTTCAACTGAAACTAGTTTACTAAGTAGTGATGCTTTCTAAGACCCACTTGACTTCACATTCCAGAATGTCTGGCTCTAGGTGAGTGATCAAACCATCATGATTATCTGAAGTTCTTTTTTGTATAGTCTTCTGTGTATTTGTGTCACCTCTTCTTAATATCTTCTGCTTCTGTTAGGTCCATACAATTTCTGTTCTTTATCAAGGCCATCTTTACATGAAATGTTCCCTTGGTATCTCCGATTTTCTTGAAGAGATCTCTAGTCTTTCCCATTCTATTGTTTTCCTCTATTTCTTTGCACTGATCACTAAGGAAGGCTTTCTTATCTCTCCTTGCTGTTCTTTGGAACTCAGCATTCAAATGGGTATATCTTTCCTTTTCTCCTTTGCTTTTTGCTACTCTTTTTTTTTCACAGCTATTTGTAAGGCTTCCTCAGACAGCCATTTTGCTTTTTCCATTTCTTTTTCTTGGGAATGGTCTTGATCCCTGTCTCCTGTACAATGTCATGAACCTCCATCCATAGTTCTTCAGGCACTCTATCAGATCTAATCCTTTGAATCTATTTCTCACTTCCACTGTATAATCGTAAGGTATTTGATTTAGGTGATACCTGAATGGTCTAGTGGTTTTCCTTACTTTCTTCAATTTAAGTCTGAATTTGGCAATAAGGAGTTCATAATCTGAGCCACAGTCGGCTCCCAGTCTTGTTTTTGCTGAATGTATAGAGCTTCTCCATCTTTGCCTGCAGGGAATATAATTAATCTGATTTCAATGTTGACCATCTGGTGATGTCCATGTGTAGAGTCTTCTGTTGTGTTGTTGGAAGAGGGTGTTTGCTATGACTCTGTTAGCCTTTGCCCTGCTTCATTCTTTACTCCAAGGCCAAATTTGCCTGTTACTCCAGATGTTTCTTGACTTCCTGCTTTTCATTCCAGTCCCCTATAATGAAAAGGACATCCTTTTTAGGTGTTAGTTCTAGAAATTCTTGTAGGTCTTCATGAAACCTTTCAACCTCAGCTTCTTCAGCATTACTGGTCGAGGCATAGACTTGGAATAACTGTGATACTAAATGGTTTGCCTTGGAAACACACAGATATCTTTCTGTTGTTTTTGAGACTGCATCCAAGTACTGCATTTTGGCTCTTTTGTTGACCATGATGGCTACTCCATCTCTTCTTAGGGATTCTTGCCCACAGTAGTAGATATAATGGTCATCTCAGTTAAATTCATCCATTCCAGTCCATTTTAGTTCTCTGATTCCTAAAATGTTGACATTCACTTTTGCCATCTTTTGTTTGACCACTTCCAATTTGCTTTGATTCATGGACATAACCTGGACATTCCAGGTTCCTATGCAATATTGCTCTTTACAGAATCGGACTTTGCTTCTGTCACCAGTCACATCCACAACTGGGTGTTGTTTTTGATATGACTCCATCTCTTCATTCTTTCTGGAGTTATTTCTTCAAGGATCTCCTGTAGCATATTGGGCACCTACCAACCTGAGGAGTTTCTCTTTCAGTGTCCTATCTTTTTGCCTTTTCATGGAGTTCACAAGGCAAGAGTACTGAAGTGCTTTGCCATTCTCTTCTGCAGTGGACCTGTTTTGTCAGAACTCTCCACCATGACCTGTTCATCTTGGGTGGCCCTACACAGCATGGCTTTTAGTTTCATTGAGTTAGACAAGGCTGTGGTCCATGTAATCAGATTGGTTAGTTTTCTGTGATTGTGGTTTTCAGTTTGTCTGCCCTCCAATGGAGAAGGATAAGAGGCTTATACTACTACTACTAAGTTGCTTCAGTAGTGTCCGACTCTGTGTGACCCCATAGATGGCAGCTCACCAGGCTCCCCCGTTCCTGGGATTCTCCAGGCAAGAACACTGGAGTGGGTTGTCATTTCCTTCTCCATCCGTTTCGTTCAGTCGCTCAGTCGTGTCTGACTCTTTGCAACCCATGAATCGCAGCACGCCAGGCCTCCCTGTCCATCACCAACTCCTGGAGTTCACTCAGACTCACGTCCATTGAGTCCGTGATGCCATCCAGCCATCTCATCCTCGGTCGTCCCCTTCTCCTCCTGCTCCCAATCCCTCCCAGCATCAGGGTCTTTTCCAATGAGTCAACTCTTCGCATGAGGTGGCCAAAGTACTGGAGCTTCAGTTTTAGCATCATTCCTTCCAAAGAAATCCCAGGGTTGATCTCCTTCAGAATGGACTGGTTGGATCTCCTTGCAGTCCAAGGGACTCTCAAGAGTCTTCTCCAACACCACAGTTCAAAAGCATCAATTCTTCTGCGCTCAGCCTTCTTCACAGTCCAACTCTCACATCCATACATGACCACAGGAAAAACCATAGCCTTGACTAGACGGACCTTAGTCGGCAAAGTAATGTCTCTGCTTTTGAATATACTATCTAGGTTGCTCATAACTTTTCTTCCAAGGAGTAAGCGTCTTTTAATTTCATGGCTGCAGTCACCATCTGCAGTGATTTTGGAGCCCCCCAAAATAAAGTCTGACACTGTTTCTACTGTTTCCTCATCTATTTCCCAAGAAGTGATGGGGCCAGATGCCATGATCTTCGTTTTCTGAATGTTGAGCTTTAAGCCAACTTTTTCACTCTCCTCTTTCACTTTCAACAAGAGGCTTTTTAGCTCCTCTTCACTTTCTGCCATAAGGGTGGTGTCATCTGCATATCTGAGGTTATTGATATTTCTCCCCGCAATCTTGATTCCAGCTTGTGTTTCTTCCAATCCAGCGTTTCTCATGATGTACTCTGTATATAAGTTAAATAAGCAGAGTGACAATATACAGCCTTGACGTACTCCTTTTCCTATTTGGAACCAGTCTGTTGTTCACCAGGAATTTCAGACTGACTGGCCTGTTTTTTCTGTTTTGGTTTTAAAGTTTGTTCTGTTTGGTGGTGCCAGGTCTTAGTTGTGGCATGTGGGATCTGGTTCCCTGACCAGGGTTCAACCTGAGTCCCCGTATTGGGAGTGCAGTGTCTTAGCCATTGGGCCACCGGGGAAGCTCCTTACTGTTTCAAGCTTAGGGACCGAGAATAAAGTATGTAGCAGTCACACATTTGGTTCTGGCCAGAATCACTGAGGTTTCTTCTCTGTAATTGCTGGACCATGGCCGTCAGTTCTGTGCTACTTATTTTTAGGGGCACACATAATCATTTTGCTGGGAGTTGTGACCCAGCTCATCTAATCTTGCAGGGAAGGATCCGTGCTTTGATCTCAGGTTGTAAGCGTAAACTCCAAACTGGAGTGGCTGGGATTCACAATGATCCTCCATGGCCTTGTTCTGCTTCCATTTTGCCCCTGGCGATAGTCATTTGCTCCTAGGAGGAAGATTTTGATTCAAACTGGGCCAAAATTGAAAAGAAACACAAAGTTAAAGGTTAGGGTTAACCCTGAGCAGCACTCTTCAAAACTGTCAAAGTTATCAAAAACAAGGGAAGTTTGGAAACTCATAGTCTAGAGGAGCCTATGGAGTCACGACTACTAAGAGTATCTGGTGCTTGGTGGGATGCTGGGACAGAAAATGACATTGGGTAAAAACTAAGGAGATCTGAGTAAACTATGGAGGTTCGTTAGCAGGAGGGTGTCAATATCAGTTCACTACCGTGGTTATGCATCGTAACAGGGCTAACCATAAGAAACTGGGTGCAGGGAATCTTGCTAATGTTTTTTCAACTTTTCAGTAAATCTGAAACCATTCTAAAATTAAAAGCTGATTTAAAAGAGTAAGAGAAACAGAAGTCTAGAGACTGAAGGTGGTTGAGGTTGAGACGGCACCGTGTGATTCTGCTGTGGGGTTCCTGCTGCTGCTGCTGTTAAGTTGCTTCAGTCGTGTCCGACTCTGTGTGACCCCACAGACAGTAGCCCACTAGGCTCCCCCATCCCTGGGATTCTCCAGGCAACAACACTGGAGTGGGTTGCCATTTCCTTCTCCAATGCAAGAAAGTGAAAATGAAGTGGCTCAGTTGTGTCCAATTCCTAGCAACCCCATGGACTGCAGCCTACCAGGCTTCTCTGTCCATGGGATTTTCCAGGCAAGAGTTACTGGAGTGGGGTTCATGAGGTAGCCCTAATTCCTGCTCAGCCTTATGGTCTTCTTAGATTCTGCAAGGTCTCCCAGTCTCCTTTCTATAGTCCCAAATGTGCTGAAGTTACCCAGGGATGAATTATGTTGCTTGCTGCCAAAGGACTTCACCATCAGGTTCTGCATCTGGGTCCTCAGGAAATAGGTCACGTCAGCTTGCAGTGGTGAAGGACAGGGAAGCCTGGCGTGCTGCAGTCCATGGGGTCATAAAGAGTGGGACACGACTGAGCAACTGAACAGCAACAGCTTTCAATTTATGAGGCAATGTGTTGTTGTTTAGCCACAAAATTGTGCCTGACTCTTAATGATCTCAAGGACTGTAGCCTACCAGGCTCCTCTGTCCATGGGATTTCTCAGGCAAGAATACTGGAGTGGGTTGCCATTTCCTTCTCCAGTTATAAGACAATGGTTGGGCCATAACACAAATCTTGTTCTATAATTTCGATGCCCTTCCTAACTTTAGTTTGCTTCTTAGTAGGGATGTTGACAGAGCAAACCTTATTTCAGCCCTTTCTCTTCTCATAGCATGAATTGCTACAGAGATTAGAGTCCATACCCATGGAAGATATGGCTAGTTGATCACAAAACTTGTCCCCTGAGTGTGACTGCAGACTAACAAATGTCGTTCGTGTCTCATCCAAATCTTTGTCAGAAACTGCATGTATCCATCTCCCAGCTACTATGAATGTCAGCTGCTACAAGTTCACAGCTGCTCTCATCTCTAGAGAATCACCCTCAGTGAAGTGGGAGGTAGCTCCCCCAAGGCAGCCTACAACCAGTATTGACTAATCAGGGGCCACAAAAGAAGGGGGCTCTGGCCTCAAGGTGGGACCAGGTCTGAGATGTGATTCCTGTTCTAGGACTCCCGTGGGATCAGGCTGAAGCTAGGCTGCGCTGAGACCACATCTTCTGAAGCTCCTCCCCCTGTCCTGTATAGCTTCCTTCACTCCCTTTCTCCAGAGTCTACCCTCAATAAACCCAGAGCACCAGAATCCCTGATTCAGGGAACCCAGTCTAAGATGTGTACATAATTCTTCTCAACATGGACACCATGCAGCCACTATCAATACATGAGTTGAGACACGAGGTGAAATCTAGTCAATATCTCTCCTGGACATAATACTAACAAATCAGAGAGATTACATCAGCACAAAAGGAAAGATCAATATGGAAGCTAGAAGCCTAGATGATCTGCCAAGGGCTTCCCCAGTGACTCAGCAGTAAAGAATCTCCTGCCAGTGCAAGAGATGCCCGTTCAATCCCTGGGCCAGGAAGATCCTCTGGAGTAGGAATGGGCACCCACTGCAGTATGCTAGCCAGGAAAATTCCATGGACAGAGGAACCTGGCAGGCTACAGTCCATGAGGTCACAAAGAGTAAGGCACGATTGAGTACCTCACCTCTCACTCACTCTCTGCAAAGACAAAGGAGAGTTAGCAGCCTTGTGACTTCTGTTGAGACACAGGGTTTAGGTATGGTTTGGAGGCCTGTCTGTCCATATTTCTTCTTTCCCAGTCCACCGTTTAAGACAAGTGTTTCTGTAGTAAGAACGCCTGCAGGATAAAGTGAAAAAAGGTAAAGTTTAAAAAGTACATCTTTACTCCAAGAAGCTGTCGTGTCTAATAGCTGAATGCTTTTCTCACACGCCTTGGCTGGGTGAGCTAGTTAAGGAGTTGATGCACTGTCTTAAGAGCATCAGGGAACTGGCTGCAGTTGGGCGTCTTTTTTTTTACTAAATATAACCTTGCTTTTCCCCATCCTATTATTTAATGCCAGCTGAGTTTTACCAAGGGGAAAAAAAAAAGGAAGAGTTTTGGGTAGGAAATGGGAGACTGCTGAACTAAAACTCAAAATAACGATGACAAAACTGAAATCTATTTAGCTCGCAGGTAAAAGTCCAGGCTGGTAGTGTGACGCTACGGTACAGATCTCTAGGGCCTGGGGTGGACTCCTAGTGCCTTGTTGCTCTGTTATCCCTAGAGTGTCACTCTTGTCCACTGACGGTCTAGCACACTGCTACAGTTCAGCTACCTGGAGGTGGAAAGGATAGCGGAGGCAGGATCTGCCTTTCCTTTTAAAAGGATGGTCTGGGTCACATATCACCCTGGCGCACTTTCCACTGACGGAGAGAGATCCATAGCCACACCTAGCTACCCGGGAGACTGGGAAAGAGAGGGTGCAATGTGAAAGTTGGGGACTTCCCAGATGGCACAGGGGTTAAAGAATCTGCCTGTCAGCGCAAGAGATGCACGTTCGATCCCTGGGTGGGGAAGATCCCCTGGAGAAAGAAATGGCAGTCCACTCCAGTATTCTCGCCTTGAAATTCCATGGGCAGAGGAGCCTGGCGGGATACAGTCCATGGGGTCGCAAAAAGTCAATCATGACTGAGCACGCACACATGCGCCTTGAACACGTGAAAGCCATAAGTCCAGCTAGAAACTTGGCACTCTATTTCTGAGAGAAAAAAAAGAATGGATATTAGGGGACAGTTGTTAGAGAAACCAGGAATGTAGGTAACGGCCTGAGAAAGGCACTGTCGTTTTTAGGGACACTGAGCCGGCATAAAGGTCTCAAACATTCCCATTTAGTGCCTCTGGTAGATAATATTACTGTTCACCCAAGTCTGTCTTCCTCTTGCGGTGTCCCACTCCCAACCATCAGCTTGCTTTAATTATGAGATCGGGGTAGAAGTGATGTGTCTCACTTTTAGGCAGAAGTTTAAAGGAGTGTATGGTTCATGACCTCTCTCCTCGCTCTGCTGAGAGACCAAAGATGTTCTAGACAGAGGCGGCTCCATCAGCTCTGAACTGCAGAGGATGTGAGCAGAGCCTTGGCTGACCTGAGATGAGCTTGCAGCATTGAGTGAGAAATAAACTTTGATGTTGCTGCAAGCCACAGAGGTTGCCAGGTTGTTGCTATATATATAACACCTAGCCTGACAGATTCAGAGTTCCTGTCCTCCTGCCAGTGGAATCTTTCTTCAAAAACTACAGCACCATTGCCATAAGCATAATCATCACTAATGGCTGCCTTTTACTGAACACTTGAGCTAAGCCCCAAGTATTTTATTGTCATTAAACCTCACTTGGGTTTGAGAATCAAACCCTTTTGCAGATGGCTCCTAACGCTTTCACCTACAATTCATCACTGAAGTGCACACAGTTTATTGCTCATTGAAACAACTCTATCTGATAAATCCTTTTATAAAACAATAATATTTGGAAAATAAACTCTGCCCTTAAAGCCCTGCCCTTTATGATGTTGCCGAGGACCCAGATGCTTTCCATTCTCTGCTCTCCCATTCTTAGAATGCCAGTGATGTCTCCCCTCATGGTCACAAGGGGCTGCCACTGCCCCAAGCATCATATCCACATATGACAGTATTTGTCAAAAAAAGAGAAAGGTACAAACATCCATTTACAAAATAAATAAGCCATAGGGATGTAATATACAACATGGTGACCATAATTAATAATACCATATTGTATATTTGAAAAGTTGCTAAGACAGGAGATCTTAAAAGTTCTCCTCATGAAGGAAAAAAAATGCATGGCTGTATGTAGTGATGGATATTAATAGGCTTAGTGCAGTGATCATTTTGTAATATGTTCTTATATTAAATGATCATTTTAGACAGATTAAACTAATGTTACGTCAATTAGATTTTAATTTTTAAAAAAAATTTTAAGAAGGGAAAAAAGCAGTTTCTCTTCACTCATCTCTTTTCCTGAAGCTAGAAAGCCATTTTCTGAAGCCCCCATGGTAGGTCCCCTCCTGTGCCAGTGGGCGCTTTGCCCATACCTACCCACATGAAAGATGAAAACAGCAAGGTCCTGTCATTTTACGTCTCCATCGCGGGAATGTGTGCAGCCAAATTAGTCAGGCAATGGTAGGCTCTACTGTGGTAAGAAACACCTCTAAATCTCAGTGGCTTAACACACTCTTCTGCCAAAAGTCCATGGAGTCTGTCAGAGATCTGGGGTGCCCCATCTGTAACACGAGTCCGCCTCGGGCCCCGCTGCAGGGGAAGAGGTGGCCAGAGGCCCACATACTAGCTCCTCTTTGCTTCAACCCAGAAGTAATTCACGTTACTTCCATCTACTTTATTTTTTTAATTAATTATTTGTTTACGTTTGGCTGAGCCGTGTCTTCACTGCTTTGCTCATGCCTTCTCTAGTTGCAGCAAGGCGGGGTTACTTTTCGCAGTTCGTGGGCTTCTCTTATCGGGGTACACAGGCTCCAGGGCGTGTGAACTTCAGCAGTTCCAGTCTGTGGGTTCAGCAGTTGCAGCTCCCAGACTCTAGAGCGCAGGCTCAGTAGTTGTGGCACACAGGCTTAGTTGCTCTGCAGCAGGTGGGATCTTCCAGATCAGAGATCGAACCGGTGTCTCCTGCACTGGCAGATGGATTCTTATCTACTGTGCCATCAGGGGTGTCCCTGCTTCCCCCCACTTTAAATATGACTCATTCCATGACCCTGCCTTGCCATGAGCAAGCTGGAAGGGACTTGGGGACAAAAGAAGCCCTGTTCTCTGCCATGCTGACTTTTCCCCTCTAACAAACAAAATTCAACTGAGTAAATTTGAAGATCCAATTGGTTTTACTCAAGGATTCAAGAGTTGGGCAGAATCTCATGCAGTAACTAGAAGAATGCTCCAAGAGGCTATACAAAAATGCAAGGTTTTTACAGGTAGAAGGAGGGTGGGGCAAGGAAGCTATCAACAAAAGGTGGAAAATAACAAGGACTGTTTCAGGTCACCTTCCTTTGGGGGAAGGGCAAGAGTCTATGATGCAGGGAGCAGGGGTGGGTGGAAAGGGCCCAGGAGACAGGTTACATCATTGGTTCTCACCAGAAAATTCCAGACTAGCCTATTAGGAATACATTCCTGAGGAAGGTCAAAATTGCAATTAGGGCAGAGATTAAATCTAGGCTGGATCTCAGGGGCTTTAGCACAAGTGTTGCCATTTTGGGCTTGTGGTTTCCTCTGTAACACTCCTAATCACCCCTTCCTCTCAATTCTGCCTTTGCCCCTTCTTCAGTCAACCCCAATACCGTCCTCACTGCACCCTAGTTTTTCTAGCCCATGCCACCCCTCCCTTCCTCAGAGACCCAGGAATTTCATGTCTCTCTATAACCAGAAAAGGTAAGGGTTCCCTGGAGAGAGAGAACCAGGCATGGCTTTCTTGACAGAAAGGAAGCCATTGACAGTCTAAGCAATTTTGTGATCTAAGCCTGACCACAAGCCTCCTCCTTGAACAGATCTCAGTAACAATGATCTTAAGGGAAGAAAGGAATGCAGGAACAAACGAGATTATCAGGCGAGAGAAGTAACAATAGCAGAGACTCCCAGTTGTAAAAACTCCAGTTCTGTTTCAGTGGTAAAGATAGCCTGAAGGCTCAACCCCAGATCACCTGGAACCTAAGGGTGAGACTGTTGACCTTCTCTGACCTTCACGACTCCCACCAATTAAAGCTTGGATTCTGTCCGCGGCTCATGCTCTTTCGTGAATATGCATGTACCCTTAGCTTACAACTGCCCCAGTTTTGCTGCTCAGGGAGATACCATTTTGAGAAAGATCCCCAGTGTTCTCCTTACTTACTGCAAGTAATAAATCCTTCTGTCTCCTGATCCTTGACTTGGTTGTGTCTTCTGGCTCATCACCCACCCAGAGGTGAACCCAGATTTGGGGTAACAACTTCTGCATCTTAATGACTGTACCACCTCCAAGGACTTTTCTGAAGTCAAAAGCATTCTTGCCTTTGACTGTTGTTGCTGTCAGGAAAAGGGAGGGGAGAGTTTGGGTGCCATGGGGAGAAAAAGACGTACATTAGGAGTCCTGCAGATCAAGGCAGATGGCATTTTCCCCAAAATGTCTAAATAATCATTCCAACTTCACACTGTGAGGATTAGTACCTGGGGGAAAAAAAAAAAAAAAACAATAACAAAAAACCTTTCTTAGTTCTGCATAAGCTCAACTGTATCAAGATCAAACTCATGTCCATTGAGTCAGTGATGCTATCTAACCATCTCCTTCTCTGCCTACCTCTTCTCCTGCCCTCCATCTTTCCTACCATCGAGGTCTCTTCCAATGAGATTGGCTCTTCGCATCAGGTGGCCCTAGTACTGCAGCTTCAACTTCAGCATCAGTCCTTCCAAAGAATATTCAGAGTTGACTTCCTTTAGGATTGACTGGTTTGATCTCCTTGCAGTTCAAGGCATTCTCAAGAGTCTTCTCAAGCACATTCTCATTAGTTGTCTAGTTTATACACAGTAGAGTATGTATGACATACATTGACTTTTTGATTTCAGTTTTAAAAAAATTATATATGTGCACTGGAAAGAAATCTTAGCAAAATATTATTAGTGTTTATACCTGTGCAGTGGGACTATATGTAATTTTTACTTTCTCTTAACATAGAAACGTAACCCTTTTAATAGGGATGAAGGAGGGACTTTGTAAAAGAAAAAGCATTTATACAATTCCAAAGGATCTCTTTTCTACTCTTGCTTTCAGGATGACCAGGAGAAGTTGATTCCCAGCACAAATATCAAGTATTACAGTCATCACAAATGTGTTTTCTTGTGGGGAGACAGGAGCCTGGGACAGGGGGAAGGTTATATTACCTGAACTTAAAGTTGAAGCTATCTATGCAGTTTCTCTTCCTGCTCACCTAAAAAAATCTTCAGTGCCTAGCTGATACTGACGTTTCAACAGCGGCTAAAATTCCAATCATTTTCAACCAGAAATGTTGAGAAGAAAGCTGAAGAGGGGAAAGAATCACCATCATCGCTGTTTCCTGGGCGGGCCCTCTCTGTTACTCGTGACTCTGACCACGGAAAGGTCCCAGTGAAAGGGCCAGTCTGTGTGTGAGGTTCTCAGTGTGTCCGCAGGAAACTTTGATAGTATTCTGGCCACAGGGGAAGAAAACAGAACGGGGGAAGGGTTCAGCGGCATCCCGCCCTCAGGTTTGGTGTTTGCTGCTTCTTACATGAGCAAACCTCCAGTACTGTCTAGAGTATTGGAGCTGCAGCTTCACCCTCAGTCTTTCCTCCATGGAGGAAAAGTACTACAGGATGGGCACATTAAGGACAGGCCAAGGGCATTTCCTAAGGAGACAGGCTTGCTGCTGCTGCTGCTAAGTCGCTTTAGTCGTGTCCGTGGTTTCAAAGAAAAAAGCCAGTGTGACTTGACTGCAAGAGGCTCCTGGGTTATTCCCAATCATGTTTCCGGAACCAGAGACTTCTGCTGCTTCTTGGTACAGTAAGCTCCCTACATGTCAGCCCTCAAGTTGTGAACTTTAATCTGGTGCCAGACGCATTTGGTGCCAGCAAGGAGCCAGAACCAGTGCCATCCCCATCAGAGTTTAGTCTCTCACTTGCGTTTGACTCTTTGAGACCCCATAGACTGTAGCCCACCAGGTTCCTCTGTTATGGGATTCTTGAGGCAAGAATACTGGAGTGGGTTGGGAGGATCTTCCTAACTCAGGGATCGAACCCAGGTCTCCTGCATTGAAGTCGGATTCTTTACCATCTGAGCCATCATGAAAGTCCATTAGTGTCAGGCAGAAGTGACATTGCAGCTTGCCCTCCATTTCCTGTTGCTGACGATCCTTCAGCTCTATCATCTCCCACCTCCTCTCCCTCGTCCAGTCAGTAACCCTTCTTGCCTGTTCATTCGATGCCAGAGGTTGTACTACCATGCTTTTCTTGGTACTGTACTGTGAGATTAGAAACGTTTATTTTTTGTGTGTTTTTTTTTAATGTATTATTTGTGTGAAACGTATTATAAACCTATTACAGTATAGGTTATATAGCCCATTGTGTTAGTTTGCTATCTAAGGTAAACTTGTTGGACTTAACAAACAACTCATTGTGCTAGGAGGGTCTGGAGATGAAAAGAACCAACAACAATCAGTTATGCGACCCTGGGCAAAAGTCAAGAGAGATAGCCAGCCCCAGTTTCTCCGTCTGTGAGATGGGAATAATAGCAGCCCACAACATTATTGTCAGGCTTAAATAAGGCTCAAGTACACAATAAAAATTGACTCCCTGATCAAATCTACGTGCTTATATTTGTACACATGCTCTATACACATAAACTACCACTAGCGTGTCTGAGAGGTTTCTTTAAGTCACAGTTTCATTGCTGTTTTTGAGCATTGGATGGCTTGGGTTTTGTTTTATTTTTTAATTACTCAAGAAAATGTGTCTAGAGCTTACTTTTCAGTGAACTATGACAGCAGAGCCCATTTGCACAAATGAATTCCTGGATTCATTTATCTGGGGGTTATTTTCCCAGCAACCACTACAATCCCCATAACACAGGAAATCTTGTTCATGGCTCACTTCTGGGTGACTTGACAGATGCTGGTTAAATATTTAGATATTTCCCTTTAAAGAAAAAAAATGAGGCCACTTAAGTTGCTGAAATGTGGTCCTACCCTTCAAAGTACATTTAAATGTCAAGGTTGTATTTGGCTTTCAGTGTTTTCAGAAAGGCCATAGTGATTTTATACTCATATTCTTTTCAAAGTCAGTGGAGAGGGTACTTACCCGTTCATAACTTTCCTATGCAGTTTCACAGCTTTGACTGTTCACTGTCGGATTCAAGTAATATCATTTTGTGTAAAGTAGAATTTCAAATTCTTCACTGACCAGGGAATGTAAATTGTCAAAACCACTACAGAAAACAGTATGGACAGTCCTCAACAAACTAAAAATAGAGTTGCCATACTGCGCGCATGCTAAGTCACTTCAGTCATGCCCAACTCTTTCGACCCTATGGACTATAGCCGGCCAGGCTCCCTGTCCACAGGATTTCCCAGGCAAGAACACTGGAGTGGGTTGTCATGCCCTCCTTCAGGGGATCTTCCCCACCCAGGGATCAAACCCACTTCTCTTATGCCTCCTTCACTGGCAGGCAGGTTCTTTACCACTAGCACTACCTGGGAAGCCCATATGATCCAGTGATTCCACTCCTGGGCATATAGCCAGACATATATAACTGAAAAAGACACAGGCACCTTGTGTTCACAGCAACACTATAATAGTCAAGACATGGAAGCAACATAAACGCTCATCAACGGATGAATGGATGAAGAAAATGCGGTGTATACGCACAACGGAATACTACTCAGCCATAAAAAAGAATGAAATGATGCCATTTGTGGCATCATGGATGGACCTAGAGCATAACAAGTGGAGTAAGTCAGAAACCGAAAGACAAATACCCTACGAGAGCACTTACATGTGAGATCCAAAGTATGACACAAACGAACTTATATGAAAAAGAAACAGACTCACAGCCAGAGAGAGCAGACTTGGGGTTGCCGAAGGGGAGGGCTGGGGAAGGGAAGGATTGGAAGTTTGCACCAGCGTGGAGAATGGATACACGAGGTTCTACTGCTGAGCGCAGAGAACTATACTCAACATTCTGCGGTAAACCATAACCGAAACTGCGCCACTTTGCCATAAGCAGAAACTAACACAACATTGGAAGTCAACTCTACTTAAACAAAATAAATGAAAGCAAACAAATTCTTCACCAACCAAAGCAAACACAATTAAAATCCAAGAAACTTTCCAATGAAGAACTGCTTTATTTGAAGAGGCAAAGTGTCTGGTCTATGATTAGAAATGCACAAGAAGGTGAGAGGGCCGATGTCTGCAGATGTGACGCCGAGGAGGCAGCATGAAACGGCCACTCGCTCACCCTTCTCCATCAGTGAAGAGGCACGGCTGCGATGATGTGTTTCATCCTGCCTATTTCCCCTTCTGAGAAGGAAGAGACACAAAATCTTTCAAAGCTTAGAGAGACTCAGAGTCAGCTTCCCCAGTCTTGCCACTTGTCCGCTGGACCCAACTGTTGGAAGCAAGGAAGACAGCATCAGAGAAGGGACCAGGGATCCTCAGGCTGGGATTCTAATACCCCTTCCTCCCTTGATGCGCAGAAGAGAACACACGCCAACCCTCCATAGCTCAGAGGCATCACAGGCAACATTTCATTACCAAGAGCACCATTTTGAAAGACTGCCTTATCAAGCTACTTCATGTCTCGCTGAAGGCTGCTCTGCTGATCTCTTGACAATTTCTTATTTTAAAAACAAAAAAACACCTGTACAGCAGCCAGAAACAGCCTGAGACTGACTGGCTTCCCAGGAAAAGCTGTGATCCACTTCAGGAGGAAGGATGATAAAATTTCCACCGCTGTCACTTCTCAAATCTACCTGAATACGGACATTTGAGAAGGGTAAAAGCAGGGCCGGTTTCCTCATTCACATCCTTTTATTGAATAAAATAGGCTCAGACAGTAAAGAATCTGCCTGCAATGCAGGAGACCAGGGTTAGATCCCTAGATCGGGAGGAACCCCTGGAGGAGGAAACTGCTACCCCCTCCAGTATCCTTCCCTGGAGAATCCCATGAACAGAGGAGTCATTTCCCACCCCCACAGCATTTAATCTCACCATTTCACTTTGGGAATAAAAGTCACAGGACTAAACATATTTCTTCACCTGAATTAGATTATACTTTAAAAAAAAAAGTTTCTCGCCACTGCTGCACTGCAGAATGTCTCCTCCTCATTCGTGACAGCTATTCTGTGAGCAAAAAGCCTGCCTCAGAATGTGACTTCTTGAATATAGACAGTGTTCAGCTGGTCCATGGTTACTCATTTTATTCAATAAATATTATGGAGCACCCTCTCTGTGACAGGCCCTGGGCTGGGCTTACAGAAAGGAATGTCACCATCCCTGCCCTCAAAAAACTCACAGGGCTGTGGGGCTGTGATAGAAAGAAGGGACAGTGAAGATACACGATGGGGAGGCCAGTTCTGCCCTGTCTGAAGGGCTTCCCAGATCTGCCTATCAATGCAGGAGACACAAGAGACAAGGATTCGATATCTGGGTCGGGAAGATCCCCTGGAGGAGGAAACAGCAAGCCATTCCGGTATTCTTTCCTGGGAAATCCCATGGACAGAGGCACCTGGCGGGCTACAGTCCCTGGGGTCACAAATGTCAGACACGACTGAGCACGCACACATCTCCACTGTATCAGTGTCTTAGGGGAGTGTGTGCTCAGCCATTCACTCATCCCTGACTCCTTGTGACCCCATGGACTGTAGTCTGCCAGGGTCCTCTGTTGATGCGATTTTCTTAAGAGAACTCTGCCACTATAGGTGTGAGAGGAATCCTAACAAGTGAGTGAACTCTATGCTCATTTGTTCATCCTTCTCCCTGGGACAGTGAGGAAAGTGAAAAGTGAATCGTGTCCGACTCTTTGCGACCCAATGGACTGTAGCCTATGAGTTTCCTCCATCCATGGGATTTTCCCAGCAAGAATACTGGAGTGGGTTGCCATTTCCTACTCCAGGTGATCTTCCTGACCCAGGGATCAAACCTGGGTCTCTCACACTGCAAGCAGATGCTTTTATCATCTGAGCCACCAGGGAAGCTGGTATTGGAGGAAAACAAAAGCAAACCCAGAAGCAGACCTACACAAAAGGACAAACTGAGCTTCCCAAGGTGCAGAAATGACTCAAGGGAAGACAACTTTTTCAACAAATGGTGCTGCCAACTGGATATCCATAGACCAAAAAAAAAAAAAAAAAACCACAAACAAAAAAACAGAACCTTAGTATCAACCTCACACATTCTACTAAAAAAAAACTTTCAAATAGATCATAAACAAAAATGAAAAGCAAGAAAGCTCAAACTTTTTAGAAGAAAAAAAGGAGAAAATCTTTGCAATCTGTGGTTAGGCAAAGCACAGACAGGACATCAAAGAAGATAAGGTTGATAAACTACCTGGATTTCATCACAGTTAAAAACTTTTACTCTCTGAAAACATTGGTAAGAAAATAAAGAGATAAGCTACATATTTGAAAATCACATATTTGACAAAGAGGACTTGTATCCAGAATATATCAGTTTAGTTCAGTCACTCAGGTGTGTCCAAATCTTTGGGACCCCACAGGCTGCAGCATGCCAGGCTTCCCTGTCCATCACCAACTCCCGGAGCCTGCTCAAGCTCATGTTCATTGAGTCGATGATGCCATCCAACCATCTCATCTTCTGTCATTCCCTTCTCCTCTTGCCTTCAATCTTTCCCAGAATCAGGGTATTTAAAAATGAGTCCATTCTTCCCATCAGGTGGCCACAGTATTAGAGTTTCAGCTTCAGCATCAGTCCTTCCAATGAATAGTCAGGACTGATTTCCTTTAGGATGGACTGGTTGGATCTCCTTGCAGTCCAAGGGACTCTCAAGAGTCTTCAATACCACAGTTCAGAAGCATCAGTTCTTCAGCAATCAACCTTCTTTATAGTCCAACTTTCACATCCATACATGACTACTGGAAAAACCATAGCTTTGACTAGACGGACCTTTGTCGGCAAAGTAATGCCTCTGCTTTTTAATACGCTGTCTAGGTTGGTCATAGCTTTTCTTTCAAGGAGCGTCTTTTAATTTTGTGGCTGCAGTCACCATCTGCAGTGATTTTGGAGCCCAAGAAAATAAAGTTTCTCACTATTTCCATTGTTTCTCCTCTATTTGCCATGAAGTGATGGGACCAGATGCCATGATCTTCGTTTTTTGAATGATGAGTTTTAAGCCAACTTTTTCACTTTTCTCTTTCACTTTCATCAAGAGGCTCTTTAGTTCCTCCTCACTTTCTGCCATAATGGTGGTATCATCTGCATACCTGAGGTTATTGATATTTCTCCCGGCAATCTTGACTCCAGCTTGTGCTTCATCCAGCCCAGCATTTCACATGATGTACTCTGCATATAAGTTAAATAAGCATGGTGACAACATACAGCCTTGATGTACTCCTTTCCCTATTTGGAACCAGTCTGTTGTTCCATGTCCAGTTCTAACTGTTGCTTTCTGACCTGCATACAAACTTCTCAGGAGGCAGGTAAGGTGGGCTGGTATTCCAATCTCTTGAAGAATTTTCCACCATTTTCTCTGATCTACACAGTCAAAAGCTTTGGAATAACCAATAAAGCAAAAGTAGATGTTTTTGTGGAATTCTCTTGCTTTTTTGATGATCCAACAGATGTTGACAATTTGATCTCTGGTTCCTCTGCCTTTTCTAAATCCAACTTGAACATCTGGAATTTGTAAAATTTTGAGCATGACTTTGCTAGCATGTGAGGTGAATACAATTGTGCAGTAGTTTGAACATTTTTGTCATTGCTTTCCTTTGGGATTAGAATAAAAACTGACCTTTTCCAGTTCCTGTGGCCACTGCTGAGTTTTCCAGATTTGCTGGCATATTGAGTGCAGCACTTTCACAGCATCATCTTTCAGGATTTGGAATAGCTCAACTGGAATCCCATCACCTCCACTAGCTTTGTTCGTAGTGATGCTTCCTAAGGCCCACTTGACATTGCATTCCAGGATGTCTGGCTCTAGGTGAGTGATCACACCATCATGATTATCTGGGTCATGAAGATCTTTCTTGTACAGTTCTGGGTATTCTTGCCACCTCTTCTTAACATCTTCTGCTTCTGTTAGGTCCATACTATTTCTGTCCTTTATTGTGGTCATCTTTGAATGAAATGTCCCTTGGTATCTCTAATATTCTTGAAGCGATCTCTAGTCTTTCTAATTCTATTATTTTCCTCTATTTTTTTGCATTGATTACTGAGGAAGGCTTTCTTGTCTCTCCTTGCTATTCTTTGGAACTCTGCATTCAAATGGGTATATCTTTCCTTTTCTCCTTTGCCTTTAGCTTTGCCTTTAGACTATATTAAGAAATCCCAAAACTTGGCAGGAAGAAAACAAACCCAATTTTTTAAAAAGTAAAAAAGCTTAAACAGAAACACTTTACCAAAAAGTAATATGGGTTAAAAATAAGCACATAAACAGGTGTTCATCAGTAGTCCTTATGCAAATGCTAACCAAAGTGCCCATGAGGTACCACTGCACACCCGTTGCATGCCAAGTCATTTTAGTCATGTCTAGCTCTTTGCGACCCCATGGACTCTAGCCTGCCAGCCTCCTCCATCCATGAGATTTTCCAGGCAAGAGTACTGGAGTAGGTTGCCATTTCCTATCCAGAGGATCTTCCGGACCCAGCGATCAAGCCCATGTCTCTTTACATCTCCTGGCCTGCAGGTGGATTCTTTATCACCAGCGCCACTTGGGAAGCACACCTTTGTTTTTGTTCAGTTGCTTAATCATGTCTGACTCTTTGTGACCCCATGGAGTGCAGCACACCAAACTTCCCTGTCCTTCACCATCTCCTGGAGCTTGCTCAAACTCATGTCCATTGACTTGGTTATGCTATCCAACCATCTCACAAAAGCACACCTATTAGAACAGCTAAAATTAAAAATCTGACAGTATCAAGTGCTGGTGAGGATGCCAAGAAAGCAAAACATCTAACTTTTTCTTATAAAGGTAAACCTAAACTTACCATATGACCATGGCCCAACAATCCCACTCTTAGGTGTTACCCTAAAGAAATGCTGGGATTTGTCCACGCAAAGATCTGTATGCAAATGTTCATCCCAAGTTTTATTAATATCACTCAAAAACCAGAAACAATCCACATGCCCATCCTCACATGACTGGGTAAACCATTGCAGTGTATCCATACAATGGACCACCGCCAGCAATGAAAAGGAGAAACCACTGTTTCCTGCAATAACATGGAGGGTCTCAAAACCATCATGTTAAGGGAAAAGAGTCAGACACTGAAGGCTACACACTATCTGACTTCCTTCACATAAAGCTCTACAACAAGGAGTCATAATGTCAGAAAAAGAAATGCAGTTGCCAGGGGCCAGAGGTAAAAAGGAGACTGACTGCAAAAGGGCAGGCGAAAGAGACATTCTATACCATCACTGTAATTGTGCTGACATAACGTATCCATTTGTCAAAACCCATCACATCATACACTAACTTTATTTTCCACTGATGTTATTATATGTAAATTCAGTTTAGATCATTTCAGTCACTCAGTCGTGTCTGACTCTTTGCGACCCCATGAATCGCAGTACACCGGTTTGGGTAGACTCTGCGAGTTGGTGATGGACAGGGAGTCACTGATGCCATCCAACCATCTCATCCTCTGTTGTCCCCCTCTCTTCCTGCCCTCAATCTTTCCCAGCATCACGGTCTTTTCCAATCAGTCAACTCTTCACATGAGGTGGCCAAAATATTGGAGTTTCAGCTTCAGCATCAGTCCTTCCAATGAACACCCACATCTGATCTCCTTTAGGATGGACTGGTTGGATCTCCTTGCAGTCCAAGGGACTCTCAAAAGAGTCTTCACCAACACCACAGTTCAAAAGCATCAATTCTTTGGCACTCAGCTTTCTTTATAGTCCAAATCTCACATCCATACATGACCACTGGAAAAACCAGAGCCTTGACTAGACAGACCTTTGTTGGCAAAGTAATGTCTCTGCTTTTTAATATGCTATCTAGGTTGGTCATAACTTTCCTTCCAAGGAGTAAGCATCTTTTAATTTCATGGCTGCAGTCACCATCTGCAGTGATTTTGAAGCCCAGAAAAATAAAATCAGCCACTGTTTTCCCATCTATTTCCCATGAAGTGATGGGACCAGATGCCATGATCTTCGTTTTCTGAATGTTGAGCTTAAGCCAACTTTTTCACTCTCCTCTTTTACTTTCATCAAGAAGCCTTTTAGTTCCTCTTCACTTTCTGCCATAAGGGTGATATCATCTGCATATCTGAGATTACTGATATTTCTCCTAGCAATCTTGATTCCAGCTTGTGTTTCTTCCCGTCCAGCGTTTCTCATGATGTACTCTGCATATAAGTTAAATAAGCAGGGGGACAATATACAGCCTTGACGTACTCCTTTCCCTAGTTGGAACCAGTCTGTTGTTTCATGTCCAGTTCTAGCTGTTGCTTCCTGACCTTCATACAGGTTTCTCAAGAGGCAGGTCAGGTGCTCTGGTATTCTCATCTCTTTCAGAATTTTCCATAGTTTATTGTGATCCACACGTTCAAAGGCTTTGGTATAGTCAATAAAACAGAAATAGATGTTTTTTCTGGAACTCTCTTGCTTTTTTGATGATCCACTGGATGTTGGCAATTTGATCTCTGGTTCCTCTGCCTTTTCGAAGACCAACTTGAACATCTGGAAGTTCATGGTTCACATATTGCTGAAGCCTGGCTTGGAGAATTTTGAGCATCACTTTACTAGCATGTGAGATGAGTGCAGTTGTGTGGTAGTTGGAGCATTCTTTGGCATTGCCTTTCTTTGGGATTGGAATGAAAACTGACCTTTTCCAGTCCTGTGGCCACTGCTGAGTTTTCCAAATTTGCTGGCATATTGAGTGTAGCACATTCACAGCATCATCTTTCAGGATTTGAAAGAGCTCAACTGGAATTCCATCACCTCTACTCGCTTTGTTCATAGTGATGCTTCCTAAGGCCCACTTGACTTCACATTCCAGGGTGTCTGGCTCTAGGTGAGTGATCACACCATTGTGATTATCTGGGTCATGAAGATCTTTTTTGTACATAAATTACAGCTCAATAAAACTTATCTTAAAAAAAGAAATCAACAAGAGGTAAAAATCCCTATTTGAAATCAAGAAAATTTGGAAAAGGCACAACAGTGGGAGAATTTGCTCTAGGAAATGTCAGCAATACTATAGTGAAAGTGAAAGTCACTCAGTCGTCTCCGACTCTTTGTGACCCTATGGACTATACAGTCCATGGAATTCTCCAGGCCAGAATACTGGCGTCGATAGCCTTTCCCTTCTCCAGGGGATCTTCCCAACCCAGAGATCGAACCCAGGTCTCCCGCATTGCAGCCAGATTCTTTACCAGCTGAGCCACCAGGGAAGCCCCTACCATACCATACAGTGAAAGTGAAAGTGAGGTTGCTCAGTTGTGACCGACTCTTTGCCGCCCCATAATCTAATGGCAACCCACTCCAGTGTTCTTGCCTGGAGAATCCCAGGGACGGGGGAGCCTGGTGGACTGCCGTCTATGGGATCACACAGAGTCAGACACGACTGAAGTGACTTAGCAGCAGCAGTCTGTAGCCTACAAGGCTTCTCCATCCATGGGATTTTCCAGGCAAGAGTACTGGAGTGGGTTGCCATTTCCTTCTTGAGAGGATCTTCCCGACCCAGGGATCAAACCCAGGTTTCCTGCATTGCAGGCAGACGCTTTACCATCTGAGCCACCCCGGAAGCCCGCCATACCATAAGGTTATCACGATTTTCAAAGTGTGCCGTGGGCACAGGAATAGACAACAGATCAACTGACATAAAGTGTCCCAAACCATATCAATATACATATTTAGTAAATAATTTAGGCAGCAATTCAGAGTAGTGAGGAAAGAATGGATGGACTATTGCATGAGTGGAGCCGAAATCTGGATTTAATTTGGAAAAAGAATCACCATAGCTCTATAATTCATGACATTTTCAGAAGTAAAAATCTCAATCGGTTACGTGATCAGTGACTTCATTACCCTGTTAAATGTTTAGGGAATCACTTAGTGCTCTATGGCAGGGTCTTCCTGTAAATGAATTCTCCCAAACACTGACTGTAGTCACTTCTGCCTTCTAATGGAAGGTGGCATCTTTCATCACAGTGGGAAAGGAAATATGTAAATTGTTCCCTTCCAGCTACACAAAGGAGAGAGAAAGAGCAAAGTCCCACTGGCTCTTCTGAGATGCTGATGGGTGAAAGCCAAAGTAGACTTTAGCAGAGACACAGTGTTCCTTGGATGTACAGAGGAGGGGGTGAACCTAAAATGAACAAAGGGAGGACTTTCCCGGTGGTCCAGTGATTAAGAATCACTGCCTTCTACTGCAGCAGACACAGGTTCGATCCCTGGTCGGGGGACCAAAACCCCACATGCCACAGGGCAACTAAGCCCGTATACCACAACACAAGGAGTCACTGCAACGAGAAGCCTGTGCTCCACAACTAGAGAGTAGCCCCCTGCTCACTGCAACTAGAGGGAGCCTTTGGGCAGCAACAAAGACCCAGGCATAAAGAAATAAAATTTAAACAAATTTTTTTTTAATGAACAAATGAAAATTTTGCAAAAGTCCCTTCAACGGCTTCCCAGGTGGTGCTAGTAGTAAAGAACCTACCTGCCAAGGTAGGAAATGTAAAAGATGAGGGTTCGATCCCTAGGTCGAGAAGATCCCCTGGAGGAGGGCACGGCAACCCACACCAGTGTTCTTGCCTGGAGAATTCCATGGACAGAGGAGCCTGGTGGGCTACAGCCCATAGGGTTGCAAAGAGTCAGACACGATGGAAAGAACTTAACACACACACACTTCAAGTTGCACAGCATCCTGCAATACAAGAGGATGCCGTAAGGAAGAGACCAGACAGGGATCCCTGTCAGAGGTCTCGCCATAGGACTTCCAAAGGCAAGGAGCACCAGCTGCTGATGTTCAGTTGTTAAGTTCAGCTGATGTTCCGTGTCAAGCTGCCGGGGTCTTGCAGTGTGAATGCCCCCTCTGTCACGTCAAAGTTCTCACACCTGAATGTCTTGGGTGAGTGTCTTGGGGAAACAGCAGTGGGGAGGAGAAGCTTTTCTTCCCTGTTCGTATCATTCCTTTCCTGAGCAGAAGTGCTTAATAGCTTAATAGCTCAGTCGTGCCCAACTCTTTGTGACCCATGGACTATAGCCTTCCCAGCCCCTCTGTCCATGGGATTCTCAGGCAAGAATACTGGAGTGGGTTGCCATGTCCTTCTGCAGGGGATCTTCCACACTCAGGGATCGAACTCGTATCTTCTGTGATTCCTGCTTTGCAGCCATATTCTTTACCATCTAAGCTACTGGGGAATCTCCTCCTTTCCTGAGGCAGGACCTTTGTTGGCATAACACTCAGTCTCTCTCTGGAAAGACCCTCAGTGACTCTTGTGTCATTTGTCAGAAAGAATCAGCAGGCAGCATCACTCGGCCCACGGTGTTTACATCTGGGACCCACACCGTGTGGTCTGTTCTTCTTACCATCGGTTTTACAGGCCTGGCTCTAATTCTACGGTTTCTATTAGGAAATATGACTGTCCCAGGGGCTCACCCTCCTCTTTTCTGATCATCATATACTGCAGGATTCAGGCAAGGAGAGGGTGTGGCTTATTGAGCCCCCAAACCCCAACAAGAAGTTTCCGAGTAAAGTAAAAGCCCCATTTGTCATTCAAGTGAACCATCAACCAACAGCAGGCTCACTGAGGAAACCTTCCTTGTCTTGGATTGTCTGACTCTCATTCTAAGTCATTTGCTTTGTCACCAGGGTCCCTGGCAGACTCCTTCTAGAGCCTTCTCTCTCAGTAGCCAGCCTTCGAGATTTCCAGGGCAGAATCTGGAGCTGTGCAGGGGGACCCCAACAGAGTCAGCCAGAGCTGAGCCAGGAGACGGAGCAACGACCCACAGAGACAAGCAGGCAGTGCCTTTCTCTAAGATTGCCCCCCAAAACACGGGCTGCTTCGGCTTTGAAGGGCAGAAGCTTCCTTGTTTGGGTTTTGTTTGGGGAGGGTTGTGGGGTTTTTTGTATTTTTGTGTGTGAGGGGGGCTTTTGTTTTTGTTTTGCAGAAGGAAAAAGAGATGGCTTGCTTTTGAACAAAAAAAGTCAGTCAGGCATGAGGAGGGGGCCTGGCTCCGGCCCAAGCCAAGACGATGGGAAACACCCCACGCCAAGCAAGCACACAAGCTTCTCCACTGCCTGGAGCCAACACCGTTACTTACCCCTTTCTTTGGCACTCTGCCCTTAAACAACACACAGCTTGGAATCATGGAATCCTCGGGTCATTGCGCCCACTCACCTCCACCTACGCACCCCACTTCACACATGAGAAACACACTCTAAAGGTGACATCTCTTACCCCCTCGGGGAGCAGCTGCACCACCCAGACCCCAGCTCCTGAGTCTCCTGCCTGCATCCTCCCCAGGTTGTTTCAGGGCTCCAGGCGCCATCTCCTCCAGAGGATGCACTCTGAGCTCCTTGATGACAGAGACCTAGGGCTTTGCAGGGAGAAGGGGAGAGGACCCACATTCGAAAAGAGACTTCTCTGTTCCCAGCCCTGACCTCAGGCTGCCACTAGAGCAGACAGCTGTGGGCATGTCTCCCAGCCACCCCTCGCCTCCCTGCGAGGCTCTTTGCTGGAGGGCATTAAGTAGTCTGGGCTAAACTTGTGTACCACAAAAAGTTCATGCTGGACGTTCTAATCCCCAGGACCTCAGAATGCAACTGTGTTTAAATATAGGATCTTTAAAGAGGTCATTAAGGGCTTCCTAAATGGTCCAGTGCTTAAGAATCTGCCTGCCAATGCAGGGGACACGGGTTCGATCCCTGGTCTGGGAAGATCCCACAGGCCATGGAGCAACGAAGCCTGTGTGCCACAACTTCTGAGCTTGCATGCTGCAACTGTGGAAGCCCTCAAGTCCTAGGGCCTGCTCACCGCAACTAGGGAAACGCCTGTGCACAGCGACAGAGGCCCAGGGCAGCCAGGAAGCCAGAGGCAATGAGGACTGAGACCCTCCATGGCGAGAAGACCCGCCTCTGCGGGCCAAGGAGGGAGCCTCAGAGGAAACCACACCTGCAGACACCTCGACCTCAGACTCCCAGCTTCCAGGACTGCGAGGAAGTCCATTGCTGTGGTTTAAGACCCACCATTCCTGGCCCCTGTCTGTGGTGCTTCCTTATGGCAACCATTCCCTACCCTTCCCGTGCTTCTAGACCAGGCCCTGCCCACTTTGTTGTGTTTAGTCACCAAGCCACGTCCGACTCTTTGCAACCCCATGGACTGAAGCACGCCAGGCTTCCCTGTCCTTCACTATCTCCCAGAGTTTGCTCAAATTCACATCCATTGAGTCAGTGATGTCATCCAACCATCTCATCCTCTGTTGCCCGCTTCCCTTCCAGGCAGGAGACGGCTCTCCCCATCAGGTGGCCAAAATATTGGTGCTTCAGCATCAGTCCTTCCAAAGAATATTCAGGGTTGATTCAGAATGGACTGGTTGGATCTCCTTGCAGTCCAAGGGACTCTCGAGTCTTCTCCAACACCACAGTTCAAAAGCATCAATTCTTCACCACTCAGCTTTCTTTATGATAGATCGTAGGTGCACAATAAAATCTTGTTACCTTAAACTGAACACGTGGACTTAGGTCTCATTTGTAGACCAGAATGCAGACAAATACACAGCATGTTCACACAGTTGGAGCCCAAGGGAAATAAAACTAGTATCAGAAATTCATTCATCTTTCTGCCCTTCTTCTTCATTCAGACCTAATGGGGTCAAATATCTTAACCTGGGCTCTCAGTAGAATTCTCTGGTTCCCTCAGTAACAATAAGACACAGTTTTGGCCCCACGACTCTGTAAGTCCTCTCTAACGCTTCCCATATGTGTGATGTTTATTTAACCTATGGACCAGGGCAACTACTTCCCCAGAAGAATTTCATATTCTCCAGAAATAAAAATCTGAACTCCGAGTCTCTCTCACTCCCTCCTCCTCCCCTCATTTGTCTTCTAGCAAAGGATATAAACCCCCCTTTGTTCAAGACAGTGAACTTGCCTCCCACCAGGCTTAGGAAGTTACAGAAGTCAAGAAACTAGGAAAAAAAAAAAAAAAGATGAAGAAAGATCTCAGCTGGCAAAGGGTTTCTGGGTTGTTTTTTTTCTTCTTCTTCTTTATAAAAACAAAATTACTTTTCCCCTCTGGCTTTGGAAGGCCCTCAAAATAAATCCAAGATCATTTGCTTAGCTGTGATTAAACTTTCCAGCTGAGCGAGACTCCAGAGTTCGCTGGCAGAGAGAAGGAGGGTTTGTTAGGGCCCCACCATCTTGCATTTCAACATGGCTGTCTGAAGTCTGGGTGGGGACCCTGGCCGCTTGCTACGGCCTCACAGAGCGATGCGGGGGCCACTCGTTCTTCCCTGCCATTCTACAGACCTGAGCATGGGGGGCTTTTTCCCCTCCACTTCCATTCAGTACTTTGTATGTACAGAGTCCTGTAGATCTGTTATATTTCTTCATCTCCCCAAAAATGGCTTGGAGGGATGAAGAAAAACTCAGCATAAAGGCAATTAAAAACCCTGAGCAGTCGCTCATTGACGACGTTTGTGTTTCTCTCATACGGCAGCCATGACTGACTCCCTCTTAGAGATGAAGATGAAGGGGAGACCCCAAGGAGCTTCCACCCTCAGCTAAGGAAAAACACCCCAACTTGTTGGTAAGGACTTACAGTGTTTATGTGGAGTTTTCATCTCAGCCTCTCAACCACCCTATTTCACAGAGGAAAACACCGAGGCTCAGAAGGTGGCTGAGTCCTGACAAGAAGGCAGAAACTTCAGACTAGACCCTCTTTCCCTAGCGTTAGCCCCAGCCCATGAGCCAACTAACAGCTCACCAGCCCCCAACATTGACCCTAACTGAGCCTTGATTCACATCCCAAATATTTTTTTCGCAAAATGAAAATATCTATACTGGGTTCCCTCCCACCCCTTACCTCTAAAATACACACTAACAAAAAAAATTTTTAACATTGCAGATGTTCTATACCAACCAAGCCTCTCTCTCTTTCCATAACAAATCCCTTAAGACAGCCAGTCATCTTCGGAGAGGCAGGTATGTGTAATTGGCATGCTGACCATCTCCAGTATTGACCCACTGGCTCCGGACCAGGCCACCCTGCTCTGATGTCCAGACTGCCGGGACCCCACAAGCCGCCTCTTCTGTCCCCCAGGGGGCTCACAGGCAGTCCCCTGTATTTCCTCTCCAAAGCTCGCAACCCCAGCTGGGGTCAGAGGCGATCTCATGGCTTCCAGAAGCAGCCTTGCTGTCCATAGGTCGACTGCACCGGTCTAAAATCTAATTTCTCTCTAACCATCCAGACTCCCTGGCAGGATCATCTGCTATTACTCACCCCTCTCCCCGCTTTCTCAGCACAGAAAGTCCAATAGAACTGTGCGCGCTGGAGTGGCAAAGAAGGGGACTTCCCCTGGGGGTCCAGCTGTGAGTCCGCCTGCCAGTGCAGGGGACACGGGTTCGATCCCTGGTCTGTGAAAATCCCACATGCCTCAGAGCAACTAAGCCTGTGCACCGCTCCGCTCCTGCCGCGCCTGTGCTCCAGAGCCCGGGAGCCACAGCTACTGAAGAAAAAAACAAAAAAAGAAGGAAAGGAGGAAGGCTTTCTAACCGATTTCCTCCAAAAGGAAATTTCCTCTTAAGAGGTTACAAAGTATCCCTGAGTCTTCCTTCTCTCACCAGGGTGAACAGCCTTGAGGAAAGGATGTTTCTGGATGATTTCTGTGGTTCCTAAAAGTACCAGTTCAACTCACAGTGTCTGTCTGTGTCTTTCTTATTTCTTCTTTTCTCCCACGCTCCCTCTCTTCAAATTGTCTAACCTCTAATTCTTAGGTCACTAACCGTGACTTCCCCTTAGACTCCCCCCCCCCTTAGGAAAACTGATGCAGCCACTATGGAGAACAGTAATTGGAATAGATACATATACTCCAGCGTTCACTGCAGCACTGTTTACAATAGCCAGGACACAGAAACCCCCACATGTCCACCAACAGTGGAAGAGATAAAGAAGATACGGCACATATATACAATGGAATTTTACTCAGCCATAACAAAGAATGAAATAATGCCTTTTGCGGCAACATGGGTAGACCTAGAGATGATCACACTTAGTGAAGTCAGTCAGACACAGAAAGACCCATATAATACGCTATCACTTAAATGTGGAAACTAAATAAGTGATACAAGTGAACTTATTTACAAACCAGAAACACAGACACAGAAAACAAATTTATGGTTACAAAGGGAAAAGGTGGGAGAGATAAATTAGGAGTTCAGGATTGGCAGATAGAAACCAATATATATAAAATCTATAAACAACAAGGTCCTATTGTGTAGCACAGGGAACTATATCCAATATCTTATAATAAACTACAGTGGAAAAGAATATGGAAAAGAATGCATGCGTATGTATGCAAAGCTGAATCACTTTGTTGTACACTAGAAACTAAGACAGCATTATAAATTAGCTATGCTTCAAATGGAAAAAACAAAAATGATTCCCCTTAAGCACTTCATTCTGGGATCTGGAAAGCTCAAATCAGAGACATAACCTTTAACCTCTTAGCCCTCAATTGGAGCTTTTGTGCATCTCTTCATGAACTTAACGTTTAAGAGGATAAACCCACGATTTATCAGCAACTGAAAAAAATGCAGTCATCAAACAAAAATAGAAACTTGCTATTTGAAGGCAATCCCCAAAGTTAGCTATTTACCTCAAACGAATACCCTCTTCCAGACTCTATTTCCCGCAGGCAGGAGACTGTCTCTATGTGCACCAGGGATCAATTACTCCTGGACTCTTAGAAGCATTCCTGTCACTGTTCATGGTCTATATTAGGACATTCCTTCTTATATTTATCAGGTATGATAAGTCTTTCTTTACAAATAGCAAATAAACTAAAGGTCAGTTTTACTAATAGGGCTCCCCTTCTTCCACAGCATCATCAAATGTTAATAGTTTAAAAGAAGTAGGAAAATGTCCTGGGATGTTTAATTGGTCAGCACTATATATCACACTTGAGTTTCCCAGGTAAAGAGGGAAAGAACCTGCCTGCCAACCAGAAGACGTAAGAGACACAGCTTCCATCCCTGGGTGGGGAAGATCCCCTGGAGAAGGGCACGGCACCCCACTCCAGTCTTCTTGCCTGGAGAATCCCATGGGCAGAGGAGCCTGGCGGGCTACAGTCCATAGGGTCGCAAAGAGTCGGACATGACTGAGCGACTGAGCATGCACGTATCATACTTAAATTAGCTGGGAGAATTAAAATAATTGCGACAGACATATCTACAACAAAGAAAGGACTTTAGAAAGCCTAGCACTTGTTCGTCCCTGCCCTAGTGAAACAAGCAGGCTCTGGTCAGCCCGTTCCAGCCTGTAACCAGAAACAGCCTCGGCTCCCTCCCTTCCTCGACTCAGCCGGCCCCCAGCCACACTGAGTTCCAGTTTCTGGACCTCTCCAGGGATGGAAAGTATGCAAGCTTCATAACGCACTTATCAAGGAACTCAGAATTGTTGTCTTTATAATTTTGCATTTGTCCTTCTTTCTGACCCAAGACATCTTCCTATGGGGGTGGGAATAGAAAGTTATTTTCTTCAGAAGCCTGAGAACACCATGCAGGCGTTGCAGGCTACATCGCTGGCAGGCTGGAGGGAGGGAGGTCCTCAGCCTCTCTTCTCTGTGCCCCGCGCTGGTGACGCCGCCATCCGGCGACCGCAGGGCATCTACTGTGTGCTCCCCATCTCTGAGAGCAGGGGAGACGGCAAGGGGCAGTGTGCTAATACAGACCCTAAACG
>SJXQ01007223.1:496893-556115 GCA_006408695.1 Aepyceros melampus | reverse complement strand
CCAGACTTCCCTTCCAACAGCCGTTGTTATCTCTGACAGCAGGCTGGCCTCTGTCTCTCTTGGGCTGGACAGGATCAGGTCCAAATCACACTCGCCAGCCTCAGAGCAGACTCCTGACTGATGGGGGCAGGAGGGTGGGTGAGGGGCCGGGGAGGGAATGACCCCCTCCACCAACCCCCCCACCCCGACCCGATCACACAGCAAGGGTCCCGCCTCTGTGAGCCGCAAGCTCCCTCTACCTTTGGTTTGTAGTCATCCGGGAGGCAGCCAGGCTGTCTGATCAGCTTGAAAGTTTCTAGTAGCTTCTGCCCAAAAGTGCCCATTCAGGCACCATTACGCAAACCTTGTGGATTGGCTCATAAAAAATCCATTTTTCCTGAAGAATGTCAAAAATTGGAGGAAACGGGACTTCTCTGGTGGCTCAGGGGTAAAGAATCAACAGCCAATGCAGGAGACGCAGGTTCGATCCCTGGTACTGGAAGATCCCACATACCATGGGGCAACGAAGCCCCGTACGACACAACTGTTGAGCCTGTGCTCTCGAGCTCAGGAGCCAAAACTACTGAAGAGCCTCACACCCCAGAGCCTGCAGTGAGAAGCCACCACAGTGAGAAGCCCGTGCATGGCAACTAGAGAGGAGCCCCTGCTCACTGCAGCTAGAGAAAGCCTGCGTGCAGCAACCAAGATCCAGCACCGCCAAAATACATAATCCTGAAAACTGGAGACAGTTCTAGATAACTTCATGTTGCACAGCTTCACCGACAATTACAGTTAATTCATGCAGAACTTAACTTACTTGTTAGTCTTCTACTTCTTAGGCTAACAGCTGTCCAGCTCCAGTGGCATTAAGGTCGTGAAGACTTTTGCATTCATCCACTTGAAGGTTAAGATGAAATCTTCATAAAACAAACTACCTGTGACTCAGAAAAAAAAAAAAAAAAAGATGGGATTAATACCTTATACAGAGAAGAAAGGACATAAGATCTCTCTCTTTCTTTACCCCTCCCTCACGTGTTCTCACCAGGAAAGGCCACACAAGGACACAGGACAAGATAGTCTGCAAACCAGGAAGGGGTTCTTACACAGAATCTGTTGCTAGCTTGATCTTGGACTTTCTACCCTCCAGAACCACGTGAAATAAATGTTTGCTGTTTATGTCACTGAAAAAAAATTGCAAAATAGCATTTTTAAAAGAAAAGAATACATCCCTATACAGTACACTGCTTTACAACTTTGGTTTTTTCACACTGTATTACCCTATCTGATCCTCACAGTTGTCCCGTTCAAGGGAACAGGTCCATCTGTTATCTCTACTTTCTGTGATGTTGCCACGATAAGAAAACTAAACTGTGGCATGGTTGAGTGACACACTCAGGACTGTGTGCTTGGGTGGGAACCGGAACCCCCGTCTCCTCTTCCGTTCTTATCGTGTGTTCATTCCGCAAGTGATTCACAAACAGAACCCACAGCTGGCAGATCTCAGCCCTGAGACCTACCGCCGTGTCACACACTCTAGTTCCATTCAGTCTTTGTGCACAAAGATTTCACTAGAAGATGTGCAATACCACATTGTCTGCAATACAAAAGGCCTGGAAATCACCTCCTGTCTAATGTCAGGAAAGAAAGTGAAAGTCACTCAGTCCATGAAATTCTCCAGGCCAGAATCCTGGAGAGGGTAGCCTCTCCCTTCTCCAGGGGATCTTCTCAATCCAGGGATCAAACCCAGGCCTCCTGCATTGCAGGCAGATTCTTTACCAGCTGAGCCACAAGGGAAACTCTAATGTCAGGAGTTCGGTTAAATGAACTAATCAATACATGGACTATTATACAGACATTAAAACAATACTGTAAGTATATATTTGTTAACACGGAAAACATAATATTTCCTATGGATTTTATTTGGGCTTCTGAGGTGGCACAGTGGTAGAGTCTGCCAGTCAGTGCAAGAGAGTCAAGAGACTTGGGTTCCGTCTCTGAGTTGGGAAGATCCCCTGGAGGAGGAAATGGCAACCCACTCCAGTATTCTTGCCTGGAGAATCCTCGTGATAGAGGAGCCTGGCGGGCTACAGCCTGTGGCATGACACAGAGTCAGATGCAACTGAGCAAACACACACAAGCAATTCAGATCCTCCAAAACTGATCAAAAAATAGTCAATGCTCTTTTCAAGTCCATGTTACACTGATCTCACATCAGTATCCTTTCAGCAACCAAACATCATTCTCTTTCTTAATTATACATATAAATAAAATGCATAGGAGATAGTGTGGAAAGATATACACTAAGATATGATAGTGTTTAGAGTTACAGATGCTCTTATTGCCTTCATTTCAGTTACCTGTCTTTTCTAATTTTTCTACAGCAAAAGTACATTTCTTGATTACTTTTCAATGATCTGTTCCCCACCCCTTCCCCAGATTCATATGTTGAAATCTTAATTCCCAGTGTGATGGCATTAGGAGGCAAGGCCTATTACATCATGAGGGTGGAGCCCATGCAAATTAAATTGTTGTTCAGTCACCCAGTCAACTCTTTGCAGCCTCATGGACTGTAGCACTCCAGTCCTCTCTGTCTCTCTCCATCTCCCAAAGTTTGTCCAAGTTCATGTCCATTGCATCGGTGATGATATGCAGCCATCTCATCCTCTGATGCCCTCTTCTCCTTCTGCCCTCAGTCTTTCCCAGCATCAGGGACTTTTCCAATGAGTCAGTTGTTGGCATCAGGTGACCAAAATACCGGAGTTTCAACTTCAGCATCAGTCTTCCAATAAGTATTCAGGGTTGATTTCCCTTAATATTGACTGATCTCTTTGCTATTCAAGAGACTTTCTGGAATCTTCTCCAGCACCATAGTTAGAAGGCATCAATTCTTCTGAGCTCTGCCTTCTTTATCCAGCTGTCACAACACTACATGGCCACTGGGAAGACCATAGCCTTGACTATACAGACCTTTGCTGCCAGAGTAATAAAAATTAGTGCAGCAGATGAAATCAGTGCCCTTATAAGAGACCCTGGAGAGTTCTCTTCTCTCTCCGCCACGTGAGGAAACAACAAGGAAACAGCTGTCTGAACCTGGTAGAGGGTTCTCACCAGAACCCAGAGGGCTGCCCCTCTGATCTTAGACTTCCAACCTCCAGAACTGTGAGAAATAGATTTCTGTTGTTTATAAGCCACACAGTTTGTGGTATTTTGTTATAGCAGCTCACAGTAAGACATACTTTTTAAAGCTTTTAAGATTAGTTCATCCAGGACTGTCCTGGTAGCCCAGCGGTAAAGAATATGCCTGCCAATGTAGGAGAGTTGGGTTCAACCCCTGATCTGGGAAGATTCCACATGTCTCAGAGCAACTAAGCCCATTCACCACAACTACTGAGCCTGTGCTCCAGAGCCTGGGAGCCACCAGCACTGAAGCCTGGACACCCTAGAACCCCTGGCTACAAAAGTAGCCACTTCAATGGGAAGCCTACCCACCACAGTTAGAGAATAGCTCCAGCTGTTCATCACAACTAGAGAAAAGGCTGTGCAGCAACAAAGACCCAGTGTAGCCAAAAAAAATAAAATAAATAACCATTAAAAAAAAGATTATTCCATCAGGAAACCTCATCTGAATAAAGAACAAACATGTTTATACCTGAGCTAAATATATTTAACACTATAAAAGGACTGCAGCCTTTTCAGTTTATCTTATCATTAGCTCACAATATATGGAAAACAGTTTATTTCTTTGAGAATAGCAATAACCATTTTTCATAAGCTTATTGATGTCCATTTTGAGTGAATTTCTTTACGGAAAATAGGATTAATCATAACCACAAACTGATTTCATGCTTATTGTGTTGGGATTTTATCCCCCAGAAACCCTCTCAAAGGTAAATCATAATTACTATAGTCTTTACTGGATTACGTCACAAATCTGCTGACGGCGGTCACCCAAAGTGGTGCTCCCTTAGCAACAACCAAGACTTCCAAGCCTTTTCTGTTCGTTTCTGTTTGATTCCCTGTCACGTCTCCCTGAGTGGCTCTTCAAACCCTCCCATGTTTCTCCATTTTTCTCTTCCACTCCCACTCGAACAGATCTCATCAGATGAACCGAATCTTCACCACTTGAGCCTCGCAGTTTTCAAACTGCATTAGCTGAGGGGATCTTTGTTCCAAAGCCTTCTTACCATACAGCACAAAAGTCGGGTGATATACACGCGGGCTTGCCTGGGAAGGTTTATTATCTCTGTCATCCTGACCCAAACTTTAATTATTGAATCTCCCCCCTTCACCCTCTCATGTGCCTTGGTTTGGAAAATAAATGTTAGAGTCTCATTAACAACGGAGGAAATCTTGACGGTGGGAGCTTGAAGGTGTTCTGGTTGGGGACTGTTCTCTGCCCTTTTCTTTTCTGCATCTTGGCCCATGTTAATCCTACTCTCATTTAAGGGTAAAATTTCTTTCTTTTTCCTGTGAGAATTCTGACTCTGTCCCTTCTTTATCACTGGAAGATCAGTGATTCTCAGAACTGTAGTCCGTGTATATTTCAAATATGCTTTTAATTGCCCATCCACCAGTAGTTCAATTCAAACCCTCATTTCAGAGCTAGAGAAAATAAACGTGAATACAACCTTTCCTTATAGCAATAAAACAAACACCAGGGCGGAACCAAAGTCCCTCATTCACAGATCGTTTCACCCCATGCTGGTTCTTTTCAGACCGACGTCAGGACCAGATTCTCCCAGGTTTCCCTTCAGAGTGAAGACCCAGACAACAGCGGTTGCCTTGGAAACTCTGCCCAGTGAGCTGGCATCATGGGATTTCGTTTGCCTTACTCTGCGTCTGACATGCAACCCTGATTAATTTAAGTTCTGGCTGGCTAAAGGCTTTGCCAAGGGAACACAGTGATAGGGGAAAGTGAACAGGACAAGCCAAAGTGAAATGACGGTAGCAGGACTTTTTTTTTTTTTTTCACTGAAAGCAACTGAAGTAGTGACAAAAGAAATCAGTGATATGATTTAATAACTGAGACTCTCGATCAAATGTTGGTGGCCAGAGATGCGGTTACGTGTTCACATGCCCATGTGTTAATCCTATTTAGGATTCTGAGAGCCGATTCAAGAATATCTTCAAGCGTGCCACCTGCCAGCCACCGACGACTGTTCAGCAGCAGCAGCCAATGCGGGCTGCACTTCCCTTTAGTCTCTTTTGTGGTCCTGGATCTCTAAATGGCAGGATGTCGTCAGTGTCCATCAGGTTATAGATGCTTTGTACAATCCTGTATCAGCTATTGATCCAATTTTCCATTTCAAGTCAATGCTTAATTAAAACACCACGACTTCTGATTGCTTTTACTAGATTAATTAAAGGAAGAAACATATAGATCATTCTTCTGCAGTGTAGATCAGGCTTCCCTGGGAGCTCAGTTGGTAGAGAATCTGCCTGCAATGTGGGAGACCTTGGATAAATCCCTGAGTTGGGAAGATTCCTCTGAAGAAGAAAATGGCAACCCACTCACAGAGGAGCCTGGTGGGCTATAGTCCATGGGGTCACAAAGAGTCAGGCACGACTGAGCAACCAAGACTTTCACTATAGATCGTTCTAGTACAGCCTCCTCATTATATAGATGAGGAGAACAAAGCTGAGAGATAGGAAGCCAAAGATGCGAACTGCTGTTAGATAGAGGCACAGCAGGACCCAGACTCCAAGGCGCCAGGCTTCCCAGACTGGTCCAACCCCACAGCACTACTTCTTAGCCTCAGTTACATTCCATTGAACAAAATAATTTAATGCACGAGTATTAAAAAAAAAAATCTTCAACAAATGAAATTCTGACATAAAATGGGATTATCTAAATTTAAGATTCTGGAAAATGTTTTAACTTGAATAAAATGCTTTTGATGCCTCCTTCTATAAAGAAATAACTGTTCTTGTTGCTTAGTCACCAAGTCAGTCCAGTTCAGTTGCTCAGTCATGTCTGAATCTTTGTGACCCCATGGACTGCAGCAAACCAGGCCTCCCTGTCCATCACCAACTCTCACAGTTTACTCAAACTCATGTCCATTGAGTCAGTGATGCCAAGTCGCTAAGTCAAGTCCGACTCTTTTCCACCCAATGGACTGTGGCCCACCAGGCTCCTCTGTCCATGGGATTTCCCAGGCAAGAATACTGGAGTGGTTTCCATTTCCTCCTCCAGAGGATCTTCCCGACCCAGGGATCAAATCCGCATTTCCTGCACTGCCAGGACCTTTACCGTCTGAGCCACCAGGGAGTATAACAGTGTTCCTTAGTATTTCCCAAGGAATAAACGGCAGTGATCCAGGCAAGGATTCCGGGGAAGCCGTGTGAGTCAGACACTCGAGCCAGGTGACAGGAAACGTGCTTCCTCGGGGGAGGCTGATGCCCCTCTTGGCAAGTTTAAAGGGAGCTGGCAAGCACAGCCTTAAGGACTGGGGGAGGGGACTTAGTAATGAACCTGAGTCATGGAAACATCAGAAATGACTGCAAGAGAAAACATAATTAACTTCCCTGTGTGAAAATGTAAATCTCTTGGGGAAGGCTTGTGGGCGCGTAGGTGTAGAAGGTTTCAGAATGAATGCTGAGTAACCCAAGCCCTTGGCACCGGTCCGGGGCGGGGGCTGGTGGGGAGAGACTTTGATCTTATTTTAATTAAAGAGTTTGGTTACAAGCACGGAGAGGGGAGACTCCAAGTTGAGATGGAGCAGCCTATGTCTGGGAGGGGGCTTCTGCCTCAGCTCTTGACTCTGGTTGTGACCAGGCTGGATGCGGGGAGTATTTACACGGTGAAATGCGTCCCCTTGTGGTCTGATTAAGAAAAACCCGACTCAGAAGCAGGAGAGGAGTACTACTAACCTACCCACTTTACAAGTGTTAAAGGAGATGCTGAGAACACGACGGTGGTGTTCGGGGTCATTAATGACGACCCTGATCGTGATCAAACAGAGGAGCGCACGAAAGGGGTGTTCACTAACCCCGCCCTCCAAGCAGCACAGCTCCCGTGTGAACGTGCGAGCAGATCACCAGAGTCTTGCTAAATTCAGAGCAGACCTGGCCGGATCTAGGAGGTTAACGCCGACGCTGTGAGTACCAGGGTCTCGTGGGAAGGCCCCTGCCCTCTGGGTAAGCCGGGGAGGTTCCACCAGAGCCCTGCACTGCAGGCCCACAGGCACCCTGGGGCCTTCCCCCTCCAAACACTAAGGAACCACCACTTTCCTTTTGCCTCTTCAAGCTCAAGAGCCTCTCTCCTCAAGCTCTGAGAGATCCTTTCCTCCCCACAAAAGAGAGTTTCTTAAGAAGGCAAAGCCACTGACACCTTCAAATACCTTCTTGCCAAAGGAAGCAGCAGTCTCAGGTTGCCATAGACCTGTGCTTCGTGGATTTCCACGTTATAGTAAGAGTTGCGGTTCTCCTTCACCGCCTCCCGACGGCTGGAAGGAGCAAGATGTCTCCGATGCTGTTTATTTCCACACATCCTCTTGCATATTTGAGCATGGCTCATAAGTCTATCTGCTCGGCTCCCCTCACACAGACTGCACACGTGTGGCCCGTTTTCATCTTGCCTCAGGTGGTAGAGGTGCGGCCACATCCCACTCCCAATTCCAAGAGTTCACTGTATTTGGTTAGAAAGAAAGAGAGATGTGAAGTTATTTTTAACTTGATGTAGGAGGGGGAAAGTGGAATAGATAAGACAGTAGAATGATCACAGGTGGGTAATTACACACGTAAATGAGTTCAGTTTGGTAATTCTCCCTTGAATTCCTATTTACATTGGTTAACATTGAATTCTAATCCTACCCAGCACTGCATTTTGGGATAGTTTCTTTTTAGTCTTATCTGTCAATTCTGAAATATTAAAAGCAATTTAGAATGCTTGAGTATAAATTTTTCTCTAGCTTAGACATTTTTCACGCTTTTCCATTTATCATCGTAATTATACAAAGTAGACAAGATTAAAATGACAGATTAAAATTCTGACTTTATTTGACAAGTATTAATTACCTCCAGTATATAAGGTCTCACAATATGTTGAGTCTTTAGTGAGGGGTGGGGGGAACTCTAGTTTTGCAGGAAATGTTCCTACAAAATTACATGAAATGAGGCAAGAACATCCTGAAGTAATTTAGGAATGATGAAGTGGAAGCAGTTACCTCTGGCTGAGAAATCAGCAAGGTCTTCCTGGAGAAGTGGCATGTGAACAGGATCTTGAAAGACAATGAGAACTGTATATATAGAAAAGGCCTGGGGTGAGACACGGAGTGTTGACAAAAGCGCAGAGTCCTGGGTAGGAGACGTGGGAACTGGAGCTGGGAAGTCATCTGGGGCCAGATCAGGGGACATGGAGTCTCAGATTAAGAGAGCTGTGTTTCCGTGCACACCCACGGCAGATGCATGTTGATGTATGGCAAAACCAATACAATATTGTAAAGTAAAAAAATAATAATAATAATAAAAATAAATAAATAATGAAAAGAACCAAAAAGAGAGAGAGAGTAAGCGAGCTGTGTTCCGCTTGTGCTTTGGGGAAAGGCAGAAGATTCATTTGACAATGGTGTGTTCATTGGATCGAGGGGTGAGAATTAAAGTAGGAAGACCAACTAAGCAATAACTTGGGCAAGAAACAAGGAAGCCTGAACAAGGATAAATGGCAAGGAAGAAATGGGCAGGGGGGAGGAAAGAAAAGGCTTTGGGAAGGAAGACAGGGGACCTGACAATTGATTGGAGGCAAGGCAAAGAATGGCGACGAGGTCATGGACCTCTGGCGTTTCACAGCCAAGATACAAGAAGGACAACGTCACTGAGAACTCAGGAGGCACAGGCAGGGATCAGGGGTGTGCAGGGGGACCTTGAGAGGAAACCATCCACATCCATTAGAGGAGACACTCGGCATGCACCTAGAGGACATAAGCGGGGGCCATAGGGCTGCAGGTGCTCAGGAACTCAGAACTGGGTGGGTCTGGGGAGACGGGTTAGGGCCGCAGGAGTCAGAGACCCAGCGCCAGTCACTGAAGTCATGGCAGGCCAGGCAGCATCCAAGAGGGGCGGGAGAGAGAAACAAGGTTACGGGCAGAAGGGGAGGCGGGAGGAAGGAGAGCCGCCAGGAAGGCCAGCAGGGAGGAGGGTCAGATGCCATTAAGGATGTGGGTTTGGTTTTTGGTCTGACAAAAACATCCACACACACACACACCCCAAATAAAGACATAAGAAGCCCAATACCCACTCAATGCACAGATTTCCTGGTGGCTCAGTTGGTAAAGAATCTGCCTGCTATGCGGCAGACCCAGGTTCAGTCCCTCAGTTGGGAAGATCCCCTGCAGGAGGGCATGGCAACCCACTCCAGTCTTCTTGCCTGGAGAATCCCATGGACAGAGAAGCCTGGTGGACTACGGCCCATAGAGTCGCAAAGTGTTGGTTGCGACTGAACAACTAATCACACACTAATCACCATTTAAAAGTGATCAGTGATCAAGCTATGCCCACGTGCCCTCTTGCTGTATAGTTAACTTACTGAAATATTTTACAGCAAATCCCTCATGGCATCGCACCCCTGCCTCTTTCATCAATTGAAAAGAGAACTTTAAAGGGGAGGACAGTTTTAAATTATTGGAAGCCTTCGGGGTTTCAGACAGACAGTGACACTTCATTGCAACTCCTCGGTGGCCTTCAAGAGGGTGGATTCAGTAGTGCCCAGAGTGGAAAACCACAGCAGGTGGAGTGGATACAGTTCCAGGTAGGTCGGGTCCAGGGACAACTGTCACCAAGAAGAGACCTAAGCATGCTCGAGAGGGTGAACAAAGGCTGATGATGTGGGGAAATAGCTTCGTGATGCAGCAGCATTCATTCACTCCACTGACTTGTTAAATGAGCATTTACCAGGAGTCTCTGCATTTCTGCAGCTCAAGGTGAAAGACGGATAAAATTGCTGCCCTCGTGGAGCTAACACTCCAATGGAGAGACAGCCATTAAACACACAAGGGTAAAATATGTTCATTGTGGTAAGTGCAGTAAAGTAGAATGGTACACGGGGGGTGGTTGCAAGGGAGACTCAGAATTACCTGGAGAGCTGAGAGCTTGAAACAGGCCAGCCAGCAGCTCTGGGCTGAGGAGGGATGAGGCCTGGAGATACAGCAGCCAGAGGATCTCAAAACAAGGATGAAGAGAGGGAAGGGAACTCATGTCAAGGGGGCTCAATCCGCTTTAATTATAGAAAAAAAAAATTGGGGGTGGGAGCTCATGACTTTTTAAAAGCTTATTTGGCTGCACTGAGCAGCATGTGGGATCTAGTTCCAGGGCCAGGGATCGAACCTGTGTCCCCTGCATTGAAGTGCGGAGTCCTAATCACTGTACCACTGGGCAAGTCCGGAGAAGCTTGACTTCTCAACATCTCTGGACACTAGGGCTTTTAGTACCACAGCTTCCTTTCACATGTTTTTCTGCTAAGAAGCAAGGAAGCACCCCACCCCCTCAAATGCACTCAGTGTAGAAAGGAGGCAGCAGTGCGCAAAAGGAAAACCCTTGGCTCCATTCACCAGCTGAGCAGGTGAATCCATTTAACTTCCGTGAGTCTCAGCTTCTGCATCTGTAAAAGGGGAAGAAGGCTTTCCATGAGAGATGGTTTTCTGAGGATGGAGTGAGACAAGCGAGGTGGACTCCAAGCATGGCAAATGATTACACAGTAAATGATTACTCGACGCTAAGAACAAAAAGGGTTACCCAGCTCCGGTGAGGCCAATGTGCCTGTCAAAAGTAAGCTATCTGTCCCCTTCAGGGAATACCGTTTGATGGCTTCATAAGACTTCTCTTCAAAATTACAACACTCTTGCCTTTGCTTTGGAAAATGTTATTCAATCAAACACACATCTTGTACTTGTTCAGTCGCTCAGTCGTGTCTGACTCTTTGTGACCCCATGAACCGTAGCCCACCAGGCTCCTCTGTCCATGGGATTCTCCAGGCAAGAACACTGGAGTGGGTTGCCATGCCCTTCTCCAGGGGATCTTCCTGACCCAGGGATCAAACCCTCATCTCCTGCACTGGCAGGTGGGTTCTTTACTGTTGAGCCACCAGGGAACCCCATTCACTTTTCCGCAATTTCTGATTCTCAAGTCTTCAAAATTACAAGCTTGCAGCTCCCGAGACGGGAAGGTGAAAGCATTAAAAAGAACTAAATTATCCTCAAGTCTTCCAAGTCAGCTCCTGGATTCTCATTTCCCTCGTTTATCTCTGATTTCCTTTCAGCTTACATGAGTTTAAGGTTGAAAGGACCCTTGAGAGATTCCTTTGTCCATCTCTCTGCCATAAAATTAAATAGAGGATCTAGAAACCATGGTAGTAATTGTTTAGGGGGAAAAAGTTACAGAGTTAATTTAATTCTGTCCAGCTCGCAGAGGTCAGTAGAAGCTAATTCTGAATGAAACGAGGCCAGTTCTCTTAGAAATCACATTTGGGCCAATAAAACCCGACTCCAGTACATCACTTCCTTAGATCCCATCACTTCACACTGCCTCCCAGATTAGTGTAACAAGATTTTAGACAAGTGTAAACACTCCAGAGAGACTACAGTTATGTAGATTGGCCTTGACTGCACTTGGACCATCGTGAACAGAGGCCTGGATAATAAAACATCCTATAGATGGAACTTAGTTCTCGCTAAACAAAATTAACCATCGGTATCCAGAACATGTCTAGGCTAAAGAGTAAATGTTGTCCCTCAGTTCAAAAGTGATTGCAGATGAACTATCTCTGCTTGTTCACAGGCAAACAACTGTCTAGTTATTTGTCTTAATTCAGGAAGAACAAAAACAGATGTGTGTAACAGTCACTATTTGTATGTCATCTTAAGTCACTTAAGGTATTTTGCTTTTTTCCTCAGAAGAGGTGAAGACCTTGACAGTCTAATCACTAAAGTCCAAAAGATAGTGTTTCATTTAATATTAGATGAAAAGCTCTCAGGACTTGGTCTTCTGAGTGTTGAATACAAAAGTCAATTTCTCTTCTCAAACTTTAAGTCAAACAGTAGAGAGGGAGGTTCAAAATACACAGTAATATTCCGGGAAAGCAGCTCTCTGGAAATAACCCTGCCTTTTAGCAACTGCAGATTTCTCTGGTATAAATACTCCTACATGCATGTTAAGTCACTTCAGTATTGTCTGAGTCTTTGTGACCCCAAGGACTGTGCATGGCTTCTGCAGGAAAGAATACTGGAGTGGGTGGCCATTTCCTTCTCCAGGGGATCTTCCCCACCCAGCAGCTGAATCACCTCTAACATCTCTCCATTGGCAGGAGGGCTCTTTACAACCAGTGCCACCTGGGTGCATGGAATCAGAACCAACCGGGGGCCTGAATTTATCTGGGCTCGCTGACCACACCATCAATGCCCTGCTTTCCTCTGGCAGTGTAGATCTGAGTTAAGAAAACTAGGAAGTCAGGATCTTGGAGGGAAAGTCCCCATGACGGTGTGTGTTTTGATTTCATTGCTAATTCTCAAAGGCTAAATTTTAGGGATCTTGTCACATTTGGTCCTGTTCACTCCCAATACTTGGAATGTTCCTCTTGCTTGCGTCTGTGCTCCTAATCCTGGCCAGTTTGAAGTTGCCAAGGGTTGAACAGCCAGTTCACAAATTCCTGAAATTTTAACCACTGGCTGACTGCTCCTGTGCACCCTGAAGTTAGACAAAGAGACAGCTGGATGAAGACTTCTTTCACGCCTTCTCTATCTGACAAGTAAGCTAAGTTGTTAAACCGCTAAAAAGTACGAATTTCATACCAAAGGATCACATTTAAACAAGTTTGAAAATAGATGTTTCATCCTAGGTAGTCATTAAAAATCGGGTTACAAAAGAACATTTGATGACGCAGAAATGTTTATGAAATATTTTTAGTAAAAACAGTATGTCCAGAACAATTCTAAATTTGTATATGAAATGACAACAGGAATATAACTCCACAAAGTAGTGGGGAAATTGTGTGTGGGTTTCATTTTGCTCTTTGTGCTGTTTACTTTTCAGATTTTCTACAGTGTTCATGTATTTGTAATTAGAGAATGAACTTAATCCAGTGTCACTGTATTTATTTTAAATGTGGTGTTTCAGATTTTTTTTTTCTTTTGAATTAGTTGCTCAGTTGTGTCTGACTCTGATCCCATGGGCTGTAGCCCGCCAGGCTCCTCTGTCCATGGAATTCTCCAGGCAAGAATACTGGAATGGGTGGACATTCCCTTCTCCAGGGGATCTTCCTGACCCAGAGGTCCAACTCGGATCTCCTGCACTGCAGTCAGATTCTTTGCCTCTGAGGCCCAGGACATCCAAACAATCCGACTAGAAGTAAGACTGACGAGAAGACTGAATCAGATCAAATATTTTTGTGATGCTTTACTCTTTTCAATAACCTCAGTTATGCACATGACACCACCCTTATGGCAGAAAGTGAAGAGGAACTAAAGAGCCTCTTGATGAAAGTGAAAAAGGAGAGTGAAAAAGTTGGCTTAAAGCTCAACATTCAGAAAACGAAGATCATGGCATCTGGTCCCATCACTTCATGGGAAATAGATGGGGAAACAGTAGAAACAGTGTCAGACTTTATTTTGGGGGGCTCCAAAATCACTGCAGATGGTGACTGCAGCCATGAAATTAAAAGACGCTTACTCCTTGGAAGAAAAGTTATGACCAAACTAGAGAGCATATTCAAAAGCAGAGATGTTACTTTGCCGATTAAGGTCCATCTAGTCAAGGCTATGGTTTTTCCAGTAGTCATGTATGGATGTGAGAGTTGGACTGTAAAGAAGGCTGAGCGCTGAAGAATTGATGCTTTTGAGCTGTGGTGTTAGAGAAGACTCTTCAGAGTCCCTTGGACTGCAGGGAGATCCAAGCAGACCATTCTGAAGATCGGTCCTGGGATTTCTTTGGAAGGAACGATGCTGAAGCTGAAGCTCCAGTACTTTGGCCACCTCATGCAAAGAGTTGACTCATTGGAAAAGACCCTGATGCTGGGAGGGATTGGGGGCAGGAGAAGGGGACGACAGAGGATGAGATGGCTGGATGGTGTCATCTGCCTAGCTGTCTCTTATACACATCTCCCTTATGTCAGAAAGTGAAGAGGAACTAAACAGCCTCTTGATGAAAGTGAAAAAGGAGAGTGAAAAAGTTGGCTTAAAGCTCAACATTCAGAAAACGAAGATCATGGCATCTGGTCCCATCACTTCATGGGAAATAGATGGGGAAACAGTAGAAACAGTGTCAGACTTTATTTTGGGGGGCTCCAAAATCACTGCAGATGGTGACTGCAGCCATGAAATTAAAAGACGCTTACTCCTTGGAAGAAAAGTTATGACCAAACTAGAGAGCATATTCAAAAGCAGAGATGTTACTTTGCCGATTAAGGTCCATCTAGTCAAGGCTATGGTTTTTCCAGTAGTCATGTATGGATGTGAGAGTTGGACTGTAAAGAAGGCTGAGCGCTGAAGAATTGATGCTTTTGAGCTGTGGTGTTAGAGAAGACTCTTCAGAGTCCCTTGGACTGCAGGGAGATCCAAGCAGACCATTCTGAAGATCGGTCCTGGGATTTCTTTGGAAGGAACGATGCTGAAGCTGAAGCTCCAGTACTTTGGCCACCTCATGCAAAGAGTTGACTCATTGGAAAAGACCCTGATGCTGGGAGGGATTGGGGGCAGGAGAAGGGGACGACAGAGGATGAGATGGCTGGATGGTGTCACTGACTCCATGGGTGTGGGTCTGGGTGAACTCCGGGAGTTGGTGATGGACAGGGAGGCCTGGCGTGCTGCCATTCACGGGGTCACAAAGAGTTGCACACGACTGAGCAACTGAACTGAACCGAACTTACTGTTTTCAAAGTAACATCATAAGCACTACTTTATCTGTGATGCAAGAAAAGTGGTTATCATAGCTCATTCTACAGATAAAAAAACAGGCTCAAAACAGGTAAGAGATTTGCCCAAGGTCACAAGGCTAATAGAGCTGAAGCGGGGAACTCTGGCCGAGGGTTGACCACCCCCAAGACTCCCGCAAAAGCTCATCACATTGCTCACCATGGCTCTTCTCAAGCAGTTCCTCTGAACACCTAGATCCAGCTCTGCAAGGAGGCACTCTCATTTTGCCCATTTTTAATGCCCCAAGCCCGACTAGAATCACCCAGATAGGACACACTCCGTCTAGACATCGATCCTACACAAGCAATACCCATCGCAGCCTCGTAAGATTGGAAACTTGTGAACATAACAGGAGAACCTGCTGAGAACAGCAGAACCCACACTCTGGGATGAAAACCATGTACAATGTTCTAGACACATGCATTCACAACAGTCTATAAAGAGGTCCTATACTAGTTTCCAGAGGTTCTCCCTAAAGAACTGGGGAGCACCCTTTCACGAGGATCGGCTGAAGAAACAAATTCTGGTTAGATCCTATCTGAAGCCTCTTTGTTGGGGTCCTGTGCAATTCAGCCTGGACAGTTTCTTGCTCCAGGATCCTCACTCCTGCTCATGGGCAGTGGTAACCAGAAACAATAGCACACAGTCACAAGTAGGAACCAGGCCTGATTGTCGATTTTAGTATGTGGCTACATAGGTGAGGTGAGGTGAGGTGAAGTCGCTCAGTCGTGTCCGACTCTTTGCGACCCCATGGACTGAAGCCCACCAGGCTCCTCAGTCCATGGAATTTTCCAGGCAAGAGTACTGGAGTGGGTTGCCATTTCCTTCTCCAGAGGATCTTCCCAACCTAGGGATTAAACCCAGGTCTCCCGCACTGCGGGCAGACGCTTTAACCTCTGAGCCACCGGGCAAGTCAAACTAACAAACAGCACGTCAATGAGCCATCAGGCAGAGCCTAAAAAGTCTCTAAGCCTGAAGTCACTAGGCTTCAGAGAAATGGGTGGTTGGTTTCAGCAGAGGCTGACCCAGAGTGTGAGGATGGGCCTTCTCCTCCAAAGCGCCACAGGGCAGCCTGCGGAGGACGAGGCTGTCCCACATGGACCCATCGAGCAGGCAGCATGGGAGTCTCAGAGCCCTCTTCCCCACGGTGATAGTAAGCCCACTCTTTCAGCGACATCACAGAGGCCAAAGACACAGACTGTGCCTACACGGAGACACGACTGTTTCCTGGGATTTGCTTTCAGATGCTTCAACAAAGACTGTGTGATAAATGTGTGTGAGCTCTCCACCCACATGGTTTAAGCTAACTTCGTCTGAAGGACCCTCAATGGAAATAAAACTCCAAGCACAGAGAGTGTACAGGGAAATGCTAATCAAAGGCCCAAACTGCCACAAAGGCAATTGGGCTGTTTATTTCCTGAACCACAAGAGAGGCTTGGTTAGCACTGTTGGATATGAGAAATAACTTTGCATTCTGAAATGAGTTGTTTTCAAGGTGTATGGATTGGCTAGAAATTGTAGCCCAGGATGAACAGCGTAAAAGGAATTAAGGAGCCAAACTGGAATGGCCCTGAAATTGAGTGGAGAATACTGTCACCTGTGAGACTAGAAAGTCAGCTGAATCTCTCAGTTAAAATAACTCTCCCATCTGTTCTAAATGAACTTTCACACAAGCGCCACCAAAACATCTACAATGACAGACCCTGGGGACCTCATCAAGCTTATTACTAAGGCAGGGTGACTGTTGCAGCAGGTGTTGAGAAGAGACCTGGGCAGCTCACTAACTTCCAATGATTAGAGGCTGCAGACAAACTCTCAAAAAGAACTTAGTAATTGTGAATGATCAAGTCAATTTGACTTAGGACCTTTTGCCATGACAACTTGAGGTATTCTTGGAAATAATTAGGGAGGTTCTGAGCAGAAATTAAGTTACTCAAACACGTTGAGTACTAATGTTAGGTGGCCTCATTTATACTCAAAAACAGTAGGGGCTGGGGAAATTTAGGGTTACCTTTAAGAGTCCTGAGCAGGACCCCTTACACTGCCATGCCCAGTAAATGTGTGGTATTTGATGACAGCAGGATTTCTGAGCTCACTTAAACAACTGTTTCACAAAAATAAATTGTAAAGCACTTTGCTTTCATCTTTATTTTCACCTTCATTATAAAAATCACAAGTGCTTACTAGAAGTCTCACATTATGAAAACTGAAAATTCTCCCAGAATCCACCCTTGGGAATGATTACTACTCTCTGGTAACTATGCTGCCAGATTATGGGGAATATGGTAGTTAACATGGGCTTCCCTGATGGCTCAGCAGGTAAAACATCCACCTGCAATGCAGAAGACACAGGTTTGATTCCTGGAGAAGGAAACGGCACCCTACTCCAGCAATCTTGCCTGTAAAACCCTATGGACAGAGTAGCCTGGAGGGCTACAGTCCACGGGGCTACAAAGTCCGACACCACTGAGCGGCTAAGCAAGCACACAGGAGTACATAAATAGGACCAAACGGAATCCAACCACCAACAGAATACATGCTAATCTACTCTTGTGCAAGGTTTCAGAGTTTAGACAAATAACTCAACTGACCAGTTTCTCCAGAAAGCTGTATTCATTAGTTTTCAAAGACGATTCAACCACAGTAGATGGAAACACCTCTAAGATTTTCTAAGCACGCAATATTAAACAGTGCTCAAACTATTAAAAGTGAAATATAGTTTAAAAATAGGAAATAAAAAATAATCCGGTACAGAGAATAAAGTTAAAAAAACAGGACATAAAAAATAATGAATCCGGTACAGAGGAGAAAACCATTCCAAAAATTATAGCAGTTTGTTATCAAAACAACAACTCTCAATTTCCAGCAATCATCATGACTTTAAAACTGGAGTTTAGGAAACAATCACCTCTTCACCATCAAACACAGCCAGAAAAGGTCTACAGTTCTCATGTGACCAGCTGATCAGTACAAGAGGATACAATGTACATGACGGTTTCCAACTCTTTCAGTTCTAAGTGAAGTATATAATAACAAGAATTGCTACATATGAAAGAACTCTCCATCAGCAGAGGACTACAGAATGTGGGCCTTGGAACCAATTCAGCTTTTACAACTGGTAAAGGACAGTTTTGATTCGACCTCCCAAAGCTTTGTTTGCAAGGCTTTCAAAACATCTTCCATCTGTCAAACGGGAAAAATAGAAAAAAATACATAGGATTAAAATCATACATGGTTAAATATGATTTAATGTTGGATCATTAATATAATTTCTGCTATGTTATACATTATACATATCTGTGTTTATTTACTGAAATTCTGTTTAAATAAGACATAAGCCTATTAATAGTAGTTCTCAACCTCTGATTCATAGCTTTTACATTTATTCACCACTATCTTGCCTGTGATAGGATGTTAACATTCAAAAACAAGGCTGTTTTCACCATGAAAATCAAATCGAATCAAATACTGATCTAAAAATATATTTCTATTTTAATAGTTTTAGAATACATATTGCTTTGATTTAGCATGGAATGTCTTTATAATTTTTTCCATAAAGTTTTGGCTTAATTTGTAGTTTGGTTCCCAGTAAATCAACTTTACTAACAACTGAAATAAAATAAGCACTCTCTCACCATGAATGCTAAGACCAAAAGAGAAGACACAATTAACAATTATTCATGGAGAAGCACTTGGTCATTGACTGGAAGTTGTTTATACAAAGACACAAAAAGTGGAGAACAAAATTACCTCTTTTAGAGATTTTTCTATTTCAACTCTGCTTTCAAGATTAAAAAGCTCTTTGTCTTCTGACACAATTTGCTTTTCAGATGACCCTAAAACATAACTGAAGTACAGTACAATACAAAGTTAAAATATGAGAAGGGAGTAAACATAAAGTTTATATTGATAACATTAAAACTCAAAGTATATTGAAGTATATATTAGTACTGAGTAAACACATAAAACAATTACTTTTGTTAATAGAAACCTACATAGGAAGCTGAACTACATGAAATCATGTTTTTCTCCATAACAGCTTTGTCCAAGAGCTCTACATATTTCTCAATGCTATAAATATTTCGTTATCGGGAATAAAACTGGCTCTTTAGTAAGCTGGGTGGTACAAGAGTAACATTTTGAAGTTTTAAAAGATCCTGAAGAAGCCACTGTTTTAAATAACTTTTCAAGAACATGTGCATTTTCAAGTTTTGACTTTTAGTATGTAATCTGTAGCATCAATTGTTGATTACCTAGATTTCGGCAACTTCACAGTTATTTTATAACTCATGTTTTGCTCCGCTCTCTGAGGTGATGACATGCTACAATTTGAAAATACAACTGGCCTAGCAACGGAAGAAAACAAGCCCAGCTCTGGCAACCAAATAAATCTAAACAGTAGAGAAGGTGCTGTTATTTCTCAAAAAAAAAAAAAATAAAAAACCTTCATTCGTTTGTATTTCTTTAGAAGTCTTTCACCACATGTAACAACTTCAGTATGTCACTTCTGTTAAATATAAACAGTCTTCTGTTGGAAACCCAAGATTAACTGATTAAATTTCTAAAAAATGTCATCAAAGGAAAAATTACAGAAGGCAGTTAATATCTTATTTAGAAAAGAAAAATGAGATGGGGAAAATTAAATGGCACTGATTAATTTATAATGCTGTAAATAAACATTACAGAGGGCATTCATTTCTAAAACACACCTGGTTCCCAGTCATTTAAATTCTGCCCTATGAGGTAGCTTTTCCTTAAAGTCAATTGTTGGGGAAAGAACAGCTTCGATACTAGGATCCTCTATGTAGAAATCTTCCACATAGTTTCTTTTATACAGATATAGATCGCTTTTAAAGTTCCGTACCAACTATACTTGTTTAAGATTTCATGTAGTTCATACTTGTACTCTCTCCCACATAATTTTCACAAATCTTGGTAAAATTCCCATGGACGTTAAGGGAGCAGTTGTTTGGGCATGAGTCTTCTATTTAGATATTAAAACCAAAGCAGATCTGATCTCTCCCCAGGTGGGCCTGCAAGCTTTACATCAATGACCAGTACTTGCTACATTATTCTGTGTTAAAGGCTGTACAAAGTTTGCAGATTTCACAATTTTGATCCAAACTTGTCTAGTTTCAAAGATAGTGGTAAAACCATAGTAATCAAAAAATAATTAAATGAAAAATTATAATAAAAAGAATACCATTCTAAATTTTTTTAAAGAGAAAATCTAAGAAATTCAAGAAAGTGACAACATACTTCAAGTAATGAAAGTGTAGGCACTTTTGTTCTTTTTCTTGATTTTAAGGTTTACTGCTGCTGGTGCTAAGTCGCTTCAGTTGTGTCCGATTCTGTGCGACCCCACAGACGGCAGCCCACCAGGCTCCCCCATCCCTGGGATTCTCCAGGCAAGAACACTGGAGTGGGTTGCCATTTCCTTCTCCAATGCATGAAAGTGAAAAGTGAACGTGAAGTCGCTCAGTCGTGTCCGACTCTTAGCGACCCCGTGGACTGCAGCCCACCAGGCTCCTCTGTCCATGGGATTTTCCAGGCAGGAGTAGTGGAGTGGGGTGCCATTGCCTTCTCCAAAGGTTTCCCAGGCATCTCTAAGAAAACCTCTCTAACTCGTATATCCTGCATTGGTGGGTGGGTTCTTACTGCTGAGCCACCAGTTAGAGAGGTTTTCTTAAGAGGTTTCCTAGGCATCTCTAAGAAAACCTCTCTAACTGGTGGCTCAGCAGTAAGAACTCACCCACCAATGCAGGAGATACGGGATCATCCTGGGTCAGGAAGATCCCCTGGAGAAGGAAATGGCAACCCACTCCAGTATTCTTGCTGGAGAATCCCATGGACAAAAGAGCCTGGCGGGCTACAGTCTATGGGGTAATAAAGAGTTGGACAGGACTGAGCTAGTAAACAACAAGAGTCTCTAAAGTCTTGAGAGTTACATCATTTCCAGGATAAGTGAAAAGACATTGGGGTTAATTAATTTTGTTTCCAATTTTAAAAGGTTAATGAACTAAAGGGTCAGTAAGATATATGTCATCAGACCCTAATTCACCTTGTCTCCAAACACCTTTTAGAAGTCTTGAAAAATGAAGGTACTTCCTTGCATCTCTCAAAACAGCAGATAGTTATTTACAATCCTCTAGGAAATAGCTGGACTTTGCATTTCTACTTTTCCAGAACATCAAAGGGACTTCTTTCCCAATCATTTCTGAAATTCCTATTTCTTCAAATTATTTTACTGGACTAAAAACTAGAGGGAAAAATAAAATGGACAAAATATATTGATACACACAATTGCTTTAAAAAAAATCCTACTAAACTAAATTTAATTAAGAAAAACAGCAAATTTTTACTCTGCAATATGTTCTCACAGTGCTTTCTTCTACAATTTAGTATGACGGACTTTTCCAATAGCAAATAAATCAGGTCCAAACAAGAACAAAAATCACTTGCTTTAGGGTCAGAAATTATTATTTAAAAACATATTTTAACCAAACAATATTTAGTCTCCAAGTTTTCATACCAATTTGTCTGCAAACAACTTTCTGAGAATTCAGTTATGAGCTATTCATTCATGCCTCAAACATACCTTTCAATGGCTTCAACACTAAGGCAGAACATGTCCCTCTTGTAGTCTAGATCCTTGGGTGTGCACCTGTACAGGTAGCCGAGGCTGAGCGAACATCCTGTGCAGTACAAAGTCTGCAGGATGCTGCAACGAAAAATGTCACCCTTTAGTAACTGGTCACCACAAAAATCCCATTGCTGAGCTCTGCAAACACCTAGATGTTTAAGGTGCTAAAGTATCCTGACCCTACTAGGCCTATGTAAATAAAAGGAAAAAGAAATGATAGTAAGGTGCTTACATCTGAAAGTACCTCCAGGTCACACTGCCTTCAGCATCCAGTGACAGACAGCATGCACACAAGTGACAAAACAGAGAGTATGCTGGATTGCCTTGGTGGTACAATGGATAAGAATCCACCTGCCAATGCAGGACACAAGGGTTCGATCCCTAGCCCAATAAGATTCCACATGCCTTGGAGCAACTAAGCCCGAGCTCCTAGGGCCCATGCTCCATGACAAGCCACTGCAGTGAGAAGCTCGAACACTGCCAGCTAGAGAGCAGTCCCAGCTTGCCAGAACTAGAGAAAGCCCAGGCACAGCAATGAAGACGGAGCACAGACAAAAATAAAAAAAAAATTTAGAAAAACAAAAAAGATGAGAATATATTAAGAAGATGGTGCTTTTCTAGAATGTAAATGCCTCAATCTGGTATTAAAAATTAACTAAAATTCTGAAATAAGGCAAAAATATCGTACATGTTCTTAAATGTCACATTGTCCACCAAGGATCAGTAATGCCCTGGGGCAGGGATAGGCAAATTTTTTTCTGTGAGGAGTCAAGAGAACAAATATTTCAGGCTTGCAGGCCATGTGGAGTCTACTGCAACTACTTGTCTCTACCACTGCAGCATGGAAGCCACCACAGATAATACATAACTGAATGACCTGTGCTCCAATAAAACCATGTTTATAAAAACAGGCGCTTGGCCCATGAGCTACAGTTTGGCATAGAGGATGGGGTTCAGGTGATACAAGCGAGCAGAACTCAGCAACACTGGGTCAGAGCAAGAGTCGATTCCCTTTTCAGTTCTCTAGAAATCTTGATTATGAAGAACAGAAAAGTCTCAGCCTGGTGCTGCCAAGTCACTTCAGCCATGTCTGAATCTGTGAGACCCCATAGATGGCACCCCACCAGGCTCCCCCGCCCCTGGGATTCTCCAGGCAAGAACACTGGAGTGGGCTGCCATTTCCTTCTCCAATGCATGAAAGTGAAAAGTGAAAGTGAAGTCGCTCAGTCGTGCCCAACTCCTAGCAACCCCGTGGACTGCAGCCTACCAGGCTCCTCCATCCAAGGGATTTTCAAGGCAAGAGTACTGGAGTGGGGTCCCATTGCCTTCTCCGCAGCCTGGTGCTAGAAGGTCTTTAATGTGTTTATCACAGCTGCAAATCTTTTAACTGTAAGAGGACAGACCTCAGGCTCAGAACCAGCCAGCCAGGGGTATCTCAGCTAGAATTTAATAACATTTGTTTCCACTGTAATTATCGTTACAGTTACTTTCGAGTAACAGCAATTGATACATTCACGGCAGTCATACAGACTCCTTTTAAAATAAACTTAAATAAAAACTCAGAGTCAAGGTAATGAAAAATATCAAGTACGCGACAGCAAAGCTGTAAGCTGACATCAGAATGACTGGAACTGGGAAGTAGAGGACACTCTGCAGGAAGCAAAGGGACAGCAAAGCACTGTCATCAGCTCCTGCTAACAGCCTATGTCCTTGGTGGGCTGTAAACCTCCCCAGGCCTCATTTTCTTCATCAATAAAGGGAGAAATGATCCAAGGCTGGGTTTTCCAAATTGTTACTACCAGCATGCCAGCAGTACAATTTGTTACATTCGCACGCCACCTGTCCTATTATGACTTTAAATTCTCCTTAAAGAGAGTAATTTTTTAAATGAAAATATACTTTATTTGAATAGGACACTTTAACATTACTAAAAATGACAAAGCAATGTTTTAAAATAAAAAAAATAAAATAGGGACTTCCCTGGTGGTCCAGTGGCTGAGACTCTGAGCTCCCCAATGCAGGGGGCCCAGGTTTGATCCTTGGGGATCAGGGAACTAGATCTCACGTGCCACAACTAAGAGTTTGCACACTAAAGAGTCCACAACCAAAGATCAAAGATCCCAAGTGCCACCATGAAGACCCTGTGGGCCAAATAGATATTAAAATAAATAAAAAATAATAAAATTTAATATATGATTATTCATTTCTGTTGAATTGCTTGTGTACCACTTATTCATATGCATCAGTAAGACAACTTTTGGGCAACAACTCTTCAAAGCAAAGCTTCCCATTTAGTTTGCTGAGGATGCTGCTTGCAGTAGACGGTGGCAGGTAGAGCAGGATACTGACCCCTTCAACACTTAGAGACATGAAACAGGGCCTGGGGCAGCGGGAGCCCCGTGCCGCCGTGTATGCAGCCTTGTCTGTCTACCACAGTGGGCCACACGTGTGTGTGTGCCACATTAGCATCACCTATGGGTGCTACGGCATGAAAAGTAGGGAACGGTTATCTAAAGCATTCTTTGGGTCAGAGATTCCACGATAAAGATACTTTCCTTTTTCTGTTTTTATTTTCAATGTCCTTCAGATCCAAGCCAAACACCCAACATGGAAGTGTTGGAACAGGCCTTGAGAAGTTTAGAAACTCTTCCATCTTAAATCTAAAGGCGCCCGCTGTCACTCAGGAAACCACCTGCCAGTGTGGGAGATGTAAGAGACGTGGGCTCGATCCCTGGGTCGGAAGATCCCCTGGAGGAGGACACTGTAACCCACAGCAGTATCCTGGCCTGGAGAACCCCATGGACAGAGGAGCCTGGCAGGCTACAGTCCACAGGGTTGCAGAGTCAGACACGACTGAAGTGACTAAGCAAGCACAATGACTGATTTGAAATTACCATGAAAAAGGGCTTCCCTGGTGGCTCAGGCTGTGAAGAATCACCTGAAATGCGGGAGACCTGGGTTCGATTCCTCACTTGGGAAGATCCTCTGAAGGAGGGCATGGCAACCCACTCCAGTCCTGCTGCCTGGAGAATCCCCATGGAATCCTCCTCCAGAGGAGCCTGGAGGGCTATAGTCCTTGGAGTTATAGTCCAAAGAGTCAGACACGACTGAGCAACTAAGCACACACATACACCAAGAAAAAAGTTTTATCCCAAATTTTACTGCTGATGATTTTTTTAAAGATTTTTATTTAAAAAAATAAAAACATACATACTCATATAGATATAGCTTTACTCACCAGCAATTATCCTTTTTACGTTTGGATAGCATCTGTTCCTCATTCACAGAAACATTACAGGTAACACCTGGAAAGAAGTAACAACAATGTATTAACGTGGTTTGATATAATACACATGCAGGTATTTAGAGACCTTCTAATTCAACTTTAATTTTAGAACTCAGAAAGCCAGAAAAAAAACAAAGGCCCAAAGGTCACTCTCTCTGTCTCTCTCTCTCTCTGTCTCTCTCTCTCTGTCTCTCTCTCTCTCTCTCCCCCCCTGTCTCTCTCTCTCTCTCTCTCACACACACACACACACACACACACACGTTTAAAACTACTTCTGGAAAAACATAGCAGAATAAGAGTTATTTCCTTCCCTTCCCAGAAAACACTGAAATTAACAAAATGAATAAAATTAGGAAGAAAAAATTCAATTGACGGATCAGAACCTCAAATCACAGACTATCAAGTATACCTGCCAAACACAGTAAAACAAGGATTAACCCAAACTGAGTGAGTGAAGTCGCTCAGTCGTGTCCACTCTTTGCGACCCCATGGACGGTAGCCTACCAGGCTCCGCCACCCATGAGATTTTCCAGGCAAGAATACTGGAGTGGGCTGCCATTTCCTTCTCCAACAGATCTTCCCAAACCAGGGATTGAACCCAGGTCTCCTGTATTGCAGACAGACGCTTTATCATCTGAGCCACAAGTCTGGGCATACATCCCCAAGTCTCAAATACAGAGCTCATTTCCCTATAAGTAGCAGAGAGAAGGCAATGGCAACCCACTCCAGTACTCTTGCCTGGAAAATCCCAAGGGCAGAAGAGCCTGGTGGGCTGCAGTCCATCGGGTCGCGAAGAGTCAGACACGACTGAGTGACTTCACTTACCCTTTTCACTTTCATACATTGGAGAAGGAAATGGCAACCCACTCCAGTGTTCTTGCCTGGAGAATCCCAGGGACGGCAGAGCCTGGTGGGCTGCCATCTATGGGGTCTCACGGAGTCAGACATGACTGAAGCGACTTAGCAGCAACAGAGAGGGTCCACAGGAACCCAGCCCCAAATCTTTTAGACCACAACTTGAACAGGGGTCACAGCTGAACCCTAGAAGCAACAGGAAACATTCCCAGAGCATCCAAATTCAGGACATACCAAAGGTGGAGGGACATGAAGAAAAGACATCAGAACAGACTCCTGAGTTCACCTCTACAATTTACCTTAACTCAGTAAACCCCACTCCCATCTGCCCACCGCTCAGAGCAGAAATCGGTGTCACCCTACACTCATCTCCTTACCCTGCTCCCCTTCAGACACTCCTCTGAGAAGTCTCGTCCATTCTACCTCATGACCCTCACTCCAGCCCCCCACCACCACCAACTCCTCTCCCTGAGCAGCTGTGCTGGCCCCAGACTGACTCCCCACTTCCATACTTATTCTTCTCTTCAGAGCATCCTCCAGAGAAAAACCTGTGTCCTATCACTCTCCAGCTTAAACACTGCATTCACTAGAACAGACTCTCGTTTTCATTTTTAGAATAAAGATTAAGATTCTCAATTATACAGCCAGAAAGGCCCTCGTACTGTAGCAAAATCTCAACCCAAATACATACATGTGGTTCTAAAGCAGCAACCCTGGGAAAAAACCTAGACCTCTACCAACAGGGGCAGACTGGGAGGATGAACAGCATCTCCATTAAGGACGTCACTTAAGTGGCACTTCCTATTTCTTCTTAGCACAGGACACACACACTAACTCGCTTAGTCCTCCTAATTACCGCATGTAAGTATTATCCTCAAGTCTACAGAGGAGAAAACTGAAGCAGAGAGAGGCTATGTAGCTTGCCCCAAGACACAGCTAGTAAGTGGAAGACCAGGATTCAAACCCACGCTGTGGAGGGCCATCACCTACACAGGTGAGGTACAAGAGGCAGGGGGAAAAGAGGCAGCTGCTAAAACTGAATTATGCCTATATGCACTAACATGGAAAAATACTCAGAATATAGATGCAGAATAAAAAGGTAAGGATGCTTAACAGTATAAACATTATCCCAAAGGTGTTTATGTTTAGGGAATTCCAAAAAATGTATGTTTAAACATGCTCATATATGCATGGAGAGTATCTGGAAGTATGAATGAGAATAAAGCATGTTGAACTCTGGGGCTCTGAGAGTGTCAGGATCGGGGGATAAGATTTGGGGACGAGTCCTTTTTACTTTTACACACTTCTGCATTGTTTGATTTTAATAGGTGTGAAGGATTAATCTCAATAAATTACTATGGGGAATGTATGTTCTTAGGCTCATGTTTAACAACCGAAAAGGACTCAGCGATTATTGTTAAGTGCATCCTTAAGGAAAATAGACTTCAAAAAGTTTCAGGTGACAGGTGGACACTGCTCTCCTTCTTTCTTCCCAATACATCCCAGGAAGGAAAACTTTCCACCAATGTCAATACATTGGTGGTGAATTTCTGCCATTAAAAATATTTACAGAATTCAAATATAGCAGAAATTTAATCTTGAAAACCACAGTTCCAAAAAGAACAGTCATTTTTACATTAACTTAGAAAACCACTCAGTGGTACTCAGAAAACTTACTAATTCAGAAAACTTAGTCAGTGATAACTCAGTGAACCACTTCCCTAAGTACTATGAAAACAGCAAAACAATCTCTGGGGAAACATACAGGTAACTGGTAGAATCAGTATTAAAAGTTACATCTCTGGCCTTCTTCACCCTTTTACCACATCCTCCTTCCTCTCCAATTTTGTGAGGGTTGTTAGTGCTTTTATTGCAAGCCTCGTTCAATTTTTATAACAGCTTTATGATTCCTCAACTCTGAAGTTGTAACACTTCAGACTAAAGGCGTCCGCTGATACAACTATCAGGATCTGAAAAATCAATCCTGACATCCCCTGCAGGAAGCAGGCCGCTGAAAAGCTTAATTTCCTCAATAAACAATTAACAATATTACCTACCGATTAACAGAGCCCACTAATTTCTATGAGGAATAACAGAGTAGCTACACCTTAAATGCTTACAACCTGGTTGGTTGACTTTTTTTCCCCCCTAAGTCATGCTCACGACGATGTTGATTCATCCCTTGCTCTTCTGGGATGGGGGACCCCAGAAAAGGACTTCCACGCGTAAGCCCAAGATGCAGGGATGACTCTCCTCCTGCTCCTTTTCTGGAACAGCTCAGCTGCTCAGATTTTTCTGCTTTTAAAGACCCTGAGTTGCTCCAAAACACCCCCGCCTCTTCCGGGGCCGCCCAGGTGCCGCACGTCAGGAAGAAGGCAACCCTTAGTCCTAAATCCCACCACCCGACCCAGCCCGAACTGACAGCGCAGCAAGATGCAGTTGGTGTCTTCCTGGTTCGCCTCCCAGCTCAGCGAGTCTCCCAGCGGTCGCCGGCAGCGCGAGCACAGAAACACCAGCGGCCTGTGCTCCTCCGCCGGCTCCGCAGCCTCCTCGCGCCGCGTCCTTTCAGAGCAGGCCACCGACGCGTCTCCGCTCACGGAGCTCCACATGTTCGCCCACTCCTGCAGCAGCTGGTGGCGGCTCGAGTCTTCCGAGAGCCGCCTGCCTAACAGGGAGGAGTCTGCCACTCGCTCTTGTGGCCAGACGTACAGCTTGCAGAGGAACATCCTCCCGGGGACAAAGCGCCCTCCATTAGCTACAAATCGCCCGCGCCGCGGAGCATCACGGGAGAAAGAAACCCGCCCCTGAGCATGCGCGGGGCGGGGCGAGGCGGTGGAGGACCAATAGGGCGGGGCCTGAGGGAGGCGGGGTCGGAGGGCAGCCTGATAGCGCGCATGCTCGCAGTGGAGGCAGGGTCTAGCTGCGGTGTCCAGGCACCTGGGTCGGGTTTCCACCTTCAAGAAATGGAACGGCTGTAGATCTGCTCGCTGGACTACCTGGGGAGGAGAGTTCAGCCTCTTACAAAGGAGGGTAGGGCCGTGTTTGAGAAAATTTTGCCCACCAAACAATTAAAAACCCCTTAAAGCGACCTTCCCCGGCCTTCAATCTTTCCCAGCATCAGGGTCTTTTCAGATGAGTCACCTCTTCGCTTTAGGTGGCCAAAGGATTGGAGTTTCAGCTTCAACATCCGTCCTTCAAATGATTACTCAGGACTGATTTCTCTTAGGATGGACTGGTTGGATCTTCTTGCAGTCCAAGGGACTCTGAAGAGTCTTCTCCAACACCACAGTTCAAAAGCATCAATTCTTCAGCGCCTCCCCTTCAGAGAAGGGGACAACAGATGAGATGGGTGGATGGCACCACCGACTCAATGGACATGAGTTTGAGTAAACTTCAGGAGTTGGTGGTGGACAGAGAGGCCTGACAGGCCTGGAGAATTCCCTGGAGAGAGGAGCCTGGTGGACTACAGTCCATGGGGTCGCAAAGAGTCGGACACGACTGAGCAACTAAGCTGAGCTAGAGCAACCTTGGCAATGGTTGCTAAAGACTATGCGGCCCATACACCACCCAGAGATCGGGGAGCTGGGGCATAGCCCTCCTTTCGAAGGACTCCTTCCCTCCCAAGAGGCTACAGCCCTTCACAGTTAGCATTAAATAAAGAAAACCATGGCTTCTCAGGTGGCTCTAGTGGTAAAGAACCTGCTCGCAGTGCAGTAGGTGTAAGAGACACGTTCAGTCCCTGGGTGGGGAAGATCCCCTGGAGGAGGGCATAGCAACACACTCCAGTATTCTTGCCTAGAGAATCCCATGGGCAGAAGAGCCTGGTGGCCTACAGCCCATAGGCTGGCAAAGAGTGTGACACGACTGAAGGGATTTAGCTCACGTGTAGACATCTCAAGTTAATGAATTTAGTGCTTTTTCAATGGGCTTATTGAACTCAGGGAGGCCATTGATGGCTTGATGGTCAAAACATCCTTGGTTTCCTGATAACTGGCAGGCAACATTCTTTGTTCACACCACCTTCACAGATTCTCAATCAATAGGTGAGGATGGGCCTGAGAATTTGCTTAACAAGCTCCTGGGTGATGTAGATGCTATCAGTAGAGGCACCTCCCCTTTTGCAGGGGTTTAGTTTGCCTAATTTCCTGGAAGCGGAGAAAGCAGGGATTGCTGGGGAAGCACCCCAATGCGTGTTTCTTTTGTGGACTGTTATTGCTCTAAGCAATACCCTAGAGAGGGCCCCAGATCACTCAGACTAGCACTGCAAGGACAGGCTGGAGAGGCAGTGTGGGCAGCAGCGGTGATGCTGAAAAGCGTGGAAGTGCCTCTGTGGTCTGGATCTGGGAGCCGGTGGCCCCATGCATCAAGCAAGCCTCCCTTGTGGGTGGTTAGCCTTCCTCAGTTGCCCCAAAGCCGGCCTCTGACCTTAAAGCACCACAGATTATGACGGGAAAGCCTGGTGGGGAATGGACCTGCATTATGGACAACCTTGCAGCATGTCTGGGAAGAAAGTTACTCCTAAGGCCCTGCTCTGCTCTTAGAACTCTTTGGGTGTGCCCTAAGTCACTGCCCACTTTGCATGGTCAGATAAACTATTTACCAAAAAAAAATTGACTTCCAATTTTATTGTCTCTGGGCACTAGCAGTAAGGCAAAAGCTTTGGAGTCAAAAGCCTTGAGCTGACCTACCCTTCCTGGAGGTATAATTGTGTAGGAAACTGGAAGGTTATCTTGCCTTCCCTGAGTCGAATTCTTCGTGGATTAAGTGAGTTGGGTTGTTGTAGGGATCATGCTATAATATGCATGAAAATATGTTAGCAGACTGTTCCCGTGTTCATTAGCCTCCAAGTAGAAGAAAATGCTTTGAATATTTTAGGTTTTTATTTCACCCATAGAATGAATTGCCTTCCCTCCTCTGCTTCTTTTGTGGAGGCAGGCCTGACTTCCCAGGACTACTATTTTCAAGCTCGGTATCTCTGGTACAAGTAAGTGGGTAATAACCTTGGAGTTCAAAGGATAATCTCTTTGATTCAGACTTTAAGTTCCTATTCAGTTCAGTTCAGTTCAATCACTCAGTCGTGTCCAACTCTTTGAGACCCCATGGACTGCAGCATGCCAGGCTTCCATGTCCATCACGAACTCCCAGTGTTTACTCCGACTCATGTCCATGTCGGTGATGCCATCCAGCCATCTCATCCTCTGTTGTCACCTTCTCCTCCTGCCTTCAATCTTTCCCAGCATCAGGGTCTTTTCCAGTGAATCAGTTCTTCCCATCAGGTGGCCAAAGTATTAGAGTTTCAGCTTCAGTATCAATCCTTCCAATGAATATTCAGAACTGATTTCCTTTAGGATGCACTGGTTTGACCTCCTTGCAGTCCAAGGGATTCTCAAGCGTCTTCTCCAACACCGCCGTTCAAAAGCGTCAGTTCTTCAGTGGTCAGCTTTCTTTATAGTCCAACTCTCACATCCATACAGGACTACTGGAAAAACCATAGCTTTGACTAGATGGACCTTTATCGGCAAAGTATTACCTCTGCTTTTTAATGTGCTGTCTAGGTTTGTCATAGCTTTTCTTCCAAGGGGCAAGCGTCTTTTCATTTCATGCCTGCAATTCCTATTAGCAACACTAAATACCGTGTTGGGATAGCACAGTAAAGAAGGAATGCTGAGCAGCTGCCTGATGACTTTGACGGGTCCTAGGAACTTGACTACCTTGTTCCTCGTCCTAGGGACACTGGTCCATGTGCCTTGCGGGCCTATGCCTCCATTTAAAGTTTCCAAAACTTTTAAAAAGTAAATAACAATAATAATATTTTACAACTGTATTGCTATAAAAATACACATAGAAATATATTTTAAAGTATTTTCTTTGACCTAAAAGTTTAAAACATTTTTGTGGGGCATTAAAAATATAATGGACCATGTCTAGTGGCAAAGTCATCCCAAAGCAAAAGTGTTAGTCGCTCAGTTTTGTCTGACTCTTTGCAACCCCATTGACTATAGCCCACTCTAGGCTTCTCTGTCCATGAGATTCGCCAGCAAAAACACTGGAGTGGGTAGCCATCCTTTCTCCAGGGAAAAGCAGAATGAATGCCTTTTAAAATCACGAGTATGTTTGTATTATGAATATAAAATATTTAGATACCCACAAAATCATATTTTATGCAGGGACCAAAGAGATACTTGAGTAGGATGACCTTGGGACAAAAGAGTTGCTTGAGTAAACTGACCTTGGAGCGGGTGGATGTAGTTGCTTCCTGAATAACCCTTCCCTCCCTCTCTTAGTTACACAACTAGGACATGTGGGTAAGGCTGAGTCCAAGAGTCATCACCTCCGCTACCTTCATCACCAACTCCAGGAATGGGTCCCCAGAGGTTTAACCCAATCAGGATGACCCATCTCTCTCCCATAGAGATTGAGCTGGGATGGCTTCTACCCTAGACTTAAGCCAATCAGCGCATCGTACTCATCCAGTGGTAGGATTAATTTGGGATAAGAACTTAGCCTATGTAGTCAAATTTCGTCCAATCAGAGTGAATCTCAAGATGTGTTCAGTGGTTGAGGGAAGAGAGATCCCCTTTGTTCCCTGGATATAAACAAGGAAGCACACACCGGGGCTGTAGGGCAGCCACCTTAGAAATACTGAGATGGACAGAGCTGCGAGATTACAGAGAAACAGAGCACCTGATTTCTGGACTTTTTCAATTATGCACACCAACAAATTCTCTTTATTATGGAAGCCAATTTGAACTGTTTTGTTTTGTTTCTTTTTATAGCAGTTCAAAACTTAACATTCGCAGGTGGCTCAGTGCTAAAGAATCTGCCTGCAATGCAGGAAACCCGGGTTCGATCCCTGGGTCTGGAAGCTCCCCTGGAGAGGGGAGTGGCAACCCCCTCCAGTCTTCTTGCCTGGAGAGTCCCCATGGACAGAGGAGCTTGGTGAGCTACAGCCCATGGGATTGCAAAAGAATTGGATACAACTTAGCGACTAAACAACAAGAGCAGGTATAACAGTCCCTTACAGTCTGTTAAAACTGAGCCTCCAAGAGGAGGTAACGGTGACCTGCCCGAGTGTGTGAGACCAATTGCTTCTCTCACCCCCACACCCCACCGCCACCCCTCACTCCAGAGGCATCTTCAGAGAGGCTATTGGAGAACTAATTCCCTCCCTCCTTTAAACCTCCTCCCGCATCCGGGGAATATCAGAGGCTGGAGAAAGTGGTAACAGACGTGATTCCACGGGCGTCTCTTTGGAGACTGGCTGGGTTGTGATTTCCAGTCCTCTCCCCCAACAGAGGAGGTGGAGGGTATCTCTCCACTTGTTTCAGTTTGTTGAGAGGAGACTTCAGGGAACCATTCCTAGAGCCTGTGGGTCCCCTGTGGGTTTGCAGACACAGTGGTTGGCAGAACAATCCAGCCATTGAGCTGTTTGAAGGAGCACAACAAAGTGAGCCAGATCAGACTGCCAACTAGACACGAACTTTACCGACAGAAAGGTCGCCCAGAATTTCAGTGCTGCCCAGGAAGATAACCTGAAAGGGTGAGAGGAGGGGGCAGCCGCATGTGAAAGGCCCCCTGGAGAACCAGGACTGAGGGGAGCACCAGCCAGAGGGGTGACCATCCCAATAAGGGGTTGTGCAGCTGGTGACTAGGATGCTGGCAGTCTCGAGGGGCCAAGAGAGAATGGGTTCTAACCATGCCAGGCCAGAGGGTGCAGAACCCGGTTATGACAGAATCAGTTCAGGTGAGACTGGTCTGTCCTCTCTGTCCCCCATTTCAGTCTAGGAATGGAGTCACAGGCTGTGGATGAGGGGTAAGAGAGAGGAGTTGGTCCATGCCCTTTCCCCACTAGAGGCAGGAACCCCTGCACATTCCCCCTTGGGGGAGGAGGCTCTCATCCTGGAGTGAAGACTGCAGCGCTGGTTAATATCTTGGACTGAATACTGTTGGTTCAGCATTGAGATTCTGTTTTCAGCTAAAATTGGCCGCAAAATTGTCTACTCCGTAAGGGAGCGGCAGTCAAATTCCAAAAATATGGGGAGGGTTTCTTTATAAAGGGACAGATAACAAAGATGGAGAGTGCACCGAGGAGAAAGCCTCAAGAGGTAGAAGGAACCCAGGTTAATAGCCTCGGAACTGACACCACCTCTCCCCTCAACCCACAAGGATGCAGGAGAGAAAGCAGAGGTGGGAAGAACAGGCCACCTTGAGAGGGTCACCCACCCATCAAAGGAGGCAGCCAGTGGAGCTGACCTCCCACGGAGGGAGGCTGCAGTTTAAACTCCTTGACCATGTTCTCATCCTTCCCTCCAGCCCCCTGCTGGAGCTCCCCATTGCCCAGGTCCAACTGGAAGAGAGAGTGCAAAGCATATTGAGGTAATCCATCTACATCAGGATGGAGAGTGGATCTGGAGGGACAAAGGGAAAGAAGCTCACCCACAGACCACCTTTGTCTCTGCCTAGGGTCTTGGGAGGGCCATCCTCACCAAATATGTCCTAAGGGCATAGTAGGAAGCAAAATGCAAAATAAGGTTCTATTCTTGTGTGTGTGTGGTGGAGGGGAGGGCAGCTTAGTTTCCCAGTTCCCTGGCCAGGGATCAAACCCATGCCCCCTATATTGGGAGCACGGAGTCTTAACCATTGGACCATCAGGGAAGTTCCAATAAGGTTTCCTCTTGATTCTATCCCTAAATCCACCTTTCTCCACATACCGGTTACTTGGGACATCTGATTCAACCCTCATTTCTGACTGAGTTCAAAAGTCTTGGTGTAATTAACAGAAAAAATACTAGTCTAATTGAATATCTATGGCTCACATAGGGAAAGGGAGACAAAGCATAACTCAGGGAAAGAAGGGACAGGGAAAATGGGAGAAGAAATGCATGAAATCTTGAGAGGTTTTTTTTTTCCCCCCCTTTTTTTTCTCCTCCTCCTCCTACCTAGACTCTGATAGTTTTGATAGAAAAAACTTATGATTCTAGCAATTGGGAAAATCAGAAATTAATGGTGTCCACTTACAATCAGGGACTAGATGTTAATTGCATGCACTTCCTTACACATAGAGTGACAATAAGGAGTGATTACAGGTCGCTGGAGTCAGCCAGCTGGCCCCTTTAGTGTATAGAGAGCTGGTTGCAGCTGCATTTCAAGGGTGTTTGTCCAATTGCTACCAGTAGAGAGATGTCTGGGAGCCAAATGTCGGTTGCATTGCCCTTCCCGACCAGCTGTCACTGAGAGAAAGCCATGCTCCCCACTCAGCCCCCAGGGACCTTCTGCCACAATCAGAGCCTCCTTAGGGAGATAAAATACGCCATGGGAAAAGGGTAGGTAGATATTTATATCTGTGTTCGGGGGTGAAACAGTAATTGCAGGGATATGCTGCACCTTCTAAAAAGTCCTCAGAGGAAAGATATTCTTTAAATAGTTCTGTTTCCCTCTCCTAGTTAATGTGTGGAGTCACGATTTCCTGGTCTTTAACAGAGATGTTTAATTCTCCTGCAAGTTAAAAAAGAATAAGGAGACAGACATGTGATTTTTCAGCAAAAGCATGTGTTTGAGCTGGAAAAGAACCACAGAGATGCTTCATCCACACATCTTACTCTTCAAATAGATGAGCTGAGATTCAGTTTGGATCAGAAGTCACAGGTCAGGTAAGCAGAAGAGATTGGTGAACATCAGGGCTATGACAGGTCCAGCGTTGTTCCCCTTTTCTTGGGAAAGCTGTTTCCCCTCCCCAACTCCAACAGTGTGGCTGCAGTAGGGCTCCCCATCTTGAAGGTCTCACCCCACTCCTGACCTATCCCAGAGGTGGGCTCACATCAGTCTTAGCCACCACCTTCTGGCCACACAGACTGGTTCAAGGTGAGCCTGGTGTCCAAAGGAGAGCCTGTCCAAGTCCATCCCTGGAATGTTTCAGGTCAAAGCTTGGGAGAGAATCTGCCCACCCCTTCCTCTTGAATCATGAGCCCAGAACTGTCATCAGTCGAGTATCCAGCTCTGTGGAATAGTCTACATGACTCTGATCCTCAGGAAGAAGCAAGATGTGAGGCAGAGATTGAGAGTAACAGCAGGGCCTCAGTTACCCCTGTTCCCAGTTCTGTGGGCACCCCTCTCAACGTGCTCCCAGTAAACCTCACTGGTGTTTAAGTTAGTTAGAATCAGGTGTCTGTCACTAACTCCCAAGGGTCCTAAAACACAGATTCTAATCTAGAACCTCAATTTCTTGCTTCTAAATACAATGGTCATACCACTGCACCAAACTGTTGAAATATAATGCCATACATGTGATAAAGAATCCCCACTCCAGTATTCTGGCCTGGAGAATTCCATGTACTGTACAGTCCCTGGGGTCACAAAGAGTCGGACAGGACTGAATGACTCTCACTTTCTTTTCACTTTTCACGTTTGACAAAGCCTTGAGGCATTCCAGCTATAGTCTCTCCAGGGGGCTAACTCTGAAGAATGACAATATAAGGGAATATATTTCCAGTATACAATTCTAAAGTCAGTCTCTTGCTTTCTTTCCAAGCACTCCTTTGCTTCCCCCAGTTCTTTTCATTATTTTGTGTGTGTGTGTATATAACCAGAGGAAGGTCTTGGGGAATAGTTTTTATTATAAACTGCATCAAACATAACAAACATCTAAATGCAACACAGATTGATCCAAAAGTGAAGATTGTGACTCCTGGATCTGGAATAATACGGCAGAGACTTAAAGTATTGAAAGGTTGTTGTTGAATCACGACGCCGGGATTCTTGGCCCCCAAGGAGAAGAATTCAATCTGGGGCCAGAGACGAGGCTTGATTGCTCAGAGCTTTTGTGTAATAAAGTTATATTAAAGTATAAAGGAGATAGAGAAAATTCTGACATAGGCATCAGAAGGGGGCAGAAAGAGTACCCCCCTGCTAGTCTTCAGCTGGATGTTATATAGTCACTAGCAGTCTGTTAACAAAAAAAACGAATATCTTAAAACTCAGAATGGCACCAGGCCCCTCACCCATAAGATGCATTTTGGGATAATCTTGGCACCAAATGGTTCATCCTGGGCCATAAAATGATAAACTTGAATCTTGAAGAAGGGCAGATCACCATACAAATAGTTTGATTTACATAGATTAGAGGAACATCATCTGAATATAACATACTGGTTTGTCAAGTAGGTTCTGAGCCAAAAGCTTGAAGACAGAGTTCGGGGTAAATGCATAGTATATTAGCATATCTTAAGATAAACATTTCCATAAGAAAAAGGCATTGTTATTCTAGGTTTGAGAATAGTTAACTTCAGGTGAAACCAGGTGTCATCATGGCAACACAGAATTTTAAGAGAAACCTCCTTTTAAATTTGTATAGAGAAGGAAAAAATATTGCTAGTTTGTTTCCTCCTGCTGCTTAAGAGATATAAGAGTGTCTGACACTTGCAGGCTATTTCCTCCCTTTGGAGAACCCTGGCCTTCCTGGCTGTTACCCTTTCAGTATCACAGTATGGCTTATGTATCTTTCAAGAGATTTGAGGCAATGTTGCATCTATGGTAGAAGGACTGGAAGGTAACATTAAAGAAAATTCACATTGAAGAAAATACAGTAAAATAAGAAACATAAAAGGTGAGGAAAAAATAAGAGGCATAAGCAATAATGCAAGAGACCCAATATCTGACTAATAGGCGGTCCAAACAGACAGGAGAGACAAAATGGAGAACAAATAATCAAAGAAATAGAGGACATGGCAACCCACTCCAGTATTCTTGCCAGGAGAATCCCATTGACAGAGGAGCCTGGTGAGCTATAGTTCATAGGGTCACAAACAGTTGGACATGACTGAAATGACTTAACACACACTCATACACAATAATACAATTCCTCAGCTAAACATATGACTCTTTAGAGGAAAGGATATACCAACTGCCTAGCCAAAGAACAAAATAATCTCACACTATGACTTAGCATTGTAAAATATCTGAACTTCAACCTTCAGAAAAGATGCCAAAGTTTCAAAGAAAAGAAAAAGGTGCAAGAGTCAGAGTGGCTTTAGACTCCTCCCCAACAGCTCAATTTCAGAAGCTGGAAAATTCCAAAATTTAGAGGGCAAGTAATTTCAGGTTGGAATTAGATTATCCACTCTAATCTTGATCCATGTATAGTGGACATTTTTAGACATAACTGAACTTTACAAATAGCTCAGCTATCAGATTGATAAAATTCAAAAGTTTCGACACCATAATCTGTTGCCCAGACTATTGTGCAGGAAAGCAGGCAGTTTCCTGCCCAGTAAGAATACAGACTTTACAAGCTCTGTAGAAAGGAATTTATCTACAAATATACCTTAGTTTGTAATATTTTATTTTGGAATCATGTAAATATAATAAATATTACATAACCATAAAACAAAATAAATATTTAAAAAGTGATCTCTACATATTGAAATATCTAATATATTTAATGGTGGCATAACTTCGTAGATGATAGAACTATTTTAAGTGACTTTAAAACATGAAGTTGAGGGAATTCCCTGATGACCTGGTGGTCAGGACTTGGCACTTTCGTGCTGGGGCCCCTGGCTTGATCTCTGTTTGGGGAATTGAAATCCTGAAAGCCACTCTGTATGACCAAAATAAATAAATAAGTAAATCTGACTATATTTACTTTGTTGGAGATACTCTAAGGACAAAAAAAAAAAGAAGCAAAAATAAATAAAACAAACAAAAAAATCCCTGCCTCCTCACAAAAGATCTTAAATTGTTTTCAGTAATCATGTTCTTATTGATATTGATATTATTATTCTGAGGGCTTCCCTCATAGTTCAGTTGGTAAAGAGTCTGCCTGCAATGCAGGAGGACCCGGTTCAATTCCTGGATTGGGAAGATTCCCTGGAGAAGGAAATGGCCACTATTCTTGCCTGGAGAATCCCTGGACAGAGGAGCCTGGAGGGCTACAGCCCATGGGGTTGCAGGAGTTGGACATGACTGAGCGACCAAGCACACATTATTCTGAGACTGTGTGTGCTGTATATTGAGTAAGTATCACTTGGCGAGAATAGGATTTTAAGTTTTGGGGAAAAGAGATGCAGCTATGGAAATTAAGCTTAAGGAAAGCCTCTGTGGTGATGATTTTTAACTTAAAAGTATCAGTATGAGAAAAGGGCTTCCCAGGTGGCCCTAGTGGTAAAGAACCCTCCTGCCAACGCAGGAGCCACAAGAAATGCTGGTTTGGTCCCTGCGTTGGGAAGATCCCCTGGAAGAGGGAATGGCAACTCACTTCAGTATTCTTTCCTGGAGAAGCCCATGGACAGAGCAACCTGGCAGGCTATGGTCCATATGATCGCAAAGAGTCTGACACAACTAAAACGACTTCGCACATATGAGAAAAAGGGGGAAAAATTTAAAATAGGAAAAAAAAATGTATCAGTATGAACTCATGATTTTTTTTTTTTTTTTGGCTTTAAAGAATAAACATTTCCTAGCTCTCTAGGTTGAATAGGCCTGAACACTGTAACTAACTTAGTAGCAATTAGCACCTTTAACATCCAGATTATGATAGCTGAATATTTCCCACTAAAATACCAGTAGTCCTTGGAGAAATGGCTGAATCCTCGATCTGGGATAAGAAATCTACAAAATGAGCCTGGAACATCTTGTCTTCCAGAAAGCAAAAAAGCTATAAGAAACAAATAAAGCAAACTTCCAATATAACCAACATGAGGAGGCTCTCACTCTCCAAATATGAGGTAAACCGTACATTGGTAAAGATAGTAGCTGTAATGGATGGGACACACAAGAAGGTTTCATTGCGCAAGCTCAAAACAAACAAACAACAACAAAAAAAAACCTCTCATTGTTCACTGCTGAAAGATGCTAGAAAGCCCAATTGTTATTTTGAAAACTGGCAAAGAGAAGAAGTAAATCAAACATTTATCCCATCTTGATATGAACTTATCTGAGGTAACCAGATAGTTCATAAACAAAGGTATCTTTCCTTTTTTGGTTTGTTTATTTAGAAGGATGGTAGCTAATAAGTGAAAAAGAAATGATGGAATAAGGAAATCACGATTTTTATTTTTCAGAGGACATAGGTTCAATCCCTGGTTGGGGAACTAAAATCCTGCAAGCCTTGTGGGCAAAAAAAAGAAAAAGAAAAGAAATCATCATTTTTACGATATTTAATGGATCTTCCCTGGTGGCTCATATGGCAAAGCGTCTGCCTACAATGCAGGAGACCTGGGTTCAATCGCTGGGTCAGGAAGATCTCCTGGAGAAGGAAATGCAACCCACTCCAGTATTCTTGCCTGGAAAACCCCATGGATGGAGGAGCCTGGTAGGCTACAGTCCATGGGGTTGCAAAGAGTTGGACACGACTGAGCAACTTCACTTTCACTTTTCAATGGATCTCAACAATGAATATCACTGGTTGATAATATTGCACAGAAAAGACACAATGAGAGATTATGTGTCTCCTGACGGATAGGGAGGCCTGGCGTGCTGTGATTCATGGGGTCGCAGAGTCGGACACGACTGAGCGACTGAACTGAACTGAACTGGAGGGTAAGACAGCACAACACCAATGAGGTGTTCTTGTCAATAAAAAACTGAACCTAAATCTGATCCAGCCTCTAGGTCTACCTTCACTTTCCAGGAAATACAGGGAGCGGGGAACATGACTAACACAACGTGGGATCTAACTGGCAGACTCTTCAGAGTCGATAACTCTTTTCCCCAACAAAGAAATTCCAAATTTTAAAAAAAGCAGGAGGAAGACAGAGCCTACAAATTTAACAAGACTTGAGAGTGATTTTAACCAACTGCAACGCATGCAACTCATTTCCTCCTGATTTGAACAAATCAACTGTAAAAGAAATTACGAGGCAAACTGGAAAAATTATAGTATTGACTGGATGTTTGATGCAATTAACTATTTTTAGGTGGGATACCAGTACCACGGTTTTACTTTAAAAAAATTTTCCTTTAGAGATATGTATGAAATGTGAAACATTGACAGATGAAATGATGTATTAGAATTTGCTTCACAATAGTCCAGAATGAGGGAAGTGAATGGAGCTACAGATGCTAAGTTATTTAGGACTTGATGGTTGTTGAAGCTGTGATGATTCCATAGAGTTTTAAAATACTATTCTTGCTGCTTTTGCAAAAGGTTGAAATTGCCTATGATAAAAAAAAAATTTTGAATTTTCTCTGTTATATACCCTGCTTGTTCAATATTAAAAAGTGACTTTTTACCAAAAATGTTTGACAACAATAGATACCCCAGAGAGAGGCACTGTGTTTAAGGATGTGTATACCCACAGCACTGTTTGCCCCATGTGGCAGGCTGAATAATAGTCCCCCGCCTCCAAATATCTACATCTAATCCCTGGAACCTGTGAATATGACCTCATATGGCAAAAAGGGACTTTGCAGATATAACTGAACTATGGATTCTGCATGGAGAGATTTCCTGGATTGTCTGGGTGGTCAAAATGGCATGGGTACCTTCATAGGTAGGAAGAGAGAGAGTTGATGCAGAAAAAGAAGGTGAAGTGACAACGGAATCAAGAGGAGAAAGGTCTAACAGAAACACATGTCAAGGAATGAGGACAGGGACTTCCTGGGTGGTCCAGAAGCTAAGTTTCCACACTCCCAATGCAGGGGGCCAGGTCCCACCCCACACACCACACCTGACTCTTAGGCACTCCACAGGGTGCTGTGGCTAAGACCTGGTGCAGCCAAATAAATAGATATTATATATATATATGTATATATATATATATATATATATATATATATTTTTTTTTTTTTTTTAAAGGAAAGAGGACAGCCTCCAGAAGCTGGAAAAGGCAAGGACACAGATTTCTCCACAGGGTTACCAGAAGGAAACAGTCTTGGTTACATCTTGATTTTAGCCCCAGAACTCATTTTGAATTTCTGACTTCCAGGAGTGTAAGATAATTGTTATTACTGTTCAATCGCTAAGTCATGCCTGATCTGGGACCCCATGGACTGCAGCACGCCAGGCTCCCCTGTCCTTCACTATCTCCTGGAGGTTGCTCAAACTCATGTCCATCAAGTCAGTGATGCCATCCAATCATCTCATCCTCTGTTGTCCCCTTCTCCTCCCGCCTTCAATCTCTCCCAGCATCAGGGTCTTTTCCAATGAGTCAACTCTGCATGAGGTAGCCAAAGTATTGAAGTTTCAGCTTCAGCATCAGTCTTTCCAATGAACATCCAGGACTGATTTCCTTTAGGATGGACTGGTTGGATCTCCTTGCAGTCCAAGGGACTCTCAAGAGTCTTCTCGAACACCACAATTCAGCCCCAGAACTCATTTTGAATTTCTGACTTCCAGGACTATAAGATAGTAAATCTATGTTATTTTAAGCCACTAAGTCTGTGGTAATTTGTCATGGCAACCATGTAACATGACTACATACCAGTCTGCAAGTTCAAGGTGTCTTGGGCAGAGCATGAAGGCTGTCCTGCCTGGCTGTTATCCCCCTAAAAGAGGCTTCCAACCCCTGAACAGAGTATTGTGAGAATCGCAGGAAACACAGAGCAGAGTAGCCAGCTCAGGCACTGCTCAGCCAGTGTTTGCTCTCCCTTTCTTCTCTTCACCTTCTCCCCTGTACTTGGTGGGTACAGGGCTAGCTAACAAATGTGCACATCTCCTGTAAAAGAAAACATGGAAGGAAAGACAACTTCACCTTTGAGTTCGGGTTTATAAATTAAAGTGAGAGGAAAAGCAAGGCCAACTGTCAAGGTCTTGGAGGTCTTTGTTAATATGAACATGTCATTGTTATCTCAGAGAGCTGACCTTGATGGGAGTATTAGTTCTTACTTATGTCAAAGGGGAAAACACATTTTTAATCTGTTTTCCTAGCAGGGAAATTCCATGGGGTTTTTAAAAGCCGAGATTATTACCAGAGCAATCAATGAATTCATTTGAACAATCGGTGTTTTGTCTGAAGTGAAAATTTCAAGCTGATGAAATTAAAGTATGTTCAATTGGAAAATGTATCAAGGGAGGGTGGGAGGGAGGGAAGGAGGAAGGAGAAAGAGGGGTGAGCGGGGTGGAGGGAGAGGGCAGGGAAGGAGGGAGGGCTGATGTTGCTATGCGCCAACGTGACTGCATCACCAGAAGCCCAAATATCTCATTACAAGGGAGGGAGGGAGGGAGGGAAGGAGGAAGGAGAAAGAGGGGTGAGCGGGGTGGAGGGAGAGGGCAGGGAAGGAGGGAGGGCTGATGTTGCTATGCGCCAACGTGACTGCATCACCAGAAGCCCAAATATCTCATTAAGCAGTGTCTCTGGGCTTGTCTGTGAGAGTTTTCACGTTGATGTATGGCAAAAACCATCACAATATTGTAAAGCAATTATCCTTTAATTCAGTTCAGTTCAGTCACTCAGTAGTGTCTGACTCTGCGACCCCATGGACTACTGCACGCCAGGCCTCCCTGCTCATCACCAACTCCCGGAGCTTACTCAAACTCATGTCCATTGAGTTGGTGATGCCATCCAACAATTTCATCCTTTGTCGTCCCCTTCTCCTCCTGTTCTCAATCTTTCCCAGCATCAGGGTCTTTTCAAATGAGCCAGTTCTTCCCATCAGGTGGCCAAAGTATTGGAGTTTCAGCTTCAGCATAAGTCCTTCCAATGAATATTCAGGACTGATTTCCTTAGGATGGACTGGCTTGATCTCCTTGCTGTCCAAGAGACTCTCAAGAGTCTTCTCCAACACCACCGTTGAAAAGCATCAATTCTTTGGTGCTCAGCTTTCTCTATAGTCCAACTCTCACATCCATAAATAACTACCTTGAAAAACCATAGCTTTGACTAGATAGATGGACCTTTGTAGGTGGCCTGAATTTATCTGGGTTCACTGCCTACACTATCAATGCCCAGCTTTCCTCTGGCAGTGTAGACCTGAGTTGAGAAGACTAGAAAGTCAGGATCTTGGAGGGAAAGTCCCTGTGACAGTGTGTGTTTTGGCTTCATCACTAATTCTCAAAAGCTAAATTTTAGGGAGCTCTTCACATTTAGTCCTGCTCATTTCCAGTACTTGGAATGCTCCTCTTGCTTGTATCTCTGCTCTTAGAAAAGTGAGTGTACAACTTGGAGTCAGGCCCTGAGCAGATGAATCCTTGTCACATCTATCATCAGCCAAGGACTGGTGAACCCTGGGCCCTGTTTCCCAGGAACACAATTCATGCAAGTTCTTGACCTGGAAAACAGCCTCCCCAGGCTGAACAGAGGCAGCTGACTGCTTGGTTCTTGGGAGCACACATGAAAGCTGGGACGTGCATTCCGTTGGAGCAGGGTGTTCTTTGGGTTTAATGAAGGGGTGATGTGTCCATGAGAGAGGTTGCAAGTTCAAGGCTGACATCACTCAGGTTCCGGCCTCAGATAAGGAATCTAGGCCAGTGATTTGCTGGTTGCTTAACAGCATCAAGAGCTGCCTTAATGCAAGTCAAGCCTGGCAGTGCCAGGCTCTTGATTTGGTTCAATTAATTATTTAGGGCCCAAAGTGGTTGTCCTTTCTAGTCCTAGTCCACATCTTATCTTTTGAGGGTCCTGGGGGGACTCTGTTTTCTTGTCCGGATGCTGAGGGCCAACCAGCACTTTCACAGGGACCTCAGGCTCCCGCCTCATACTCTGTTTGTTTTGGAGCTGCATCAAGCCAGGCAGGATGGATCGCTCTACTTGAACTCCAAAGATGTCAGGCACACCCCCCGACCTTCCTCCCAGCCCCACAGCTCTGATAAGTGAGTAGGCCTTGAGTCCGGAGACCCACAGACATACTTGAATGATTTTACACAAATCAGCAGGGCCATCTCCTGGGTGAGCTCAGAGCAGCTTCAGAAGGGCCACTGGCCAGCGACACAGGCATGGCCAACAGAACCAACACCTCTGCCCCGTACTACAGCTACGAATACTACCTGGACTACTTGGACCTCATGCCTGTGGATGAGAAGAAGCTGAGCGCCAACAAACGTGAGTCCTGAACTGGGGAAGCCGGCCGATCAGAGGCTGGGGGTTGGCGTAGATGGCTTTTCTCCATTCACTTATGAATCCCAGGATATCATGGGAAAGCCAGAGTGGGACTCTGAACTCGTCGATAGAAGGGAATGGAGGGTGTATCTATTATCTTCTGTACTAAGTTGGAAACTAGCCTCTTGAGAAACTAAGACACTTTGGGAGCAGGTACACTGGTAAGACAGATTTCTCAATAGAGTTATATTTGTCTAGGGGTCCAATAACTAGATGAGTTTCTTCAAACTGTAGATTTCGAGTTTTCTGTTGTCTCCATGTAGATGTGGGAGAGAGCTACAGTGTTCACTTCTAAGATGTGTGACTAATTCTTATTAAAAATACCCAACAAGGCTTCATCTTCATGGTCTCATGAAGGACCACCAGACAAGTTGACAGCCTTTTCTTCATCTTAACCTGCCCTATCTTTATCTTGAAGTAACTCAGTAGTTTCTCAGTAATCTTCTCTGATTATTCCAGTTACTCAGACCAGATAAGAAGTCAGATGAGGAAATGAGCATAAAAAAACAAAACAAAAAGTTCCAGGAACCCATCCTTTCTGCCTATCCCGAAGTCCCTCGGGTTTCAGGGACTTCACTACAATCACACACTATGTCTGTCAAAAATAAATGCGTCCTTAGAAAGAACACAATGCTTCCCATATGAAAATAGTCTGTACAAACCAGCTCAAAACTGAAATTCGCTTCACTGGTACTATTTAATAAAAGGAGGCAGAGCCCTGGCAGGGTCCTTGGGGAAAGTCCTAGAGAATGTCTGGTTGGGAAGTGTTCCCTTTCCTATGTCATATCCATCTTCCAGAAGTGAAGGACTTCTGTTTCATGTTTGCTGAGGACTTCCTGTATTCCTAGACACTGTAGCAAAACTTCTGGGGGGACAATAGATTTGGTGTGTTTTCTGATACAAGCTATAAACCCATGAAATGAAAATGCAGAGTTTTTTCACATGCAACTCACAATATGGAAGACATAGAGTAATAGGGAGAAAGTGGCAGATTTGAAATAAAAGCCCACTCACAGATATTAGCAAAAGTTCAGAACTTCAAGATCCATGCTGACCTGGACAACATATAGATGTGCATTTAGGAAGGACTTTTAAAAATGAACACAAATTAAATAAAATTCTAGCTCAGCTTCTGATGTCTCACTTATCACCTGGGCTCTAAAGTTGATCCCCGCTCTTTGTGTTGGGGGGCTGTTTGCAACTTTAGGAGCTTAGTAAGTAAGTAAAGTCACTCAGTCGTGTCCGACTCTTTGTGACCCCATGGACTGCAGCCCACCAGGCTCCTCAGTCCATGAGATTCTCCAAGCAAGAATACTGGAGTGGGTTGCCATTTCCTTCTCCAGGGTTTAGGAGCTTAGAACACATGATCTCAATCTCTGCCCCCACCCGTTACCCATAGGTAACTTACATTTCTTGGGGAAAAGGCTGGTTTTCTCTAAATTGTGTGTGAGGTTTGAGAGGTTCTTTTTTTTTTTTTTTTTTTTTGCACTTTGAACTAGAGTCGGACATTTACAACCTGGGGAGTTAGATATGAGGTCAAATAAGTTCTTCCTCAAATTCCCAAACCCATTAACAATTACTTCAGTAAGGAATCTTGCCAGAGAGACCAGTCACTGTCCCCACCCTGGACAACCTAGATGTTGAGGACTTTTGACACTCACAGGGAGAAGCCAGGCTCTGTGTCCCTCCTATGAAAAGTAAGTATCAACTGGTATTTTTACAGAAAGTATTCAAGTTATACACCTTAGGGGACTGGCTAAATAACTCTCTCATATCTGCATACGGACTATAGAAAACACGATGTCTGCAATTTGAAGAAACCCACCCAGCTTACTGGAACTCCAAACAAATACATTAAACTCTATTAAGAAATACATTTTAAGGGAATTCCCTGGTGGTCTAGTGGTCGGAACTGGGTGCTTTCACTGCCCAGGGTCCAGGGTTCAATTCCTGGTCAGGGATATAAGATTGCACAAGCCATGTGGTATGGCCAAAAATAAACAAACAAATAAATAAAGTTTTAAGTCTCATTTATTAAGAAAAAAGGAAATCCATCTTAAAAGAATATTCTGTCTCAAAAGTGTCTTAGAAAGATACAGTGTATCACAAAAGTGTCTTAGAAAGTTAATTCTAAATTTATCACAAAGGCTGCCAAGTACCATTTTATACCCAAGTCCTAGATATCAGGAATCTTTAATTCCACAGAGAGAGGTGCTTTTTCTGGGCTCCTTTATTCCTGTTTGTGTCTCACATATCCCAGGCTTCATGTCCTGATTTTAATTTCTATTGTCTCTGGGAAAGAAATTTGGGGCTAGGCAAAACTTCCTCTCCTGCTGGGGTGTTTGCACCTTGACTAGGTTAATTGTCTTGTTTTTGTTGTTTTTTTCTGGGTGACCAGCCATGGACCAGTGACTCTGTCGAGTCTAGGTACATGGACTCTAAGCCTGTTGGCTATAATTCTTATCTGAACTGTGCCGCTTACTAGCTCTGTGTCTTGGGTAAGTTAGTGAGGCCAGGCCAGATTCAGGAGGAGGGAATTAGATGGGTTCTTGTGCAAGAAGGGTTAAAAACTGGAGGCAGAGGACTTCCCTGGAGGTCCAGTGGTTCCAACCTTGTGCTTCCAGGGCAGGGGGCAGGGGTTCACTCCCTGGGGAACTCAGATCCTGCATGCCGTGTGGCACAGCCAAAAATAAGCAAAACAAAAAATTGGAGGCAGTCTTTTCAGTTCACCATAAACAAGAAAAATATGGCAGATGGCAAAATGTGCTCCAAAGAAAAGTCAAATGGGAAAGGTGGCTAGGAGAGCAGGGACCCAAGGGTGGAAGAAGGCTGGTGAAGGCCTCACCTGTGGCCTGTGAAGAGGTGAGAGGTTAAGTCTTGACAATGTCTTGGGAAGGAACCTTTTAGGAACACCAAGGGCCAAGGCTCCGGAGCAGAGGAGTGCTTGGTATATTCCAGGAATGACAGAGACTGCAGTGACTATTCCTTATATTTTGGGGAGCTACTTTTGAAAACTATCTTTTTCTCTTAAAATGGAAACCACTTTATTATTTCATAAGTCAACACAACTCATCCATCAACAGGAAAAAAAAAATAGAAATACGAGCTGCTGCTGCTGCTGCTGCTGCTAAGTCGCTTCAGTCGTGTCCGACTCTGTGCGACCCCATAGACGGCAGCCCACCAGGCTCCCCCGTCCCTGGGATTCTCCAGGCAAGAACACGGAGTGGGTTGCCATTTCCTTCTCCAATGCATGAAAGTGGAAAGTGAAAGTGAGGTCGCTCAGTCGTGTCCAACTCCTAGCAACCCCACAGACTGCAGCCTACTAGGCTCCTCTGTCCATGGGATTTTCCAGGCAAGAGTACTGGGGTGTGTTGCCATTGCCTTCTCCGAGAAATACGAGCAATTGATATGAAAAGACAGTAACAGAAAAAGCTCAAAAGGCCAAGGAATAGGAGAAAATGCTCAGTGGCATCAGGGAAATGCACTGGGAAAGAACAAGTAGGTACCATTTCACAACCACTCAATCAGTGAGAGTTAAAAGGCTGATATTTGAAGTGTTGAGGTAGGAAGGACGGAAATTAGTACCATTAAATGCAGCTGATAGGATGAAACTTGAGTTCACCATTTGGGAGAGCAGCTTGGCAAGAACCAAAAAACGTTACAGATGTTCACAAGGCATCACGCAGAATCCCCTTCCTGATGTCCGCCTAGGGAAGTGTGTACATGTGTCCACCAGCATGCAGGTATTTCAGTGTCCACTGCAGCACTGTCTGACAGTCAGAAAGTGGAAATGGCCTAATATCCATCAACAGAAGGCGGGATAAATGAATGATGGTTGTGTTACTACAGGCATGCTGAGTCACTCAGTCATGTCTAACTCTGTGACCCTGTGTACTATATAGCCCGCCAGGTTCCTCTGTCCACGGGACTTTTCTGGCGAGAATACTCCAACTGGAGTGGGTTGCAATTTCCTCCTCCAGGGGATCTTCCCAACCCAGGGATCGAAACTGAGTCTCCTGTATCTCCTGCAGGAGACGTTCTTCTTTTCATTGTTCTCTATTTAATCTTTTGAATAATTTATTTTATACTTAATAGCTTAGAAAGTCACTTTGTGGGGACATTTTATTACACAAGAAAGAAAATGTAATGTTTACACATATGATTCATTCATCCCAATATTTCAGTCAGCAAGGTCAATTCGCAGGCAGAGTCTTTGCCTGAATGTGTTATTACAACCACGTTAAAAATATATATAAAATGTATTTTTATTTGTTTCCAGCTTTTTATTCGTCTTATTTCTTTTACTTTTTTTTTTTTTTTTTGGCCTCATCACGCAACATGTGGGATCTTAGTTCTCCAAGTAGGGATTGAACCTGGGCCCCTTGCAGTGGAAGATTGGAGTCCCAACCACCGGACAACCTTGCAAGATGTTAAAATGCCTTTTCTAAGGTTGGATACGCCCCTCAGTAGATGACTTCACGCTACCTCTCAGTGGAGGACAGAGGAGGCTGGCAGGCTGCAGTCCATAGGGTCGCAGAGTCAGACGCGACCGATCAACTGAACAACAGCAACTACTCAGAAGAACATCGGTGCTAACATTTTGGTGCCTAGCCAGCCAGGGTGGTTCTGTGTCTGTATCCTCATATGCACACAGGCGTGCACACACGTGCGTTGAAGCACATACACAAACACACCTATTCAGCCACGTGCAGCTGGACTCCTATTCTGCTTGCTGTGTGTAATAACTCCTGCCTGGAGCTGCTGAGGGGAAACAGAACTGGCGCAGGATAGAGAACAGTAACATTCCTGTATATAAAAGAGGTGCTTCCCAGAGGTGTTTTGGGAAGAGGAATAGACCCCCCAGGGGCCAAGTTCTTGCAGGCCAGCCTTGGAGGAGCCCCATAAGCTGTGGGAAATCATGTAAAACAGTAAGCAGGGAAGAGACAAAGTGCGATTTGCTTGCTAAAAATATGGCTTTGGTGGATATATTCCTTCTCCAACGGATCTTCCCAAACCAGGGATTGAACCCAGGTCTCCTGCATTGCAGACAGACGCTTTACCATCTGAGCTACGGATATATACATGTGAGTGTCGGTAGGGTAGTGGTCACATGTGGGCAGGAAATGGCCATGCGCTGAGGCTGGAGGCATAGAGTTGAAAAGGTCCTTGGGACTTCCTTGGCAGTCTAGTGACTAAGACTCCATGCTCTGAGTTTGATCCCTGGTCAGGGAACTAGGTCCCATATGCCACAATTAAGACCTGGTCACCCAAATAAATACATATTAAAAAAAAAAAAATAAATATATATTTTTAAGATAAGATCTCTACCCTTAGGTGTTGACAGTCTAGGCAGGAGCAGTTGCATACATGAATAAGAGTGCCCTGGTATTATAGAATACCATATGGAAGTAGATGTATGTGGGACTCATAGAAGCTGATAACTTAATGTCACCCAGCTGGATAGTCACAGATCCCGGACCTCAATTCCAGCTCCCACACCTCAGGACTCTTCCCAGGACACTTGTCATGATTAGGGGGCAGATTCTCACCAGGATGTGGGATCCAGCAGAGCAGAAAACTTTGTCCACCTGTCTGTCTGTCTCTCTCCCCACAGTTCAGAATAGTGCCGAGCACCCAGCAGGCACCCACACCCGGTGAGGGTTTCTTCTTGGCTTGTACACGGCCACCTTCTTGTCACGTGCTCGCAGGGCTCTTCCTCGGTGTAAATGGAGAAAGAGGGTATGTGGTCTCTTTCTCGTCTTATAAAGGCACTAATCCCATCATGAGGGCCCCACCCTCATGACCTCTTCTAAACCTAATTAGCTTTCAAGACCCCACCTGCAAGCACAGTCACTCTGGGGATTAGGGGCAGTAGGGACACGGCCATTCAGTCCATAGTGGTACCTCTGTCTTGGCCATCAGCTGAAGCAGGTAGAGACAATTCACCACACACGTTCTGTTTCCCAGATATATTTCAAATAAGATCTGGCTGTATATGCTATTTTGTACCTTGCTCTTACTGACCTCACTATCTTTTGTTTCCCCATTTGTGACATATTCTTTCACAAGAACTCTGTAAGTAGCTGCCTGTTCTAGAAATCGATGTCTTTGAACATATAGAACGCTTCCAGGATTTTGATCTTATAAGCAGTGGCCCCAGGGAGAGGACTTCTTCCACTGCTGTGTGTTAAGCGAAGAAGTCTTGCCTACTTTTGTCCTCAGTACTTGAATTTAAAAAAGTTTATTTGAAAAAAGAAAAAAAGAAAAAGCCAGGAACTTCCCTTGTGTCCGGGGGTTGAGACTCCCCCTGCCAGTGCAGAGGACACAGGTTTGATCCCTGGTCCCGGAAGATCCCACATGCCCTGGGGCAACTAAGCCCATGGGCCACAGCTGCTGAGCCTGTGCTCTGCAGCAAGAGAAGCCACCGCAATGACAGGCCTGAGTATCCCCACTAGAGTAGCCCCTTGCTTGCCGCAACTAGAGAAATCCCACACCCAGCAGCAAAGACCCAGCACAGACATAAATAAATACATTTAAAAGAGCCTAAAAATGAAAAAAAAAAAAAATAAAAGAGCCTAAAAATGCAAAACCAGAAATCTCCCTCATCCAAAGTCTGTGCTCCCATATCACTGTATCACTTCTGTTTCTTGTGATGATCAGCAGGAAGCAGCATCAGGCTGTCTCAGGGATGCTCTGTTACTTGGCTTTGAAGGTAGAGGAAGGTAGGTGTGAGTCCAGGTGAGCATGGACAGAGGTCAGCCACAGAAAGCAGGTGACCTCCGTTGCTGACAAAGGCAACTTTCTCTCCTTGCCAGCTTCTCTTGGTTGGATCTCCATCCCAGTCAAACAAATCACAAACCATCACGCCCCAGGTCTGTGCACACGAACGACAGAAAGATGCCGGGAATGCTTTAGGTGGAGAGAGAGAGGCAAAGCTCTCCCGCAGACCACCTCACTAGAAGGTCACCTGGGCAGCAGGTTGACATGGTGAAGTCCAGACTGGGTTCGACTTATGTCAAGTTGAGAAAAAGACAAAATAGAAGAAAAAAATACCCGAGTTCATGTGTTAACCTAATAAGCAGGAAGGATTTTAAGATTTTTGTGTTCATGCCCAGATGGTGGAATTTATTCCATCATGGTTGGACGGATAATTGGAAAGATCTCGGGATGCAGAAACATTTTTATGAACCTTCAATGCCGAGTTGAAGGCTGTGGGTTGCCCTTCCTCAGGGAAGGCTTAAAATCTGGTGTGTGGTTCTGTTACAGGGACTTCACAAAGACTGTCACCCCTGTGATTTTTAGACATGGTTCTGTTTCATGGAAATGTTAAGAATCTCCCCAACACTGTCAAAAAGGTGGAAAACAGAAATCTGTCTCCTGAGACCCTGCCTCAACAAACTGATTCCACATTTGATTCTGTTCCCTTTTCAGAGGCTAAGCTCTGGAGAGAGAAAAGACAATCTCATATTCCCATCTTACAGTGGCAACACAGATAATGTTAATACGATGAGTCTCCAAATACTGGTTGAATGCTCCCTTGCAGGGAGTATCGAGGCGGATTGATTTCCCTTGGGTAGTGCCTGGCCTTACTGCTGTATTATTTATCTCTTAGGTCAGGATGTCTCCTTCCTTTAATTACCAGTTAGAAAGAATTTGTCATAGCCCACACCGACTTCTGCTGAGACACTGCCTCTGGCAGCTTCAATAATAAGGCAGTCTGTTCATCTGCTTCTCCAACAGCTGGGAGAGGAAGAACAAAAACACATCACTAACCAGTCTCTTCTGAACAATCACTAACCAATCTCTTGTGAACACAGTGAATAGACTTTAGGGTAAAGACTGATTTCCATAAATCTTCTCTTCTGGCCAGAACGATCAAGGTCGGGTTGTTGTGGCTGTTCAGTCACTCAGTCATGTACAACTCTTTGCGACCCCCTGGATTTCAGCGCGCCAGTTTTCCCTGTCCTTCACTATTTCTCAGAGTTTGCTCAAACTCACGTCCATTGAGTCGATGATGCTATTTATCTCTTTCAGTCACAGCAAACAAGTTCAGGTTACAACTTTTCCTTTTTTTTTTGGTTGTGCTGGGTCTTCATTGTGGCACTTAGTTGCAGCATGCAACTGGGCTTCTCTTGTTGAGGATCACAGGCTCTAGAGCACCCAGGCTCTCTAGTTTCAGTGGGCTTAGTACCCCTGCAAATATGTGGGATCTTAGTTCCCCAACCAGGGATCCAACGCACATCCCTTGCATTGAAAGGTGGATCCTTAACCACTGGACCACCAGGGAAGTCCCACAACTTTTATTATGAAGTCTAAGCCTTCTGCAGACGTCAGTTCCATGGGAACGATGTAAGCACTGAAAGGGACTTTTAAACAAAGATTGAGAAGGTAATCTTGGAACAAATTTCCCATCAAGCTAGCCTCATGTGGAGCTGTCGTACTTGGATGAGTCCATTATTCCTCAAAACCTGCTTGGTACTCGTCCTCTGGAGCTGACTTTGGTGGCCCTGACACATTCTATGAAATGTCCACAGTGATACATTATGTATTTCTTTGGAAGGTGGATTTGCTTCTGGGAAACAGTTTAGAATCACCCATAAGCCAATCAGGTGAATGAAATTAAGTGATTGGTACCATTTGCGTATTGAAAATAAGATATGATCTCAAAAAAAAAAAAAGATCTCATAAAGTGGCAAGATTGGTGTGTGTGTGTGTGTGTGTGTGTGTGTATCCTTGAAGGTAATTCCAAAAGAAGAATTTATAAATGTTTGATCAATATAGGTATTTTAGAAAATTTACATGACTACAGTAGAGAGGGCTTCCCTCGTAGCTCTGTCGGTAAAGAATCTGCCTACCATGCAGGAGACCTGAGTTCAATTCCTGGGTCAAGAAGATCCCCTGGAGAAGGAAATGGCAACTCACTCCAGTATTCTTGCCTGGAGAATTCCATGGACAGAGGAGCCCGGCAGGCTCTAGTCCATGGTGTTGCAAGAGTCGGACACCAAACCACCACCACCACAGTAGAGAGAGGATGATTATTTTGAAGGTCAGCATTTATTTGGGATTGTCAGTTTTGGTATGTTCATTTAAGAAGTCATTTATTGATTTTTGTCCAGATTCAATGGAGAAAATTGGTTACATTAATGGAGTACTAGATAAAACAGACTTTGATTTCTCTCTCATGTAAAAGTTTGCAGGGCAGAGTGGTAGGTCAGCTCCATGAAGTCTACAAGGACTGGCTTTGTTTCAGCTCACACCTCTGCCATCCCTGGGATGTGTCCTCACCATCATGTTCCAATCCTGGCTATAGCCATCACATCCATGTTCTGGGCAGCAAAATGGAGTAAGGGAAATGAAGGGACACACGTGTTAGAAATCTAGCCGTCTCCGCAGGACTCCTAGAAGCCGGCCTGCAAATGCTCCATTCACATCTCACTGGCCAGAACCTTGTCACATGACCATACTAACTGAAAGGGAGGCTGGGAAATATAGTCTTTATCTCAGGCAGCCATGTGCCTAGCTACAGGAGGGGTTCTATTACTATGGAAGCAGGTGAAGGATTGACAAGAACAATTACCTTTACTCATAGCTTACGTTTTAGGGCACTTGAAGGAAACAGCAATATCACTTGCCACAAAACACTCTTAACAGAAATAATGATTTTAATTCTATGTACATTTCACAACCATTAAATGAGGAAATCCTGCCATGGGCATTGCATATGCATATTATTTTATTTAATTTGCATAACAGCCTATATAATACAGACTATTATCCCCATTTAACTGATGAGGAAACAGATTTAGAGATGTAAAAATCTCAGATGGCTTGAGATCACAAAGCTAGGAAATAGTCAAGTCAGAATTTGAACTCAAAATCGACCTCCTCCAGATTTTAGGCTCTTAATCCCATTATTATCCCCCAGGAAGGGAAAAATCTTGCTGTTAACTTTCTCCTGGGACTCTAGAGAAAAGGGAAGGGAAGAGGAGTTTTCCATGACTGAACCAGTTACATTGTCAAGCCAGTCTGGTGCTCCCTGTTGTAAAGACAAGTTCACGGTTGTTTAAACATTTCCCACCCTGGAGAATGACAGCTCTTGCCCTTGTAACAAAATGTTCTTTCCAAGCACTTAGGCTGACCCTTCAGGAGGAAGAGGAAAAAACCCTATTTTCTTGGCTGCCTTTTTCAAAAGCACATGATGAAAGAGAACACCGTGCAGGAAACGGCTGGTGTCTGCTGTTCGCTCTTTTGGTCTGACAAAATTAAAATTTCACTACTCGGAAGACTGTGTGTTCTGGAAGAGGTGTCGTCTCATTTCCTGCTCAGCATCTGGAGATAATGACCAAGGGCTAGGACAGACAGAGTGAGCCTGGGGAGGGGAAAGGGCGTCTCAACTGCTCAATTTCTGATTCTGTTTTCTTTGAGGCTCTGATGGAACTTATCTAGGTACCAAAGACTTCAAATCCTGCATTGGTGTTTTTTGTTTTTTAATGAAAGAAAAAGAGCGTTAGTGTCTGCAGAAATCTGAAAATTCCTTAAACATTAGAACTCCCAAACCATATTTTCTGAGAATATATATACTGTAATACTTTGAGGATTAGACAATAAATTGTGACTCTTTAGGCCAGAGTTGAATTAAAGCAGGTTCTGGGGAATAATACACAGTGAGCAGGCAAGGAACACTTCGAAAGTCAGAGGCTTCTTTTGATTGACATATACACACTACTATACATAAAATAGAAAACTAATAAGAACCTACTGTATAGCACAGGGAAATCTACTCAATATTCTGTAATAGCCTATATAGGAAAAGAATGTAAGAAAGAGTATATCGTGTCTGACTCTTTGCGACCCCATGGACTGTAGCCCACCAGGCTCCTCTGTCCTTGGAATTCTCCAGGCAAGAATACTGAAGTGCGTAGCCGTTCCCTTCTCCAGGGGATCTTCCCAACCCAGGGATCGAACCCAGGTTTCCTGCATTGCAGGCGGATTCTCTACCAGCTGAGCCACCAGGGAAGCCATGTGTATATGTATGTATATAAGTGTATATATATATATATATATATAGAGAGAGAGAGAGAGAGAGAGAGAGAGGACTCACTTTGCTGTACATCTGAAAGTAACACAACATTTGGCTATGTTAGGAGCTTGCTTTGTTTGAGTTTTTATAGCTTTTTTGCTTTCTGGAAGACAAGACGTTCCAGGCTCATTTTGTAGATTTCTTATCCCAGATTGTGGATTTTTAAAAATTTTTTTAAAAAAGAAGCTTAGTACAGACATCAGCAACCTCATTTCCTGTTTTCCAGGAGCCCGTGCATCCCCTTTAACAGTGTGATGCTGCAGGGCAGGCCAGCCATTTCTCAGATCAGGGAGAGAAAACAGAGAGGGTGTGAGTCGCCTGGGGGCCTCTGCGGTCCTTGCCTGTCTTCAGTGTGAGTGCCAGCTTGCTGATACATTTCAAGGTGGTGGAGTCCATGAGGCCTTTTGCCAATATTGCATCTTTTCCTTATTACCTGTTTTCAACGCTTTTAGGATTTAAAATCAACTCTTATAAGGTTTTAGTTTCTCCCACTAGCTGTCTTGGGTCACAGAGGGCAGAGGTAACAATTTTACTCAATAACTACTATTTACCCCACACATCTCTAATCATTCATCCATTCAGTTATTTGTTCATTTATTTATCCATCTATTAGCATTTTTTAACTTGAATACATCACAGAAATCTCTTTTGTTTGAACAGAACCCGAGAGAAGGCAGGGCAGGACTAGTGCTGGTGATGTAGCAGGAGGTCGAGGAGGATGCTGGTGGACAGATGCAGAATCCTAAAGGGGGCCAGCGATTTCTGGTGGGCGAGGCTGGCTTCCTCGGGGTCCTTAACAGCCCCCAGCAAAGCCTGACTTGCATAGGCGCTTACCACGTGCCTGTTGATTACCATCCTTCAGTGCCTTCCTTGGGTCATGCACGTGGGTGCCTGGCACGTCCCAGTCTGGGGCATCTTGTCCTGGGGGCCAGAGCGTGCCTGGGATAAGATACTTGCAGAGACTAATTATGAACCCAGTATGCTTCCCTGGTGGCTCGGGGAAGAGAATCTGCCCGCAGTGCAGGAGATGTGGGCTTGATCCTGGGTCAGGAAGATCCCCTGGAGAAGGAAACGGCAACCCACTCCAGTATTCTTGCCTGGAGAATCCCATGGACAAAGGAGCCTGGTGGGTTACAGTCCATGGGGTCACACAGAGTTGGACATGACTTAGGTACTAAAACAATAATAACTCTGTGCCCAGAGCCATAGAAACAAACAAGAGAGACAAACACATTCCTACAGTTCCCTAGCAACTTGCTGAATGTTTTGACCTGGAGCCCTGGATAAAGGTACCTCCCAAACTGCCAGGTTCCACCAGGTTCTACCAGGGCCCAGAAGGGCTGAGCATCCTTCTTGATTTTCCTGTGTGTTTTCACCTCCAGCCACTGATACAGCCAGAGTGGTGGCTGCAATGGTGCTTTTTCCTCCTGCCACAGCTCCCCAGCTGGCCCTGTGCCCCCAAAAGAGAGGGACCATCTATTTTCACCCCCAGCAGGCTGGCTGGGGCAGCCTTGGGTAACATCTCCATAGCCTGGCCCTCCCCAGAGCAGGTTAGCAGCATTGTCTGGTGCATACCATTTTTCTAAGTCTCTGATCTTGGGGTCTTTGAAGCGGTCCCCATTGGGCTGATCGCAGAAGGCTCCTAGTAGGGGCTGCTGTCCTCACAGGGGAGGGAAGGCTGTCCTGCCACATGGAATTGCTCACAGCACTTTCTTCTCCTTTCTGGGAGGAAGGAAGAAGGGAAAACCCACTCTCTGAGCAACAGAAGCAGCCAAAAAATCAAGTCCAGGGTCGGAGGTGGTGGCGGCGTGGGAACCCAGTTTCATTTAGTTTTTCCCTCAGTCATCACCCTAAGCTGACCCGGTGACTAGTCGCTCTGGGAAAAAGCCAGGTCCCTGCTGCCTCTTTCCTTCCCAAGGTTATCATTATTTAATTGTTATTATTATTTTGGCTGTGCTGGGTCTTCGTTGTGGCACAACGCTACTTCTGGAGCAAGCTTGGCTGCCTGCCCTGTGGCACTTAGTTCCCTGACCAGGGATTGTACCCATGTACCCTGCATTGAGTGTTGCTAGTGGTAAAGAACTGCCCGCCAAGGCAGGAGACGTATGAAACACGGGTTCGGTCCCTGGGTTGGGAAGATCCCCTGGAGGAGGGCATGGCACCCCACTGCAGCACCCTTGCCTGGAGAATCCCCACGGACAGAGAAGCCAGAAGGGCCACAGTCCGTGGGGTCACACAGAGTCGGACGCGACTGACGTGACTCAGCACACAGGCATGCACACGGTGCACTGGAAGGCAGATTCTTAACCACTGGACCACCGGGGAAGTCCCTCAAGGTGACTATTGACGGGAAGGTCTTCCACTGGTCACTTACTGAGAAGGCTCTCTCCCGGAGTCCCAGCTCCGCAGCACATGGGGACCGTGGGGCTCGTGAGATCTCCCTGACATCGACATGTGTGTCCCCACCCACAGATTCGATCGTCATCGCCTTCTGGGTGAGCCTGGCAGCTTTCGTGGTTTTTCTCTTCCTCATCCTTCTCTACATGTCCTGGTCAGGCTCTCCACAGACGAGGTAAGGACGGGGGTGTGTGGCTAAACAGGGGGCCATGGTGTCCAAGGTAGAATACTGTTTGGCCATGAAAAGGAATAAAGCCTTTTGATTCATGCTGCCTGGATGAACCTCAGAAACGCTGTGCTAGTGAAGGAAGCCAGACACGAGTCACTGTGTGGCTCTGCGGATGTGAAATGTGGCAGAAGAGAGAAACTCACAGACAGAAGCTTTAATGGTTGCCCAGGGCTGGGGAGGAGCAAAGGAAGGCGACTGCTCAGGGGTAGGGGGTTTCTTTCAAAGATCGTGGTAATGGTCTCACTACTCAGGGAACAGACTAAAGATGGCTGGATTTTACATTTTAGCTCGGTTATGTATAGAACACACCTCCATTAAGCTGCTGCAGATAATGAAGCCTAGGTGATCCTGTGCCAATCAGGTCACCAGGTCACCAGGAAAGCAAAGACCCTCATCTACGGCCACCTTCTGTTGTCAGATGCCTACTGTGTACCTCCGTGGTTCAATTGGAAGTGATCCACACGTTCCAAGCAGTAATTAGAGCTGAGCTCATTAGACGTTCACTCTCCTGTGTTCATGCAGTTGGCCTCCCACACTCAGTTTTCCTCTGGCTTAATCCACCCAAGACAGCCACCGCTGTCCTAAGAACGATGCTTCCAAGGGGCTCTATACCACCGGTCTCCCTGCCATAGCTGATGGGACTAGGGATGGGCAATTAACCCAGAGAGGGTGACTGAAGGCTAGCCATCGCCCTTGGAAATGTGTGGCCTGGCAGGATAATAGCTGGGCTCAGGGGGCACTGACGTGTCCAGAGGAAGACCTGAGGGGCGGGCTGGGGGTGGCGGGCTGGGCCCCTATTCTGGACCAAGTCGTGGGGAGTGGGAA
>SJXQ01007223.1:442651-484925 GCA_006408695.1 Aepyceros melampus | reverse complement strand
AGTGTGCATGCGCTCCTCCACCCACCCCCGCCTCTTCCCAGGACGGAAGGTGCTTACTTGCTTTCCAGGATGTTTAGGACCCACGTCAGGAGGCTGTAGTCCCGCAGCATCTCATAGGCAGACCTGGCATCCCGGGCGGCATTCTGCAGAATCTCCAGAATCCAGTTCTGTCAACCCCAAGCAAAAAGTCATTGGTCTTCCGTGGGAATAACCTGACTTACTCGAACCAGGGAAGGCCTTAAAAAAACAGAATGGTGTGTCCCCACTACCCAGGCGGTCGCTGCATGTGATATCTGCCAGGTCTGCGAGAATGGTGGCTGTGGGGGACCACCTGCCCCGCCATAACAGCCAGAGGACACAGACGGCCGCAGGGAGAGCGCCAGCCCCGGGACACCCACCCGCTAATCCATCACAAGGGGGACGCGGCACGGAAACTGCACGGCCCCGCATCCCGGCAGCCTGAGTGGGACAGTGAAGAATCATTGCTAGTCCAGCCATGAACTGCTGGCAGCTGATTTCATCGCCTACATTTTACCACGTGGAAAGGACAGAGAGATGGGACTCTCACTCGAACTGTTAATGGGGTGCTTCCCTCACCCTCTGCACATACTTTTTTTTTTTGGCAAACCACATGGCATATGGGAATCTTAGTTCCTCGACCAGGGATTGAACCCATGCCCTCTACAGTGGAAAGCACAGGGTCCTAACCACTGGAGCACCACGGAAGTCCCTAATTGGGTGCATTAGAGTTCTCACATGCCATAAAAAGTAGAAATCTACTGTACTCAAATTCCGCTTATGCAGACTCACTCCTCTTTACCCATATTTTAGGTGATGCCAGAGACAGACACTGATCAGGCTAGAAACTCATCAAAACCCTACAGGCCTTTCCTAGTTAACGTCTCACTCCACACAATTTCTTGCTCCAGGGACAGAACTCAGGTGCAGACTCCCTGTCAGCTGTGAGGCAGGCGGTTTCAAAGCCCAACTCCTTTCCCAGCCAAGGTCCGATGACCTGCAGTTCTCTGTGTTACGTGACACGCTGGTGGCTTGTGCGTGTTGGAAGCGCCTCAGTCGTGTTTCCAGAGCTCTCGGCTGCCCAGAGCCTCTTGGTTCCTCACTATCCACCTCCCTCCCTGCCGGCCCTGGGCCCAGGTGATGGCAGGGAAGCTAATGTTGAAGCAGGCGGTCAGGTGAGGGTCCACAGGGCGGGACTTGCAGGTGATGGAACCCTGAGCAAAGGCCCCCCCAGCCCTCAGGCCCTGGGGGCGCCTACCTGGGCCGCCTCGTCGCACAGTGGGCTGCTGAAGAAGGACAGGATGATGTGGAGGACGCCCCGCCTGGCGCACAGCTTGAAGCAGTGTGTGTCCCGCATTCCCTGGCGGAGAAGCCCCAGCATCCACTCCCGCTCCGTCTTCTGCTATAAAGCCCCACAAACAGGAGACCGTCATTAAACATGTGAAGGCTTTTTTTTTTTTCTCCTGAAAACTCTTCCAGCACCACTATTTTCAAGGGGTGGTGAAGACTGCAGCATGGCAGCCCCCGACCCTCCATTTCTGGGTCTGTTATTAAAAATCCTCCCTCTCTCCTCTCTGCTTCCATTTCTCTGGGTCAGGAATAAAGGACCAGGTCATGTTCACATGCTCAACTGTGCTCAGTGTAGTGTTAGTTGCTCAGTCGTGTCCGACTCTTTGTGACCCCACGGACTATAGCCTGCCAGTCTCCTCTGTCCATGGGATTTTCCAGGCAAGAATACTGGAGTAGGTTGCCATTCCCTTCTCCAGGGGATCTTCCTGGCCCAGGGATTGAACCCTGGTCTTCTGCATTGCGGGAGAACTCTTTACCATTTGAGCTACAGGGAAGACCTCAACTGTGCTCATGTGTTCAGTAAAAGCACATCAGTAGTCAACCCTGTGATTCGCCCAGAAAATAACTGTGAGGAGGCTGTGACTCGAGGCCTCTAGAGCGTGAGGTCTGAGAAGTCACCCCAGAATCCTGGTGTGGACTGGGAAGCATTTTCACAGGCAGGCCCACCTGCCCCCCACCGACCCCCATACTCCACCCCAGCCTGTGCTCTGCAGCCAACAAGTCTCCGCAGGGACAAGTTGGCGCAGTGGCTGAGCATCCCACTCAGGAGACGGAGCCCCGCGGACCTCAGGGTAGGGTGCTACCTCGAAGTCCGAGCTGTAGAAGAACTGGTAGAAGCCTGGAACTTTGCTCATGTTCAGGTACTCGTGGGACAGCAGGAACTTGTTGATCTTCATGTACATATGTTCCTCTGTGAACACAAGCAGACGGTCACTCAAAGGGAAAGTGAAGTTGCTCGGTCGTGACCGACTCTTTGCGACCCCATGGACTGTAGCCTACCAGACTCCTCCATCCATGAGATTTTCCAGGCAAGAGTACTGGAGTGGGGTGCCATTTCCTTCTCCAGGGGATCTTTCCAACCCAGGGATCAAATCCAGTCTCCTGCACTGCAGACAGATGCTTTACCGTCTGAGCCACCAGGGAAGCCTGCCTGTCACTCAGGATGGTGCCTAGAGGACACCCCATGACCAGGTGGAGTCAGGGAATGGGGTCCTGAGGGGGCAGTCAGACAGAAATCCCTGCCCCCACGGGGCTTTCAAATTCTCATCCAGGTGATCAGTTCTCAAGAATTAAAATACAGAAAGACATCTTAGGTCTACATGGCATAAGGGCTTCTCTCTTGGCTCAGCAACTACTTGGGGATGTCCAGTCCTTTGCTGGTACCACTCCCTCCGAGGCATCAGCCTAAGCTCCAATCAGCTGGTGGGCAGAGTGTGGGTTGCCACACCAAAGACAGCACAGGGCGAATACCAGCTCATCGGCCTCCCACTGAGGGAGCTTCCACAGCAAAGGGGGCTCAGACCTGCCCTGGGTCACTTGGCTCTGGGATGAGATAGGGCTGACACCTCCTCTCCTGGTCTTACCCTTTGACTGTCATCTCCCATTTATCCAAAGCACCTGCAGCCTCACAGCCCATCCAAGATCGCTGTCCTGAGGCCCCACACTGACATGAGGTCTGATGTGGGACAGCTCACCGGGGGGCACAGACTGGACTGGAGGCCAAGTCTATCCCTCGTGACCTTGGCTAGGATATTTTCTCTGAAGAGCCTGTTTCTCACCAGCGGGACGACAAGCGGCCTGTGAGTCTAAATGGCTAATTACCTTCTTCCCTCCCATAATTTCTAAGGTTAAAAAAAAAAAATCATGTAATAAAAATGATACAGGAGCAGATGAAAATCTGATCTGAATTCCAACAGCAGCTTGACTGCAGACTAATTGCCAGGCCTTGGACAAACTATTTGGGATCCCAGGGGGTGCTAGTGGTAAAGAATCCACCTGCTGATGCAGGAGACCCAAGAGATGCGGGTTCGATCCCTGGGTCAGGAAGATGCCCTGGAGGAGGAAAGGGCAGCCCACTCCAGTATGCTTGCCTGGAGAATCCCATGGACAGAGGAGCCTGGCGGGCTACAGTCCACAGGTCACAAAGGGACAGACATGACTGAAGCGACTTAAGCTTCGGCTGGAAGGCTGTCTCCTTGTCTGAAAATAACCACGTTACCTGCAGAGCCCTGTGGTCCCTAACAACATCAACATTCTGTAACTTTTCACTAGTGACAAAAAGAAAAGGTCCTATGATAGACCGACTTGTGCTCAGACCCCAACAGTGGGTGGCTGTGAGGACCAAGTGGAGCCATGTTCTGCGCCCTGGTGACGCGGGCACAGGGACCCACAGGCTGCTTGTCGTCTCGCTGGTGAGCTGTGCTGACGCTGACCCCTGAGCTTGGAGTGCGGCTGCCAGCACCGATGGGGCCTCTGCATCAGGCTTCCTCCAAGCACACGTGCATATCTGTGAACCCCCTCAACAGGCCCTCTGGTGGAGCTGTGATCTGCCTTCACTACAGCTTTACATGCTTGCAGGCAGATAGGAACACACACTCGTCCCCCATCATACTCACACACACTCTCCTGCACCTTGCACTTGTGACCCTCACACACATGCTGTGGACCCGCTATGCCAGTGGGACTAACGCCACCAAATGGGCTCGCTCAGCCTCAGAATTCCACCTTACCCCGACTTGATTCTAGCAGTGGTACCTGGTTTCAAAATCTGCAAGGCTGCCTTGGCAATGAAGAGAGCCAGGGTGAAGGTGAGTCTCATGTTCTTGGTTCGGATCCCGTTCCGGACCACGTCCAACAGGTACAGTACCTTAAAAGCAGGAAAAAGGGCGGGGTTGGGGGGGGAAATTTGCAGAACAGCTGTGACCAGCCTTGTCTCGTGCAGCCTAATCCATGGCTTTGCAGGGTGGCCTGCTCCTCACATCCAGGGGCTCACACCCCCACCACCACCTCCCGGCACGGCTTCTGAGGCTCTGTGTGTCCTGGGTGACAGCTGCTGTAACCTGAGTTCAGATCAAGGAACCAGTTGACAGAAATGAGCACTGCTCTGCCGTCCATGACATAGGAAGCATTCTTCTAAGGGGAGACCTCTCTCTACCACCCAGGGCTGAGGACCCAAGATGACCTCTGGTATCTCCCCCTGCCTCACCAGGAGGAGACGAGACTTTGGTTCTGTATCACAGTCTCTGGGCAACGCCTCTGAGTTCTTCAGGAAATCTTCCCACCAGGCCCCCTCAGCCCCGCTCACCTGGGGCTGCTCCCGGAAGCGCGCCCCCTCCAGCTGCGAGTAGTAGGCCGCCAGCACCCCGTAGGCTGTGGCGCGCATCTGTGGGTCATAGCTGCTGAGGGCTGCGACAGTCAGACCCAGAGCATTTGAATCCACGAATTTTCTACAATCCACCACAAATTCTGAGGGAGATAAAACACAGCATTAACTACACACACACACACACACACACACACACAATAATTCCATGACTCGCGTGCAACACGGAGTTCCATTTCCTTTGGCAGTTTACCATCATCAGCAATGTGTGTGCGTGCCAGACACAGACATGCAAGCCCCCCTCTTGCTCCCTTAGGTTCTGCTGCGGCTCTCTAAAAGACTGTCCCGTCCCGCAGCAACAATCACACGCCTTCAGTCTCTGAGACACTTGTAAATCCCAATGAGGACTCCTTCATCACTCTCACAAATACCCGAGGAGTTGGAGAACATCAGAGATGTTCAGAGGTGTCAGAGGTGACATCAGGACCCACCACTGAGGTCCCAGCGTGAAGAAGCCTGAAGTTAGGGGGAAGGGACTCAGCAGGAAAAGCCAGCGTAGTCAGTCAGATGAGTGATCTTGGAATGTACTATCAATAAAAGATAAACCAAAAAAAAATATATATATATATATACCACTGATAATATTTTCTACAAGTCAAACTCCTTTTTCTTTTCTCTTCTCTCCCCAAAGTTTAAGACATAAAAAGATAATGTCCACAGTTTAAACAAAAAAAAAAAACTAAAAATAAATCAAGAAGAATGATAATAGTTACTTCTTAGTCCAAACAGCTATATAGACACATAACGGTCCTCAAACGGGTGGCTGTCCAAAAGTGTAGGAACCACAAGGTGGAGGACCTGTGGGTGTGCCTGCAGTCCCTGCCTTGGGGTGACAGGGCTGAGAGGGGCTGAATCACACCAGGGACAGGGATCCGCGCATCATGCGAGCTCTTTTCCTCCTCAGAAGCAGCAAGAGCTCCAGGAAGCCGCTTACGCGCGGGTCCCCTCCCCTTTCTCAGCTCTCACCCCGTATCGCAGAAGGACCAGCATTTCCACTTCCAGACAGGAAAGAGACTCATCTGTCCAACTGAAAAAACAATTGAAGGCATGAACTAAGGATTTTCAAGACACTGGACATGGAGCAACAGAGGACGGTGATCCCTGAAGATGGGAAACCAGGTGACCCTCTGATTGTTCCAGCTCACACCTGCAGAGTTCCCAGGCCGTGCACAGCGGGGCAAACCGAGGCAGAGCCCAGGCAGCTCTGAGTTGAGGGGGCCTGGGAGGCCAAGTGGCCGGAGCTCATGAGGCCGAGCCCGAGAGAAGAGTGTCCCACTGAGAGGACAACCGTCGGCAAGAGCACGTGAGCAAGCCACCCCAGGCTGGGAAAGAACCACCCAGAGAGCTGAGCAGCAACAGCCCCAGGCTCCCACCAGCCAGAGCAAGTCCCACAGCACCCAGGGACAAGGTAGCGGGCTCAGGGCATGTCCCCTCACTTGTGCGGCAAAGGTCCTTCCAGACTAAATGTTGCTCTGGTCTCACCTAACAGAGCTTATGAGCAACACTGGAAAGGATCAAACCATTTCTAAGAAACTTGAATGTGTACTAGAACAAAGCTGAACAACATTTCACAAGAATACCAAAAATACCCAGCCCCAAAGAAGGTAAAACTCACTGGCTTCCAATAAAAATTGCCAGACAGTCAAATAAGCAGGAACATGGCCCATTGTGAAGAGAAAAACTTACTATTTGGAAATGACTTCTAAATGACATAGATAACAGAATTAGTAGACAAAGACATTTATAAAGTTAGCAGCACTGAATTCTTCATGCTCAGGAAACTAGAGGATGGACTTCCCTGGTGCTTCAGTGGTAAAGAATCTGCCTGTTGATGCAGGAGACGCGGGTTCAATCCCTGGTCTGGGAAAATCCCACCTGCCTTGGAGCAACTAAGTCTGTGGGCCACAACTATTGAGCCTGTGCTCTGCTGCTGCTGCTGCTAAGTCGCTTCAGTCGTGTCTGACTCTGTGCGACCCCATAGACGGCAGCCCACCAGGTTCCCCCGTCCCTGGGATTCTCCAGGCAAGAACACTGGAGTGGGTTGCCATTTCCTTCTCCAATGCAGGAAAGTGAAAAGTGAAAGTGAAGTCACTGAGTCGTGTCCAATTCTCAGCAACCCCGTGGACTGCAGCCCACCAGGCTCCTCCGTAAGCCTGTGCTCTAGAGCCTGGGAACTACAACTACTGAGCCTGCCCGCCACAACTAGAGAAAAGACCGTGTAGCCATGAAGACCCAGCACAGCTAAAAATATACAAATCAATAAAAAGGAACTAGCGGAAAGACTGGGTGTGTTACCTAGAGACATGGAAGATAAGAAAATCCTAGTCAAGCTTCTCGAGATAAAAATTTTAAATTTCTGAAATGAAAAATGCACTGGATGAATTGTTGACGATGTAAACGGGTGAGTCACTAAGAAGGACAGAATGGAGGTGTCTTTAAAAAATTAAACATAGACCTAACATGTGATCCAGTCATCCCACTCCTGGGCATATACCTGCAGACAACCATAACTGGAAAAGATACACGCACCCTAATGTTCCCCGCAGCACTGCTCACAATAACTGAGACAGGGAAGCAACCTAAACGCCCACCAGCAGAGGAACGCACGAAGATGAGGTGCATGTATACAATGGAATATTACTCAGCCAGAAAAAGAACAGAATGCCACTCGCAGCAACATGGGGATGAATTTAGGGACTATCATGCTAACCCAAGTGAGCCTGAGAGAGAGAAATAACACATGATATTGCCTATATGTGGAATCTTAAAAAAAAAAAAATGACCTTCTTTATGGTTACCAAAGGACCAGGGAGGAGAAATAAATTAGGAGTATGGAATTTACATACATGCACTACTATATAAGAGGGGAAAAAGGCCTACCATAGCCTAAAGAGCTATACTCAAAACTTTGTAATAACCTATAAGGGAAAAGAATAGATATATTTTTGTATAACTGAATCATTTTGCTGTATACCTGAAGCTAACACAACATTGTAAATTAACTATATTTCAACAAAACAAACAAAAAAGAAAAATCTACTAGATAAGCTGATCAGAAGATTAGACAATGCAGAAAAACAGATCTGTGAACTTGAAGACACAACAGAATTCAACCAAACTGAAACACAGAGAAACACAGAGAGAAAAAAGAATGCTAAAAACATGAGCATTTGTGGGACAATCTCAAGCAGGCTAATACCCGTGTAAGTAGAGTCCCTGAAAATGAAGAAATAATGGCCAAAACTCTTCCAAATTTGAAAAACTACAAACCTACAGGGCCAAGACAGTAAAAAAAATAAAATAAAATTATACCCGTTTATCATAATCAAATTGCTTGAAACCAATGGTTAAAAAAATCTTAAAAGTGGTCTCAAAACAGAGAGAGGAGCAAAGATAAGAAGGGCAGCAGATTTCCTGTTAGAAACAATGCAATCTAGAATCAAGGCGTCAACATCTTTAACATATAATAAGAAAAAAACCTGTCAACCTAGAACTTTATACCCCATGAAAATCTTTCAGAAGTTAAGACGTTTTAAAAGCTGAAAGAATGGATCACCAACAGCCACGAACTTCAAGAATTCTTAAAAGAAGTGTTTTGGGAAGAAGGAAAATGACTGAAGATAGAAATTAAAGAATGAAGAGAACACGAAATGATAACTATGGGATAAACATAAAATATTTAAATCCCTTTAAAAGGTAATTGACAGTTTGAAGCAAAAATAACCACATACTGTGAAATCTTTAACATATGGATGGAAAATTTATGATACTTATAGCATGAAAGCCAGGAGGGGAGAGAGAGATACTATTCCAAGGTGCTTCTACTATCCATGAAGTGGTATAATGTCACTTGAAGGTAAATCACAATACATGGAATATGTATTTAATAAACCCTAAAGCAACAAACACACACATACACGTACATACACTCACAAGCACACAAACTAATTACTGCTAAAAGTCAATAAATAAACTGGAATCAGATCAATAATCAACATTAAATGGTATATACATTCCAATTAAAAAGCATTACTTCATGGCAAATAGATGCAGGGAAAAAAATGGAAACAGTGACAGACCTTATTTTTTTAGGCCCCAAAATCACTGTGGATGGTGANCCATGAAATTAAAAGACGCTTACTCCTTGGAAGAAAAGTTATGACCAACCTAGATAGTATATTCAAAAGCAGAGACATTACTTTGCCGACTAAGGTCCATCTAGTCAAGGCTATGGTTTTTCCTGTGGTCATGTATGGATGTGAGAGTTGGACTGTGAAGAAGGCTGAGCACCGAAGAATTGATGCTTTTGAACTGTGGTGTTGGAGAAGACTCTTGAGAGTCCCTTGGACTGCAAGGAGATCCAACCAGTCCATTCTGAAGGAGATCAGCCCTGGGATTTCTTTGGAAGGAATGATGCTAAAGCGGAAGCTCCAGTACTTTGGCCACCTCATGTGAAGAGTTGACTCATTGGAAAAGACTCTGATGCTGGGAGGGATTGGGGGCAGGAGGAGAAGGGGATGACAGAGGATGAGATGGCTGGATGGGATCACGGACTCGATGGACGTGAGTCTGAGTGAACTCCGGGAGATGGTGATGGACAGGGAGGCCTGGCATGCTGTGATTCATGGGGTTGCAAAGAGTCGGACACGACTGAATGACTGAACTGACTGAACTTAACAAGTATATAAAATATTTACATAAGTAAAATTTATGTAACATAAATGTGTAAATGCTATACTTATATGGGGGCTTCCCCGGTGACTCAGACATTAAAGAATTTGCCTGCAATGCAAACCCAGTTTTGATCTCTGGGTGGCAAAAGTCCCATTGAGAAGGAAACGGCAAACCATTCCAGTATTCTTGCCTGGAGGATCCCATGGCTGTAGGAGCCTGCAAGCTACAGTCCATGGATTTGCAAAGAGTCAGACATGACTGAGCAACTAACATACATATATGGACATAAATATTTATGTGTAAATATGTACACATTATGTTGTTGCTATTAGTCACTCGGTCATGTCTGATTCTTTGTGATCCCAAGGACTGTAGCCACCAGGCTCCCCTATCCATGGGATTTTCCAGGCAAGAATATTGGAATATGTTGCTATTCCCTTCTCCAGGAGATCTTCCTGACCCATGGATCAAACCCTACTCTCCTGCTTTGCAGGCAGACTCTTTACTGACAGAGCCACTGGGGAATCCCAACATAAACATTTATGTGTAAATATGTATACATATAAGCCAGTGAGGGTGCTCACAATAGCACCTTCTTCAATGGCAATGCCAAAGAATGCTCAAACTGCCACATGATTATAGTCATCTCACACACTAGCAAAGTAATGCTCAAAATTCTCCAAGCCAGGCTCCAACAGTATGTGAACTGTGAGCTTCCAGATGTTCAAGCTGGATTTAGAAAAGGCAGAAGAACCAGAGATAAATTGCCAACATCCATTGGCTCATCGAAAAAACAAGAGAGTTCCAGAAAAACTTCTATTTCTGCTTTATTGACTATGGCAAAGCCTTTGACTGTGTGGATCACAATGAACTGTGGAAAATTCTTCAAGACATAGGAATACCAGACCAGCGACCTGCTTCCTGAGAAATCTGTATACAGGTCAAGAAGCAACAGTTAGAAGTGAACATGTAACAACAGACTGGTTCCAAATCAGAAGAGGAGTACGTTAAGGCTGTATATTGTCACCTTGCTTATTTAACTTCTGTGCAGAGTACATCATGAGAATTGCTTGGCTGGATGAAGCACAAGCTGGAATCAAGATTGCCAGGAGAAATATCAATAACCTCAGATATGCAGATGACAGCACCCTATGGCAGAAAGCAAAGAAGAACTAAAGAGCCTCTTGATGAAAGTGAAAGAGGAGAGTGGAAAAGCTGGCTTAAAGCTCAACATTCAGAAAACTAAGATCATGGCATCTGGTCCCATTACTTCATGGCAAATAGATGGGGAAACAATGGAAATAGTGAGAGACTTTATTGTTTTGGGCTCCAGAATCACTGCAGATGGTGACTGTAGCCATGAAATTAAAAGATGCTTCTTGGAAAAAAAGTTATGACCAACCCAGACAGCATATTAAAAAGCAGAGATGTTACTTTGCAAACAAATATCCATCTAGTCAAAGCTTTGGTTTTTCTAGTAATCATGTATGGATGTGAGAGTTGGTCTAGAAAGAAAGCTGAGTGCCAAAAAATTGATGCTTTTGAACTGTGATGTTGGAGAAGACTTTTGAGAGTCCCCTGAACTGCAAGGAGATCCAACCAGTCCATGCTAAAGGAAATCAGTCCTGAATATTCATCAGAAGGACTGATGCTGAAGCTGAAACTCCAATATTTTGGCCACCTGATGCGAAGAACCAACTGATTTGAAAAGACCCTGATGCTGGGAAAGATTCAATGAGGGAGGAAAAGGAGCCAACAGAGGATGAGATGGTTGGATGGCATCACCGACTTGATGGACATGAGTTGGAATAAGGTCTGGGAGTTGGTGATGGACAGAGAAGCCTGGTGTGCTGCAGTCCATGGGGTTACAAAGAGTCAGAGATGGCTGAGTGACTGAACTGACTTATGTACACATATTTTACATTTATATATTATACATGTAAATAAGTATTTGTAAATATTGCTATATCTTGTTCAGTTGCCCAGTCATGTCTGACTCTGCAACACCATGGACTGCAGCATGCTGTATGTCTACATGGGTATAAATATATGTATACTACATATGTCAGTGTAACATAAAGACAGAGAAACATTTATTTTCTATACCATTTATATATAAATGTATATACATATTTATATGTATATCTTTTGGTGTGTTTTTCCCTACTAGTATTTATTAGAATCTAACCCCCATGAAGCTGCTGCTACTGTGAAGTCGCTTCAGTTGTATCTGACTTTTTGCGACCCCTTGGACTGCAGCCTACCAGGTTCCTCCACCCATGGGATTTTCTAGGCTAGAGTGCTGGAGTGGGTTGCCATTGCCTTCTCTGTCCATGAAGCTAGGTGCCTAGAAATCCCTAACACTAATAGACCCTGAATGACTACTTAATTGCATTCCAGACAACATGCTTGATTCCATGATACTCATCCTTCTTAAGAATTTTAGCAACAACAACAAAACAAAAAAATGCCTAACCACCTATGACAGTAAGGAACTTTTGGTTAACCTCTAGATTTCACATGTTAAAAAGTTGACTTCACTTGCTACAAATCAAGCACCTACAGTGAAGGAGTAAAATGGTTTGTATAGTTTATGCCAAAGAAGTCTGGTAAACTCAGTTCTGTTGCATCATTTGCCTGGAAATCTTGTGCAGTGCCTTGATTTTTGATGTGGCAACCCACTCCAGTATTCTTGCTTGGAGAATCTCATGGTCTGAGGAGCCTGGTGGGCTGCAGTCCATGGGGTCACAAAGAGTCGGACACGACTGAGTGACTTTGCTTACTTACAGAGGAAGTTAATAAAGCCAATCTTTTTTTCTTTCCTGTGCCCATATCAGTTTGGGATATGTGAAAGAATTTCATGAGGCTGCAAAGTTTGAGCTGTTTCCTAAGATTCAACTTTTCTGTGTCCAACTTTTCTGATCCCCTAGTGACTCACAAGATTATTTTTTCTAATGATGTTAATATCCTGAACCTGAAACCAACAGGGAAAAATAAGAACAGTGATTCTATTTTTTTCCAGTAAAGGAGTTTAGTTCCAATTGAACAGGAGGTTTCAGCAGATGGCAGCTGAAATATATCTCTGTGTAGTGTAATTTCAGAGTTTAAAGAATTGTATAGGCCATCATTGGAGAAGGAAATGGCAACACACTCCAGTATTCTTTACTAGAGAATCCTGTGGACAGAGGAGCCTGGTGGGCTGCTGTCCATAGGGTCACACAGAGTCGGACACGAATGAAGCAGCTTAGCACGTGTGCATGCATTGGAGAAGGAAATGGCAACCTGCTCCAATGTTCTTGCCTGGAGAATCCCTGGGACAGAGGAGCCTGGTGGGCTGCCATCTATGGGGTCGCACAGAGTTGGACACGACTGAAGTGATTTAGCAGCAGCAGCAGTGTAGGCTGTCATCTACCACAGCTCACACTCTGTGTTGAGGATGTATCAGTGTAACTGCATTTGTGAAAATGTGCAACATTCTTTCACATTTTCATTCTTTTATATGTAAGATTTCTTTTGCCAGGACTGATCTTTCCTTTGATTTGGCTTTACCTTCTCCAGGATGTTTTTTCTGACCTCCTCGTCTCTGTTTAAGCCAATTCTGTCTCTGTCTGAAAGACCTTTTATGTATTTTACATAAATTATCACACATTATTAATTTGCTAATCTCTTTCCCCCCAAATATTGTTTATTGAAACAATAAAACAAACTCTTTTATTTCTGTGTTCAGTTTACATCATATTTATTGTTGTTTAGTCGCTAAGTCATGTACGAATCTTTTGTGACCTCCATGGACTGTAGCCTGCCAGGCTCCCCTGTTCATGGAATTTTCCATGCAAGCATACTGGAGTGGGTTGCCATTTCCTTCTCCAGGGGATCTTCCCAGCCTAAGGATCAAACCCGTGTCTCCTGCATTGGTAGGCAGGTTCTTCCCACTGAGCCACCAGGGAAGCCCACTTATTTTGTATAGTGCCTGCCATAGTAGGTGTTCAATAACTGAAGGAAAGAATTTCAAGTCCTTTCTTCCACCAGCTTAGCAGTGAGAACTAACATTTCCCCGGGCTCTAAGCTATTAGTTGAAGTAACAGAAAAGAAATTTCTCATCAGAATCTTCCTTAATTCAGTTTTTCTAATTAGAATTCCTGTGTTCCTTTGTCTGGGTAAATATACTCAGTAGACAAGTTGAGATCCTGAAAAGATTTTGAAGTTTTGGGACTACATGAGCTAAATAAAGCTGCTGCTGCTAAGTTGCTCAGTCGTGTCCGACTCTGTGTGACCCATAGACAGCAGCCCACCAGGATCCCCCATCCCTGGGATTCTCCAGGCAAGAATACTGGAGTGGGTTGCCATTTCCTTCTCCAGTGCATGAAAGTGAAAAGTGAAAGTGAAGTCGCTCAGTCGTTTCTGACTGTTAGCAATCCCATGGACTGCAGCCCACCAGGCTCCTCTGTCCATGAGATTTTCCAGGCAAGAGGACTGGAGTGGGGTGCTAAATAAAGCTAGGTAAAATAAAATGCTTTCTAACGTTTATTCTGTTTTGAACACATTTTTATTTAAGAAGTCACTGCCATTCACTTATCAGTTGAAATGCTTTATTTGTCAAAAGAATTTTTAAAAATTACTTCAAGGCTTCTTAATATTTCAAATTGGATATCCTAGTCTTAGATTGAAGACTCATTTTTCCTGAATATATTTTTTCTTTAAGAGTAACATACTTTCATAGAGTGTGTTGAAAATTAGGGAAATCAAGGGTTCTTGTTCTGTCAGGTGCCGTGTTTAGAGTGTTATTTTGATAAAATCCAGTCGCTCTGATATGACTAGAAAATACTTGCTCCCTTGGAGCATAATAGCAGGGGAAAAACTGTGGCATAGGTAAAAATTCACCGTAATTACTTGAATTGGTTTTATACATAATCATCTTGGGTTTTGATAGTGAGGTAGTCGTATGGAGTGTCTTTGGATCCAACATACATGAAAACACCGGATTGCCAGGATTCACACAGGAGGCAGTTCAGGTTTCATTTCTGTGTCTGAATTTGAAGCTGAAGTACTTTTCTTATCCTAAAAGATAAATGCATAAAATAATTATCAATTATACAGTTCTGAAAAAAAGAAAACAGAATTATTTAAACTAAGCCCTAACCTTTTTTATACAACTCATAAAAATTGACTGGAAAAAGACCAAAGATTTGAATGTAAGATCTAATACCATAAAATTCCTAGAAGAAAACATAGGGAGAAAGGTCCTTGGAGGTGGCCTTAGTAATTATTTTTGGATATGGCAACAAAACTACAAACAACAAATGCAAAAATCGACAAGTGTGGCTACAACAAATTAAAAAGCTTCTGTATAGCACAAAAACAGCAGAATGAAGAGGCAGCCTTGGAATGGGAAAACATGTGCAAACCATTTATCAGATAAGGCATTAACTTCTAAAATATCTTAAGAACTCACGCAATTCAGTAGCAAAAAACCAAGCAATATAATTAAATAATGGGCAGAGGATCTAAACAGACAGTTCCCCCAAAGACACATAGATAACTAACAAGTACATGAAACGATGTTGAACATTCCCAGTCATCAGAGAAATGCAGATCTAAACCACAATATGATGTCACTCCACACCGGAAGAATGGCTATTATCAAAAAGTTAAGAGAGAATAAGAGTTGAGGATGTGCAGAAAAGGGAACTATTGGTGGAAATGTAAACTGGTACAGCCACTATGGAAAACAGTGTGGAATTTCCTCAAAAAACTAAAAATAGAACTACCATATGACCCAGCAGTTTCACTTCTTAGATATCCAAAGGAAATGAAATCACATCTTGAAGGGATATCTGCACTCCCATGTTCATTGCAGCATTATTCATAATAGCTAAGACATGGAAACAAGTATTCATCAACAGATGCATGGATGGAGAAACACACACACACACAGAATGGAGTACTATCAGTCATAATAAAAGAAGAGTCCTGCCATTTTCAGCAATATTGAGGACCTTGAAATCATTATGTTAAGTGAAGAAATCAGAGAAAGACAAATGTATGATCTCACATAGATGTAGAATCTTAAAAGAAAAACAGCAGAATGGTAGTTATAAGGGGCTGGGTATGGGGGTAAATGGAGAGATGATGGTCAAAGAGTACCAACTTTCAGATGTAAGAAGAGTAAGTTCTAGGGACCTAACATACAGTATGGTTACTGCCATTAACAATACTGTATTTGAAAGTTTGAGAGTAGACGTTCTCACCACACTCACACACACAAATTTGTAATTATGTGAGGTGATGGATGTATCAGCTAATCATACTGTGTTAATCATTTCACAATATATATCAAAGCATCATGTTGCACCCCCTACTGCTGCTGCGAAGGCACTTCAGTCGTGTCTGACTCTGTGCGACCCCATAGACAGCAGCCCACCAGGCTCCGCCGTCCCTGGGATTCTCCAGGCAAGAACACCGGAGTAGGTTGCCATTTTCTTCTCCAATTTGTGAAAGTGAAAAGTGAAAGGGAAGTCGCTCAGTCGTTTCCGACTCTTAGCGACCCCATGGGTTGCAGCCTACCAGGCTCCTCTGCCCATGGGATTTTCCAGGCAAGAGTACTGAAAATTGCCTTCTCTGGTTGTACTGCATAAACTTACACAAATGTTGTATGTCAGTTATACCTCAATAAAGCTAGAAGAACAGAATAAAACAAAAACAGCCCCATCTACTCTCCTTTTGGGAGTCCTTTTCTCTTGAGGACATTGAAGAGTACCCATTATATTATATTATAATGGCTTCCTTGGACTGCAAGGAGATCAAACCAGTCACTCCTAAAGGAGATCAACCATGAATATTTGTTGGAAAGATTGATGCTAAAGGTGAAGCTCCAGTACTTTGGCCACTTGATGGGAAAAGCCAGCTCATTGGAAAAGACCCTGATGCTGGGAAATAATGAAGGCAAAAGAAGAGGGCAAAAGAGGATGAGATGGTTAGATAGCATGACTGACTCAATGGACATGAACTTGAGAAAACTGGGAGATAGTGGAGGACAGGGAAGCTGGTGTGCTGCAGTCCATGGGGTCACAGAGAGTCAGACACAACTTAGTGACTGAACTATATATATATATTTATACACGTATATATATATATGTATGGGCTTCCCTGGTGGCTCAGATGGTAAAGAATCCATCTGTAATGCAGGACTCTTGAGTTCAATACCTGGGTTGGGAAGATCCCCTGGAGGAGGGCATGGTTTGGAGAATCTCCATGGACCAAGGAACCTGGCAGGTTATATTCCATGGGGTCACAAAGAGTTGGACATGACTGAGCGACTAAGCACATATATGTATATTAAATTTTATATACATTTTGATTATATATGTCTGTACAGAGCAAACTTGTCAAAAGTATGTACAAGATAAGTTTTAAAAATCCTGTACTAGAACTGTGAGAATTTATAAAAATGTGTAAATTATAGAATAAGATGCAATAGATCATAGTTCAAAGAGGGCGTACAGTTGAATTTTAGAGTGAAAAAGGAACAAGATAAGCATTCAGCAGTCTTAACCTTGTGGATCTTTGTTTTGTGTATTAAGCAAGTAATTACACAACAACTAATTACAACTGCAGTAAATGCTATGCAGAAAAAAAAATTCAAGGTATTTATGAAGACTCGGGGGTTCTAATCTAGTGTGAGGGCCTAGGAAGGCAATTCTGGTGAAGTGTTGTTGAATCTAAGACTGGAAGGCAAGGAAGGAAAAGATAGAAAAGGGCACGGAGAAAAAGCGTGGCCCAAGTGGAGTGAAAATGGCTCGAGATGAGGAGAGAGGGGCAGGGGCAGAACCTGAAGGGTCTGGTTGACTATGTGAGAAGTTTGGATCTTTATGGTAAAAGCAATGGAAAGCTACTGAAGAGTTTTAAAGAGAAACATGTCATGATGTAACATAATTTTTAGGATGATTACTTGGCTGTCAGAGCCTTGAATGGATGTGGAGAGGAGCTTCAGTAGTCCATGTGACTGACAACGATGATTTATAGAAAGATGGTACAGAGTGACTAGGAAATAAATTTGAGATGTATTTGAAATTAGAATCCACAGGACCTGGTGACTGATGGATGTGGATGGAGAGGAAGAGGGACATATCAAGGAAGACCCCAGATTTCTGGACAAACATTTGGGTAGATGGCCATTTGCTACAATTTGTAACTAACATACATAATAAATTTAATAAATATTCAAAATAATTTAGCTATTTGCAGGAGGAGGGAGCAAGACAGTAAAAAGAATGAATACAAAAGTGATATTTTCTAGCATATGAACATACCATGCTTTATCTTCAGTAAAGTCATGTCCATTAAAAACAAGCTTCAGTCATGAAGGTGAAATTCACATGGAACAGACTACAGACCTTATTTATCACTCATTCAACAAATACTGAGTACCTACTGTGTGCCAGGCATTGTTAGATGCTCGAAAAATAGTGATTAAAAATCTGAAGTTCCACATTTTATTGTATAGGAGATAAACACATAGGAAACCAGCTCAATAATGGGAAATTGGTTAGTTATTTTTAAAAAAGGTAGGTCTTCACCTTCAAAATTAGGTGTCACCAGTTCTAGGTTCTGATGTTGCCAGTAATAAAGCTGCATGACTTTGATGAAGTTAACTTTGCAAGGATTCTATATATATAAATATAAAACAGAGGAGATGGATTAGATAGGTTTGTTTCCTAATCTGAGGATATAAGGGCTCTCCAAATGTAGCCATAGGAAAGAGATTTTCAGTTATTTGAAAAACATGAATGAAGAGTGTACATTTACTTGTGATAAGGCCCTTAAAAATGCATTCTGTGGGGTCCATGTCAGCAAAAAATTTTGGCAGTTTAAAAAAACAAGTTTGGCAATGTCTGAAATACTTAACATCTAAGTCCTTTCAGATCAGAAATTATATTATAATCTAACCTTATAGAGAGGTTGGCAGGGTACAGTGCATGCGTGCGTGCTAAGTTGCTTCAGTCCTGTCTGGTTCTTTGCAGCCCTGTGGACTGTAGCCCACCAGGAGCCTCTGTCCGTAGGGATTCTTCAGGCAAGAATACTGGAGTGGTTGCTGTGCCTGCCTCCAGAGGATCTTCCTGACTCGGGGATTGAACCCACCTCTCGTTTGTCTCCTGCATTGGCAGGCGGTCTTTTTACCACTGATGCCACCTGGAAAGCCCCAGGGTACTGTAATTGTGACTTTTTAAGGTTGAATTAAATAGGTTGCTTATATGCATTAAAATTCATTTTCTTTGAAGACTTTATAGTAGATTCTGTGATTCATGAGGCTCAGACCCTTTAAGAATTCTAAATTCTTAAAACTAGCAAGCATAAAGTCTTGGTTTCTCCAACTCTAAAATGGAGGAAAGAATATTGGCCACGTTGTGTCAGGATCAAATTTGGGTCAGATTAGTTTGGTTTCTCTTAAAATAACCCTGCTCACTCTGAATTCCTGGGTGATTCCACTTAATGTCTCAGCAAAATTGTTTCCCACTATCAGAAACCTATTTGTTTTTAAATCTTTAGTCTGCAAATGTGAAGTATTTACTCCACCTTCTTTTTTTTAGAGCTTCAAAATTTAGACCTATTTATTATTTTATATTCTTTTATTTTTTTATATTCACTTTTAATGGATCTAATTTGAGATATTAAAATTCATAATCCACTTTTGTTCACATTTGAAGAAGTCTGATAGTATTAGGGGAGTAGCACAAGGCAAGAACTGTGTGACCTACATTTCAATCCTTTATCATCACTGCACCTTTGTTTTTATATTGTCTGTGAAACTGGTTTAAAAAATTTGCTATAGTTCCTGTGGTTGGAAAGTGAAAGAAAACCAGATGTAAATGATACATTACTATATAAATGGAACCAATTTTTATCATTTTCTTTTTTGCAGGTATACCTCCATGCATATGCACCATCTTCCACAATTCAGTTCTGAAATTTACAGGTTAAGAACATTTACACTGGTATGCTCCCATTTACTAACACATTATCTTGTAGGAAGCTGGCAAAGCTGGAAATAAAACTCATCAGATCTTGCTATTTATCCTTTTTAACACTGCTTATTAAATTGTTTTAAATATCAGAGCAGAGACATTGGAGCAGAGTAAGTCACCAGAATGTTATGGTATTCTGACAACAGGTCACTTATGTCTCAAAATGTCAAGGTTCCCACGATTCTTAAGTGGGAGGTGCTGCCTTGTGACTTGTGAGAGAAAGTACCAATCCTGATTTAATTTATGGACACCAGTCAGGTTGCCCAGGGCAACCTCACTCACAGAGGTTGTGACTTTCAAATTACCCTCTACAACTGGCTCTGAAACTCGGATCAGCTTTGACTCCACATGTACTAGAAGACAAATGAGCAGAAAAATTTTGTTGGCATAATCTGTACCATACAATCTGTAGAAGTTACTGTCCACCTAAATCTTTTGTACCTCCAGAACAATTCACAAATGTTTATGGACTTTGAAATAAAATAAAAATACCCATCGCTTTTACTTTATATCCTAGGTCCTCACTGCAGCTTTATTTAGGTTTAACCCTCTTCAAATCTGATATTCTTGAAATGTGGAGTTCAAAACAGATACATTAAAAACAAAACAGCCTAATAGAATAATAAATTTAAATTTATAAATAATAATAAATAAATAATAAATTTAAATTCTCTGCTAGATTACACACTGAGTAAGCGACTGTTACTGAAGGATAAGGTTAATGAAAATTATAAATGAATCTTTTAAAATCAATTAAGTGCCTTGAATGAAATCTACAAATAAATGGTATTGGCTTTCTTACTAATTTAATACTCATGCTCTCCTAGAATTAGAGAAGACTAGGCCACTTTGACTTTTGCAAGTCTTTTGTTATAAACACACATTTTTATAAAGATAAATAACAAGCCATTGAAATAATAAAAATGCCCATTATAGAAGCTGTAATTATAACATTAAAAGTGCTTTTTCTTCTTTGGTTTTGGTTTCACAGTTGATGTTAATCACAGTAACACCAAAAGCAAAAAATTCCTTAAAGCCTAATTTTTAGGCACCCTTTTGTTTCTCCTCAGGCCCAATCCTTGTTCATGTTAAAAAAAATTTTTTTGGCCCAATTAGGGACAGAGAATTAAACCTTAACTTTCTACTGTTTCTATCAACAGTGATATAAATGCATCATATTCTTTCGCCCCCTCATATCCTTTTTTGAACAAGACACAATGTAAACAAATGTGAGTTAACATGGCAGGTTTTTCTTGTTCAAAACCATCACTCCATTTTGCAGTGGGGTATGAGTTGCATACCATCCCCAATCATCTTTATACCTTCAGAAGCAATTCCGGCTTAATGCAATGCATGTTACATCTCTGTAGTCCAGTGACTGACTACAAAACTGTCTTTTTTGGAGCGTGGGGTGGGTGGGAATGCGAGGTGCCCCAAATTTATAGTAAAGAGTACCAACAGTCAAAAACGTCCAGCCCTCTGCCCAAACCCACCCAGTCGCACTCGGTCATTCTCGATGTCTTCTTTATTTTTTCCGCAAACGCAGTGTTTTCCTGCAGCTGATGGCAAGAAGGCCAGCGAGCACCGAGGGGACGTGGCCCTTTTTCTACACCCAATTAAAGCAGTAAAGAGCTGGTGAGCGGTCGGCTGGATCAATACGCATAAACTAATCTGGCTAATCCCAGGAGCGGTCCTCCAGGGTGGAATCCTGCCAAGTGGTTGTAGCAGCCCGTCTCCATAGTAACCGGCCGCGGCGCCTCTCCAGCGCCGGGGCCCGGATGTTGTCGGGATCTCGGCCGCGGGGCCCAGCTTCCAGCAGCTTCCCAGCGGCAGTTGCGCTCCTCTTCGGGAGTCGTAGTTCTTCACTAGGCCGCCGCCCGGTGTGAGGCGCGGACCGGACTACGAATCCCGGCATGCGCCGCGGCGCCCCGCCGGCCGCCGCCTCCCGGCTGCGGACGACTGTGAGCAGGTTGTTTTTATGAGAGGCGTCACTGCTCTCGGAGTTCTGACCGCCGCCACCGCGCCAGCCAGCGCCGTCGGGCGGAGGTGGCGCTGCCCCTTCAGGTAAGGTCCTGGGCGGGTTTGGACCCAGGGAGGGGAGTCCGCGCCGACTGTCGCGGTCCTTGTGTCAACGTCTGTGGAGGTATTCGTGGGGTCTCAGCTGAGGGGAGGCTTGACCCTTAGGCTTTCGGCGTTTGCGGCCGCCTGGGTGGCCCCCTCAGAACGCGGGGCCGCGGCCCCCGTGGCGGAGCAGATCCCCAGGCGTCCGGTCCGGTGGTCTTGCATCCTCGGTTTCCTGCGTGCAGACGCGAGCGGAGCGCCGGGGTTGTCGGGGAGCCGTCGGTCCGGGGGACGCACCCGCCTTCCTCCACTGGGCTGGCTCCAGGCTCTTCTCGGTCCTGATTGATGAGAATCCATATGGTAAAGATGTTGTGTGCGTCACCCCGCCGGCTTTTCAGCCAGCCGGTCTTTTTGGTGACGTTTGAGCCTCGTGATGCCAGGAACAGAAAAATTAAATAATGCATTTGAGATTTCTGCTTGTTTGATAGTCATCAAATCTCCCCATCTGCCCCCACCTCCGTCCCCTTCATAATCGATAAGCACCCCACGTAGCTGTAGCTTCAGTCCACACCGTGTCTTGTACGCGTTACCTGTTTATTTTGTTTCATGAGTCCAACTTTTTGCCATTGGGAGCTCCAGTTTTGACCAACTCGGCCAATTAGGCACTTTGTTGAGCGGGTAAAATTGGTGCTGCTTCATTCTAGCTTTATTAAGTAATGGAATGGAGCCTTCTTGTAGCTAGACTAGGTAATTATTTTAGTACCGCAAATTTTAGGAAATTTGCCTCCAGTAAGGTCACATCTACTGACTAGTACTTGAAACGTCATTATTAGCACATCATTTCTTTGGTGTCAAATTTGAATCTTATCAGGCCCCGCATTTCTCAGGGGGCTATTTTAGCACATCTCGGACGCTAGTGTGAATGTTTTACAATTCTTTTCTACGCTGTGGTCATAAAGGGGAAGGGAAGGGAGAAAGTGAGGGGATTATTTTTAATAATTTTAAATCCTTTACCCCAACCTAAGTATTGTCTAAGAATTCTAGTTAAAGAATCCATTAGAAATCTCTCTCAAATATTAAGGGTGTAGGAAAACTAGTTTCTAAATGAAAATAGGTTAGAAAGTAGTGTAATTCTAATTTTGTTTACTAAAGGGCTTCCCCGGTGGCTCAGAGGTTAAAGCGTCTGCCTCCAATGCGGGAGACCTGGGTTCAATCCCTGGTTCGGGAAGATCCCCTGGAGAAGGAAATGGCAACCCACTCCAGTATTCTTGCCTGGAGAATCCCATGGACTGAGGAGCCTGGTGGGCTGCAGTCCACGGGGTCACAAAGAGTTGGACACGACTGAGTGACTTTACTTACTTACTTAGTAAACTATAGAACTAGAAGTGGTTATATGTGTTTTAGAAATAAGACTCAAAGGAGAGTCATAGTTATGAAAGTGATTAGATGATGCAATCACAATTTTCTTTTACACTTTCTAGTATTTTCCAAATTTACTATAGGCAAAATTTAATTTAAAAAAGGGATACAGATAAAGCAATTCCAGTTATGTGAACTCTTTAAACATTGGTTTTAAAAAGCAAGTAACAACAAACAACATAGGCAGAGCCCCTGTTACTGCATCCAGAAACTGTGAATAACAAGTTTAAACGTAAGTTATTTGTGGAGAAGTGACAAGAAATGCTTTAGTTGGACTGGAAAGGAAAACAAAACAAATATGACACATTCTAAGCATTTGTACATCTCATCTTGATCTGTTCTTATTTTGGACAGTAAAATCAAAGACAAACTTCTTTACTTTTCTTCAATTCAGGCAGTGCGGCCTTGATTATTCCTGTAACTCAAGGTGATGAAGCATGGGCATGTTAGTCTGAAAAGATCTGGATATAGCAAGATTTTTCATTTGCCATTTGCCAGTGGAAATAAAGAAGTTAAACATTATTATAAAATAGGGGATGTTAAGCTTGTTTTCATTGAATCATTTTAAGCACTGTGTTTGATATGCCTGATATTTTGGATTATGTTTTTGTTTCAGTTTGAGTATGTTGGATATGAATGGTAAGTTGCATGTTTGGGCCACATTTTGTTTTCTGTTCTAAAGAAAGGGCTGCGTTTTCTTTGAGAAAAATAGTCTATGTACTTTTGCAGTTATCAGTCTTGAAAAATTGGGGTTTACCTCAATTCTAAGTGTTCATTATTCTTAATAAAATATCCATTCTAAAGCTCCCCCCCCCCTTTTTTTAAACTGTAGAAGTCATACTTTGTTTTCTTAGATTCTTTTCTTTGGAGCATTGTTTCTTTCCCCAAATTTCAGTTTCTTGTCAGTATTTTGTAGTGGTTTGTGTGTTTTGTGCCCTGTGTTAGTTTAATACCTTATTAAAAATTTGAGTTCCTTTACAGGGCATAAGAAACATTCATAATTGCTTAACTTATCTGATTTACTAACTGGTTCTAGATTATAATGTTGTATTTTAATGCAGGTTAAATATTTAAAAAATTATGTGAGTTTGAACTGAGATCTTAGACGTAGTAGTTTCTGACATGTAAAGAATATGGACACAGTGTAAGGCCTGTTAAGCCCAGAGTATTTTAAAACAGAAAATGCAGACTCATCTAACAATGTAGAACTAGTAGAGGCTGAATCGTTTTTGTTTTCATGTGTGGTTAAAGTGAGGAAGTTGCCATATTGTAAGTAATAATTTACATTTTCAAGAATCTTTATGGGAGTTGTGCAGTTTTTTTTTTAATTATAATTTTTTTGTAGTTTTTAAAGGTTACTTTCCATTTATTATTACAGAATACTGACTGTATTCTCTGTGTTGCACAGCACATCCTTGAGCCTATCTTATACCCAGTAGTCTGTACCTCATTCCCTTATCCCAGTATTGCCCCCCTCACTAGTTCTCTATATGTAAGTCTGTTTCTTTTCCTGTTAAAATCACTAGTTAGTTATGTTTTTTATATTCCACATATAAGTGATATCATACCATATTTATCTGACAGTTCTGCAGTCTTGATTAATTTAAAACAGTTAAAAAATATGAATTTGTTTCAAAGGTCATGTTTATTGTATCAGATGAACTTGAAAAAAAATCTTAGAGTTCTAAAGTGAAATTTAGCTCTATAATGGGAAGATGCAACTAACTGATTTGATTTAGAGGATCTTTTTTTAAGGGTATTTAAAATGTGGAAACCTGTGTAAGGGCTTTCTGAAGGAAGTATTAGCAAGGAAGTATTAGTATTAGCAGGAAGTCAGAATCTAATTTTTCTTCAATATTCACCCATGAAGCACTTTGCTGAAATCTTCTGGTTCATGTTGCCAGCATAATGAAATGTGAAAAAAGAATTGGATTAGGAGTCAGAATGTTTAATGATGTTGACAGTAATTCAATTTATGAATCTGTTGTTTCCAATTTTAGGTTATAAATAATAGCCATTGCCACATTTCATGGCATATTCATGAAAGTCAGCTCTGATATAAAAATCATATTACTTGTGTCAGAGTGACCTACCAATGCAAAGTATTACTGGCTTTCATAAGTAACATTTACATAAAGCATGTTATCCATTTGAAATGTGATAACTTAATGTGATACACACTTTTGGCTGAGAAGTTTGATGGAGAAAAGTAAAAAGAGATCTTCATTTGACTTTTTGGTAGTGCTTTTTGCCTTTTACTAGGTTGAAGGCAACCTGGCCCCTTTCCTGACTGTGACTTTGCACTCTGCCGCATTAAAGGTCCTGAAATTGCAGTGTGCTTTTATGGTTGGACCTTTAATTTTGGTTTTGAATTATTTTAATTGCGCATCTAAAGTATAAGGAAGATCATCAGTGTGACTTAAACAGTAGGAAGTGAATGCTGTTTTTAATGTTCTAAAACGGTACTGTAAGTTGATTTCATGAGTAGTAAGCCTACATTGAATGTCAAATCCCAGGTCCTCCCAGAGATGCATGACGTGTGTAAGCATTTATCTTTGAGGGAGAGGAATAGTTTAGAGCTTGGACACCTCCTTCTGGGGATGTCAACTCTGCCTGTATCTGACCGTTGAGATTAACATCAAGTTTGGTTGACATACAGAGCATTCAAGTAAACAAGTCTTTTAGAAACTTATAAATTAATTCTGAGGACTTTATGAGAACAAATATAAGTGAAAGTAAAGTGGGGGTATACCTAACTGTCTATTATGTACTTAAAAAAAATGGGAAACAATAAAAATATATAAAATCTCTTTGGGGACTTCTCTGGTAGCCCAGTGGTTAAGACTCGTACTTCCACTGAATGGGGCATGGGTTCCAGCCCTGGTCGGGAACTAAGGTCCCACTTGCTGCTAGCACGGCCAAAAAAAATAATCCCTTTGTTTTCCATCTTTCTGGCTTTTTTTCTCCAACAGAAAAGTAGAAGAGAGTTGTAAAAAAAAATTATGACAAATTATCTTTTTGTGGAAAGTATGTTAAAAAATAATAGATAATAGATACACGATCAATACATACATTTTAACAAGTAAAAACTTTTTTTTAAAAAAATTGAGAGTAGAAGAAAACATCAAGCTATATAGTTTTACTTATTTATCTCTGAAAAGGGAAAAGGAGCCACCAGGGGCTTAACAGTGTCTGAGTGAGGGCAGTATGGAGCTAGTCAAGCTTTTAGATTTACTCTTGGCTCTTTTAGCCTTTTCCAAAATTAAGATGTAACAATTCTGGAAAGTTAGGATTTTTCTCAGAGTCGGAAAACCTGGTGGAAAGGATATTTCCATATTAACAAGTATCGTAATTTCGTTCCAGCATTTTGAATTCATGTTGTTTACTACTTTATTTCAAACTTTTTGTCAAAGGTGTAGCTTCTTTTAGGTGGAGGCAAAAGGGGATACTTCTGTCTTCAAATATGGCAGTAGTTGCTTTTGTTTCCCCATTTGAAGGATATTACATCATAAAAGGAAACTTGTGAAGAAATTGTATATTGACTCACTTCTTGCAGAATTTGTTTTGTAAATCAAAAAGTTAACCTGCTCTATTATAACAGTATTGCTGCTTCTTTCTGGGGTGGGTAAAGTGAAATTATTAATACTATTCCTGTTGGAGACTTATCTCCAGATGCCTGTCTTTAGCAACAGATTTCAGTGTTTAAATGAAATTCACTCCATTAAAACTAGGAAAGCCTGTTTGCTATGGAGTGGTTATCTTGAATCTACTTAAAAGATGAATGTAAACAAGAGGAAGGACAGCCATCGGACCCACATCTTGATCCCATAGTTACTACACTGTGGACTCTTCAAAGCCCTGGGTTATGTTCTTTTTTCTCTAATATTAGTTTTCCACAATAAACTTCCTATACCTCAGATTTAAGTATTTTAATGTGATTCCCTTAAGTCCTTTAACTTGGCCTGAAAAGACTGGTCCTCCAGAAGATGATTAGATTTTGTTTTAGTTAATAATTTACTTAATATCGGGCTGTTTTTTTTTCATTTAAAAAAATGTCCCTTTTCCTGCTGGTTATGAAGATAATAAATAGCTTATTGAAATTTAGCAGACATGTTGCATGTAATTTTTTTTTTAATTTGAAATATACTCTTTAAAATTTTAACTCATTTAATGCATATAAATTAGTATCAGTAGGGTTTATTTTTCTTTAACATATTAACCTGTTTAATCTTTGTCATCATTTAGGTGTTAAACTAATTTTGCTTCTCTTTGTGTATCTTTGCTAGTAATGTTGAACATTTTTCCTTATAAGCTATTTTAATGTCTTCTATAAATTGCTTACTCTTGTTCCTTTTTGAATTTTCTATTCAGTTTTAAACCTTTTTTCTTACTGACTTATTGGTGTATTTTAAATGTTTTAAAAACTCTGTTATATATATGTTACAAATATGCTTAGTATTTCATTCTTACTTATATGACTTTTAGCAAATAAGTTTATGATTTTTGTACAATGGAAAACTTCTATATGGTTTCTAGGTTTTTTAAAACTTTTTGGTTTTGAGTCTTTTTTTTTTTTTTCTTATGTTTTTATCTTTTATATGTTTATCTCTGGGCTGTATTTTTGCCAGGCGGTCTTAAGGTTTTATGAAGCTTTACGTTAATAATGCTGAACTTGCACACGGCAAACTGGAGAAATGACATCAATCTGAAAGCCTTTTGCAACATCACATTTATGAAGTCTAATTGAGATTATATTTTCTGAGTGATGCAATTTGGCAAAAAAAAAAAAAAAACAAAAATACCTGATTTACCCCCCTTTGGGAGTCAGGAGAGAAAGAACAGTGAAATTTAATTTCTTGTTGAATTCAGAGGCGTTTTGTGTGAAAATGGCTCTTATCTCTTGCATCTCTTTCATCCTCTGCTGCTGCTGCTAAGTCACCTCAGTTTTGTCCGACTCTGTGCGACCCCATGGACGGCAGCCCACTAGGCTCCTCTGTCCCTGGGATTCTCCAGGCAGGAATACTGGAGTGGGTTGCCATTTCTTTTTCCAATGTATGAAAGTGAAAAGCGAAAGTGAAGTCGCTCTGTCGTGCCTGACTCTTAGCGACCCCACGGACTGCAGCTACCAGGCTCCTCCGTCCATGGAATTTTCCAGGCAAGAGTGCTGGAGTGGGGTGCCATAGCCTTCTCCGCTTTCATCCTCTACCTTTCACAAAAACCATAGTAAGCTTTTGTGCTGTTGGTGAGCATCCAAAATGGCAGCCAGTACTTGAGTTCCATATGCAGGATTGCCTGTGAGATCTTTTTTCTCTTGCTGCTGTTTGGAAGCAACTTTAGTTTGGCCTGTACCTGGTGAAAATATGCTGCAGGATTTATCTGCTATAACAGTTAAAATGCTATACAAAAACTCAGTCTATTTCAAGTAGAGAGTTTACTTGACCATTCTAGCCAGTAAGCTTTGGAATCAGCTTTGCTAGGGTGTTCCTTTTTTCCTCCCGACAGCACAAAGGCCAGGCACTCTTAGGTTAGGCTTAATTATTGTCGGAGTTGGGGGGCCGAAATCAGGTTGACATTGTAGGTGGAAAAAAATATAAACTTCACCTTCACTTAAGATGAGACTATTTGGAAAAAAAGAAGCAACAGAGTGAAAGGTTCTCTCCCCTTCCCAATGAACAGAATTGAAGACTCCTAAATTCCCCAAAGAGATACAGTTCTTACCATTTACCTCCAGAGGTATTTGCCACACTACTTTTTAAAATGTGAATTTGTGCGAAATTAGCATAAAGTATAGTGACAGTAACAGTTTAGATGTTTTCTTAGACTGAAAATCTTGGGAATTTTTAAGCTTTTCTGTTTCAACCCCTTCATTGTGGTGCTCAGTGATTTTAGTGGCCTTACCACACTTTTGAAAATAGGAGTAAAAAAGTTCATAAGTGTGCTACATTTAACAGAGGCAAGCTTAAGGGTGGAGCTGGACTTGAAATTAGACCTGTAGTTACATTGCTGTTTCTGATCCTTTAATTCCTGATCTGAGTAAACATGCTTGTATGTCCTTTTCTGTAGATAAAATAGAGTATTAAGTGATTAAAGTTGAGAGATTATTAGGTTTGTATTGTATGACTTCTGACTAATAGAGAGCAGTTAAAATTTTTGAGCTATTATGAAGATATTAAAAATAAAATTAGAACTTCTTGTCAGAGCTTTGAACTTAATACTATTTAATAGATTAACTCATGGATAAAAGTTAATTGAAGCTGACATTAGTCAAGTTACACTCAGAAGTATAGAAGTTATGCTAATAAATGAATGCTGTACATTCAGGGAAAGGAGAGATTAGTGTTTCAGAAACATGAAGGAAAACTTCCTGGAGGGGAGGACTAAGCCTTAAAGATAGAAGAAAGGAAGAAGGAAGGCATTCAGGAAGTATGACTTGAGTAGGTGGAGACATGGAGGATTGCTACAGTTCCTCCTCTACTTGTAGCAAGTAGATGACTTTGATCAGATGAGATAGTTCTGGAGGAGAGATCTCAACAACTGCAGTAATGGCTAAAGCCAGATAGTGGAACATTTGGATGTCACCCTAAGGAGTTTGACTTTATAGTACAGAAGTCTTATTCTCAAGGTCATGGAGAGAGTTTCTGCAAGGAAAGTTAAAAAAAAAAAAAAAAAAAAAACCTTAGCACTTGGGATAAGTATTATATGTAACCTGCAGTCAATTTCATCATTGCCTATATTTAAGTGTTTTAGGGTGGTTGTGTGTTTAGGGAAGGACCAAGGAAACAGTTGAAAAACAGCACTGTAGAAAGTAATGAGAGTACCATAGTCATTAAACAGCATTGTTTTGGTGCTGGAATATAGATCATTAGAACAGACCTGTAACTGATTCATAAATGTATGGGACTGCATGTGACAAAGAATGGCATTTTAAATCATAGAATTATGGACTATTTAATAGTTGAGATTATTTCTAAACTCACACTAAAATGGAAAAAGTCCAAATCATAGTTTAAATAGCTAAATGTAGAAGCTAAAATCTGATAAAATATTAGAAAATACAGGAGAATAATTTACAATTTTGAGAGTGAGAAAGACTTGCTAAAGCAAGGTGTAAAATATGAAATACAAAAGGTTATAAGCAAAGACCCTATTCTCCATCCTCAACATTTTACTACCTAAAATTTAAAACCATATCTGTGATAGAAGCTATTATTTATTTATTTTTGTCTATGCTGGGCCTTCGTTTTTGCCTGGACTTTGTCTAGTTGCTGCAAGCAGGGGCTACACTGTAGTTGGGGGGTGTGGGCTTCTCATTGTAGTGGCTTCTCTTGTTGCTGAGCGTGGGCTCTCGGGCTCGTGGGCTTCAGTAGTTGTGGCTCCCAGGCTCTAGAGGCAATGGTGCATGGGCTGAGTTGCTCCTCGCCATGTCGTATCTTCATGAACCAGGAATCAAATCTGTGTCCTCTGCGTTAACAGGCAGATTCTTTACCACTGTGTCACCAAGGAAGCCCTGAAGATACTTTTTTTAATTGAAGCATTCTAAGAAAAAAAGTTAGTAGCAAATGAACTCATTAATGATCCAGTTTTATTTTTTTGCTCATGACATGATCAGAAGTTAAAGATGGTTGTTACCTTTTGGTGAGGTTGTGGAGAAATAGGTGCCTTTGTATGTTGGTGAAAGGCCTTCTCTAACAACCTTATTTAAAGTTCTGACCCCTCCCTACCCCCTACTCTGCATTGTTTTCCCCCATTTACTTTATTTTTCTCCACAGTGCTTTCCACCAGCTGATTTACTGTATCTATCTTGTTTATTTCTGTATCTTGTTTATTTCTGTAAGGTTGTTATTAGACAATAGGATGTTTAAAAGGTTTTTATTAGTTGGGATCTTGGGTCCTCTTTCCTTTATCCAACAAGGTCTGGTTTAAAGCAGGCGTTTTCATATCCTTTTGGGGAGGTGAAAGTTCCGGAACCTTTGAAAAGCAGGATAGAAACAGGTTCCTGAAAGCTGTCTAGATAAACTGTCTCATCTTTGATCACATTTACAGTGCAGCAGCACTTTTGGGACCTTTGCTCACTGCCCATTGGTTGGCTTACATTGGAATTGTAGACGTGTGGGAGAATAATGCCCCCATTCTTCTCCATAGTATCTAATTCTAGAAGATACAGTAATGGAAATGGTACCTTTTTCATAGTAAAATGTAGCTACTCAGGAATGATGAGGGACATCGTCATATCAGGTAATATTCACTCCAGTTGTACTTTATTAGGTGAAATTAATATTGTTGTTGTTATTAGTTTTGACAGCTGCCACCTCAAGTTGTTTTAAAATTATGTCTTTAGTCTATATCTCTCCTCTGGATTCAGTCCCCAGCTGCCTACTTGATGTTTCAACTTGGATGTGATAATAGTTGTCTCAAATTTAGTATGTTCCCAACCAATTTACCAATTTTTTTTTTTCCTATCACTTGCTGCTTTTAAAGTCTTCCTGTCTCATTGGCCATTTTGTTCTCATATTTACTTAGGACAGGAGTCATCCTCATACCTTATATTCAGTACATCAGGAAGCCCAGTTGGCTAATCGTTCAAAATACATGTATAATTTGTCCACTTCTCACTGTCTTTGCCACCAGTCTGGTCCAAACCAGCATCATCTCACTCAGATTACTGTTGTTGCTTTGCAGATGGTCTTCCTGGTCTGCCTTTTCTCCTTCTCAGTTCTGTCCTCATAGGGCAGCCAGGGTGATCTTCCTATTCCTTTCCTCAAAATTCTCCTGTGACTTAATTTCACTCAGGTTAAAGTGAACAGTCTTAGGATTTGTAAGGTCATGCATCGTTCATCTCCCACTCCTCGTCTCTCGATCCTCATCTCTTCCACTTTCCTGCTTGGCCACTCCTGTTGAATCACATAGGCATCCTTGCTATTTCTCAGAGATACGGGCTTGGTTCCAACCTTGTACCTACTGTTTGTTCATTTTGTCTGAAGCACTCTTCCCACGGTTAACTGCACAACGATTCACTCACTCATTGAAATCTTTGTGCAAATATGTCTTCTCAAGGAAGCTTTCTCTGATTATCCTTTCTGAAGTTAAGCCTCTCCAGCCGAAAACAGAAAGCTGTTTTCCCATGCTTTCTCTGTAGTAGGAGATACACCATCGAACACACTGTATATCCTATCAGTTTATGTTGTTTATTGGATGACTCCAGTGAAAGATGAAATGCATAGGAAAATTGAGAAATGGTTCACAAAGTGATGCCTTAGCTGAGATAGAAGAGTGGGCACTGGAGTTTAGGTGGAAGTTAAGGTGAGGTGGTGAAGTCACTCAGTCGTGTCCGACTCTTTGCGACCCCGTGGACTGTAACCTACTAGGCTATTCCGTCCATGGGATTCTCCAGGCAAGAATACTGGAGTGGATTGCCATTTCCTTCTCCAGGGGATCTTCCCGAACCAGGGATTGAACCCAGGTCTCCCGCATTGGAGGCAGACGCTTTAACCTCTGAGCCACCAGGGAAGCCCAGGTGGAAGTTAGGAGGTGAGGAACTAAGATCAGAATATGCAGTGCACTGGAGTTTAGGTGGAAGTTAAGGTGAGGTGGTGAAGTCACTCAGTCGTGTCCGACTCTTTGCGACCCCGTGGACTGTAACCTACTAGGCTATTCCGTCCATGGGATTCTCCAGGCAAGAATACTGGAGTGGATTGCCATTTCCTTCTCCAGGGGATCTTCCCGAACCAGGGATTGAACCCAGGTCTCCCGCATTGGAGGCAGACGCTTTAACCTCTGAGCCACCAGGGAAGCCCAGGTGGAAGTTAGGAGGTGAGGAACTAAGATCAGAATATGCAGAGTGCCTGAGTCAAGAGAAAGCTGTTTTTTAGGTTACTTGAAAAAGTTAAGGGAAAAATGAAGGAAGAGGGGATGAGGTGCTAGAGACAAAACACTCAATATTTAAGGCCTGTGAGCATTATCTTTAAGACTATAAAAATCTTAACATTTTTAAGGAATGACAAAATACCGTTTTAAGCAGATAACTCTGTAGTGAGGAGGTTCAAATGCAGTGTCAGTGCAAAAAGATGCACAACTTGAGAGTTGCAAGTTAAGTTTTACTTGGGAGAAAATGAGGACTGCAACCTGAGAGACAGCAGCTCAGATAGCTTTGAGAGACTGCTCCAAAGAGGTAGTCGGGGAAGGTTGATATGTAAGATTTTGGTGAAGGGGAGTTCAGTGCAATCAAGCCCTTACTTTACTATTTAAAGACCCATTCCACCAGATTCCCTGGAGCACAGAGTGCCTCATTCCACCCTGAATGGCCTCAGGGGGTATTTAATGTTAACAGCACAGGGTTCAGTCTCCGCAAAGGCAAACTCCTTGTTTTCAGTCGCTGGCGGATGCTCTTGGCAAGTGCCAGTTTGTAGTTGATAGAGGCTTTAAGAGTCAGTGTCTAGAATGGGGCTTAGACATTTACTTTCTAAAATTTTACTTTTAGTGCATGCAAATTTTTGAAAACATCTGAATTAAGAGGGTTCTTTAATAGGGCTGTGATTTTTGCTTCTCCAGACTTTTGGAGTTATGGCCAGTAGGGAATCTTTTTTGCCTCCTTTGGGCTAGATGTCAAGCTTGTTCTTTCTCCAGGGCAAGTAAACAGAATTCCAAATTTGAAAAACTACAAACCTACAGGGCCAAGACAGTAAAAAAAATAAAATAAAATTATACCCGTTTATCATAATCAAATTGCTTGAAACCAATGGTTAAAAAAATCTTAAAAGTGGTCTCAAAACAGAGAGAGGAGCAAAGATAAGAAGGGCAGCAGATTTCCTGTTAGAAACAATGCAATCTAGAATCAAGGCGTCAACATCTTTAACATATAATAAGAAAAAAACCTGTCAACCTAGAACTTTATACCCCATGAAAATCTTTCAGAAGTTAAGACGTTTTAAAAGCTGAAAGAATGGATCACCAACAGCCACGAACTTCAAGAATTCTTAAAAGAAGTGTTTTGGGAAGAAGGAAAATGACTGAAGATAGAAATTAAAGAATGAAGAGAACACGAAATGATAACTATGGGATAAACATAAAATATTTAAATCCCTTTAAAAGGTAATTGACAGTTTGAAGCAAAAATAACCACATACTGTGAAATCTTTAACATATGGATGGAAAATTTATGATACTTATAGCATGAAAGCCAGGAGGGGAGAGAGAGATACTATTCCAAGGTGCTTCTACTATCCATGAAGTGGTATAATGTCACTTGAAGGTAAACCACAATACATGGAATATGTATTTAATAAACCCTAAAGCAACAAACACACACATACACGTACATACACTCACAAGCACACAAACTAATTACTGCTAAAAGTCAATAAATAAACTGGAATCAGATCAATAATCAACATTAAATGGTATATACATTCCAATTAAAAAGCATTACTTCATGGCAAATAGATGCAGGGAAAAAAATGGAAACAGTGACAGACCTTATTTTTTTAGGCCCCAAAATCACTGTGGATGGTGACTGCAAGCCTTGAAATTAAAAGACTTGACTGAGACGGAATAACAGTAACATGGTCAGACTAGATGAAAAAACAAAACCCAGTGTCTGCTGTCCATAAGAGATCACTTTTAATCTCAAGATGCAGATTTTAAGTAAAAGGAGGGAGCAGCGATATTTTGAAATGTATAGAAACATCAAATCCTTATGTTATGCACCAGGACCTAATAATACTGTAGACCAACTATAGCTGAACACATGTACATCCGTGGCGGATTCATGTTGATGTATGGCAAAACCAATACAGTACTGTAAAGTAAAATAAAGTAAACAACAACAACAAACAAACCCAGAGGAAAAGACATCAGATTTGTGGCTACCAGACGCAAGGGATAGGAGGGAAAAGTGATGAAGGGAGTCAAAACATACAAACTCCCCATTATAAAATAAATAAGTACTAGGGATATAATGCACAATACAATAAATTTAATTAACACTACTGTATGCTATATATGAAAGTTGGTAAGAGAGTAAATGCTGAGTTCTCAGCACAACGAAAACATTTTTTAATATTTCTTTTATTGTATATGAGGTGTTGGATGCTCAGTCAACTGACTGCTGTAATCATTTCATGATGTGTGTTAAGTCAAATCACTATGTTGAATATCTTAAATTTATACAGTGCTGATGTCAATTATATCGCAGTAAAACTGGAAGGAAAAAAAAGTAAAAGGAAAAAGAATAATTAGAAGACTCTTCTGCTCTAACAGCTTACACACTAACTTTTCTCATTTCTAACAAGTGACTACTTCTGATGGGGGGGGGCGGTGGGGATTTCCAAAAGCTTTACAAAGCATCAAACTGAGGGATAAAATTATACTATTTTGGGGAAGATGAGACATATTTAAGATACACCCACATACCTATTGATACATAATAAAAACACATAAATAGAATAAGTTTGGGATAGAGAACATTCTAAACATTTAATATTACACTCACTAAAAATAGCTAGCATTTAGCAGTAATCAGGGACATTTTAAAGACAAAAGGATTTTTCATATGTCCATGAGGAAAAGTCAATTTCATGTTCTGTGGGATCTGCTATTCTCTGGAAGTCTTGGCTTTGTAAAGCGTATGGAAAAGAGCTGCTCCTTGAGAGCTGAAAATATAAAAGGTGATCAAAAAACAGTTACAATACCAGTCGTTTTGTTTAAGAACCTCAAAAATAGCAATCTCCCCTGGTGACAACAAATTTGTCCTGGCTTAACCAGGACAATTATCAAGGACTAAAACGCAAAGCAGTTCACGTTTTAAGGGGTTCAGGGCAGCACAGAGATGCTGTCAGAGCCTCAGGAGCTTTCCTCACACCTCCTCTGATACCCTTTCCTAGAGGCGGCCTGGCCAGGAAGGCGCATCGCAGAGAGGGTCCATCGAGGCCCCATCCAGGGCCCTCGAGAGAACCGCACAGGTGCCTCTCTGTTCTGTGAAGCAGCAACTGAAGGGCTCTGCCTGGTTCTCCTGAGGACAAGCATTTGCTGTGCGAGCATTTGTCACTGCCACTGCAAAAGGCTGACCCTGCTTCTCAGCCAAGGACTCAAAGGGGAGAAGCAGCAAGGTTAAGGAAACAGGTTCCCACTTTCAGCAAAGGGTTGACACACAACCCTGAGACTGGTTCTATCAAGTCTGGCTACCACACCAAAAACCAAGCACACACCCAATTTAGGATTACAAGGACCCCGGTGCCACCTTGGGAAACAAAAACATGCGTGAAAAACTTCTGCCACACACGGCATGGATGAGCCTCACAAATACAATGTGGGTAAATGGGGCTTTTACAAAAGCAGAGTGTTTAATGTCATTTGAATAAACTTCAAGCATAGGACACTGGCCCCTACTGAGGGGGAAGGGGTACTGGCCAGCAAGAGGCCTGGAGGGCTGTGGACTATGTTCTGTTTCTTGAGCTGACTGGGGGTTTTCCCCCAACTCACAGATACATAATATGACCTGTATGGGTTTCTATATATCACACTTCAATAAAAGTTTATTTAAAAATTGTTCATGCTCACTTATCCACCAGGGCAAAAGTAAATGCAATAATAACTTAAACAAAATAACAATATGAAAAAAAGATCAATGACTTAATTCAACCACAGTAAGCCTGTGGCCATTATAAATGCTGTTCACAGACTTCCGTGTTATTCAACTTGTCCCTTTACTCTAGTTTTCCCCTCCTGATGAATTCGTATGCTTCCCTTTATCAGATGATAAAATTTTTTTAAAAATATTCTGCTTCCATTTGTTGTTGCTGTTGTTGTTCTGGATTATAAGCAAGTAGCCCAGAGCAAAATCTAATGACCTAGTTTTTCTTGGTTGCTTGTTTTGCATTTCTATTCACCTATTTCTACACTTTTTAAAATATTCTACTTTAATGTGAATGATCGTAGTGTAACCAGTATTTTAAGCTAGCGCAAATCCTTTCTGGTAGACATGCTTTGCAAATGTTATAACAATAAAATGTAAAATGGGCTGTATTTCCCTAACTTGAAAGAGCATTTACTAGTTACCTCTCTTCACAAAAGGCCTTTCAGATCCTGTCCTTCCCCTACCCTCCTTTGCCCCAGAAGGGCAATATTCAAGATCCTGAGAACAACAGTGCCGGATTTTACTATTTCTCTATTAAAGTGTTTTCCAAGCCTCTGCCTTCTGCCTCCTAAACGCTCTACTGAAAGGCAGGGAAACAGACCAAATGATTCGCAGTAATTCACTGGAGTTGCATCATATTTTTAGACTGTTGAAAATCTATTTTCATATTTGATGAGAAACAGACTTAGCCGGCACAGCCAAGGCATGGGGGAATCAAAAAGCGTAGTAGACGTGGCTCCTCCAGTTGCTGGTAATAGTCTCCGCTGGCCATCGTCATCACTTGACACTCACAATTTCTCTCTTGCAAAAGATTCCGCTCAGCCACAGAACCCAGTGTCCCAGGCAGGGGTTTGCTCTGAGAACACAGCTATCTCATTCTTCTGTGAGGAACCAAAGGGTAGCGGTGGAGGATCAGCAAATCTGGTCACAAGGAGCAACATTTGAGGACAGAAAGATGTCAGGTTTAGAGAAATCCCCAGTGGTCCAGTGGTTATAGACTCAGAGCTCTCACTGCATGGGCCCAGGGTTCAAACCCTAAGTGGGGAACTAAGATCCCACAAGCTGCATGGCAGGGGGGAAAAAGAAATCAAATTTAAAAAGGAGAACACGAGAGTCATCAGTGAGGCATGGTCTCCCAGGGCACCTAATCTACGAGGCCATGGCAACCAGGAGGTAGATATCAGGGACCCTCTCAGGCAGCAGACTGACTGGTCCCCACGATGCATCAGAGGGAGCCTAACACAGCAGATGGATGGGGCTCCCGCTTGGGGCCACGTGACGAGTGGTAACGACCACACTTCCTCCCAGCCAGGAAGTGTCAGTGCAAGGGAGCCGGGACTCCCCTGGCTGGTGGCCACTGGGAGAAGGGGTGAGGAGGAGAGATGGTGGATTGACAAATGGGGGGCTGGATCAGAACAGCTGCAGGCAAACCGCAAACATCTGCGGCTGGACCTACACTCCACACCTTACACGGAAATTAACTCAAAAGAGGCCACAGACTTAAATGTAAAGGCTACAACGATGAAACTTTCAGGAATAAACATGGGAGAAATTCTTTGGGACGGAGGGATGGGAAAAGAGTTCTTAAGAATTGACACCAAAAGCTTGACCCATAAAAGGGAAAACTGACAAACTGGATTTCATCAAAACTGAAGACTTCTGCTCTTTGAAGAAGGGTGTTAAGAAGGCGGAAAGTTAAACTTACACACTGGGAGAAAATATTTGCAAATCACATATCAAACAAAGGACTCATACCTACAATATATAAAGAACCCTCAAAACCCAACAGTAAAAACAAATAAACCCCTCAGAATAAATGGGCAAAAGACATGAATTGACATTTCACCAAAAAAGATTATAGATGGCAAGTAAGTTACAAGATGTTCAACATCATTAGCTATTAGGAAAATACAAATATACACCATACTGAGATAGCATTACACAGCAACTGTGGACAAAACGCTCCACACCAACAGACCCGACCAGCCTGGGAATCAGACCCCGGTCTTCACCAATGTGCACCTGGACATGTTTCTGTTCTTTCTCTCTTCCCGACCCATTCACCCGTGAAGATTCCCACCCTCAGGGTAGCAGACACAAAAGGCCATTTCAAAAATATCTTAAATCAAGAGAAAGACAACCTTAGCAGGCTCTCACTCACTGTCAAAGACAAAATCTCTCATTTCAGTGAGAACTCAGAAAAGGCTCTTGCCATTACAATTAGGAAAACATCAAAGGCACACCCAGATTTTAAAATTATAATTAAAAAAACAACCGTGTATTCAAAACATTAACTGTTACTTTGCTGAAAATCACTGGAAAGAAAAGGTGAGAAGGCAGTTGAAGATCCTTCAAGAATTATTTTCAAGATTAAGGTCCTAATCTGGTAATTATGCAGGATTCCCAGGTGGTACAATGGTAAAGCATTTGCCAGCCAATGAGGGAGACAGGAGACACAGGTTCGATCCCTGGATCAGGAAGATCCCCTGGAGGAGGAAATGGCAACCCACTCTAGTCTTCTTGCCTGGGGAATCCCATGGACAGAGGAGCCTGGTGGTTAAAGCTGACGGGGTTGCAAAGAGTCAGACATGACTGGGCGACTAAACACACACGCACTGGTAATTAGGGTAAAAATTATGATCGCTCCACCCACTCTGGAAGATGGCAGTTACCTGGCCTGGTGAGTTCACTGAAGAGATGAAGGAGGAAACAGGGGTCATAAAGGTCCCCGAGATCCACCGTGCTCTGGTCTCTAAATATCGGCTCCTGTGCGTCCTGAAACAGCCCGAGATAGAGACATGCAGCTCAGCCTCGTAAATGTGACACCGTGTGGATGCTTGCCCACTATCACTTAGAGTTCAAATTATTTCGAATATTCAAGTGCACTAAAAAAAAATGTTTCTTATATAGAAAACCAACAGGGCTTGTACATGAAATGATACCTTTCATATTTGCTTTGTGGAAAGAAGTTATAAATGAAGTTAAGTGTGGCCAGTGCTGACAACTGATGAAGATGGCCGACGGGTATGGGTTCTGTCTCCATACCTTTGCAAATGGTTCCAGTTTTACTTATAAAAAGTAAACAAATCACAAGCAAAACAGCACTCATATTTTACAGCGGCTAAAGCCGGGTGGCTCCGCCCAGGGGCCCCCGCACCTCGGGGGGCAGCAGCCTCCGGTTCTGGGGGAAGTGGAGGATGGTCTTCATCATGCGGTCGCGATCCAGCAGGCGGAGGATGTCCCCGACGCTCGGCTGCTGCCATAGCGACTTGCCCAGGCTCCGGCACGTCTTCTGATGCTCCACAGCCGCTGGGCCCCACAGCAGTACCCTAGAGCCGGCAGTCACAGACGTGATGATGGTGATGGTGGAGACCACTGTCGGCAGCTTTGTTGGGCAGCTGACATGCCAGGTGTAAGATGTTCTATCCCCATCATAACATAGGGGGAGGACGGGGTGATGAAGAGGTTGATGATGATGAGGGTGGGGATGACACTGTTGGGGATGACGGAGGCCAACACTTATGGAGGGGCTATGATGTGCCAGGCCCTGGTCTGTGTATTAATCCACTTAATCTGCACAAGAATCCCGTAAGTGAAAGTTGCTCAGTCATGTCCGGCTCTGTGCAGCCTCATGGACTGTACAGTCCATGGAATTCTCCAGGCCAGAATACTGGAGTGGGTAGCTGTTCCCTTCTCCAGAGGATCTTCCCAACCCAGGGATGGAACCAGGTCTCCTGCATTGCAGACAGATTCTTTACCAGCTGAACCACCAGGGAAGCCCAAGAATACTGGAGGGGGTAGCCCATCCCTTCTCCAACAGATCTTCCCCACCCAGGAATTGAACCAGGGTCTCCTGCCTTGCAGGCGGATTCTTTACCAACTGAGTTATGAGAGGGGCCCCAAAATCCCATGAGGTTGGTACTATTATCATCCATATTGCGGGAAAAGAGACACAGAAGATCTGGGAAGTTGGTCAGCTGGTCCCCTGCCCAGCTGCTAAGTGGCAGAGCAGGAATTCAAATCTGGAGAGTTCGGGTTGGACACAGTGGCAGAATCCTGGCAGTTCGATGATGCTTTACTTATATAAACCCTTCCCCGTTCCCACACAGCCGTGAGCAGACCAGGTGCGCTCACATAGCCTGCGAGCCCTCCCCACCTCTAGGTCCCCCATCTCCACTTTTCACACCACCAGTTGTGATGGGAACTGCCCAGTGAGGTCACCTTGCCTTCCTCCTGCAAACTGACTGAACCCATTTGCACCCGGGGGCACCCTTGTGGACTTTGTGACCTGAGAGGAGTTTTCTGATGCTGAGGGGTGGATGGGTAGACGGCTTGCTCATCACTGTGAGTGAAACCTCTCCTGTTTTCTCCCCTCTCCCTCATGTACCCAGGGGCTGTTTATTCCAGAAAGAACACAACTGATATAGCATCAACTGCAAGGCTAGCAAGAGGGTGAGGCTGTGGGGTGGGGGAAGGAGAGAGAATGCTTTATTCACGACCTGGGTGCTCTGAAGATGCAGAAAAGGGTTTTTTTTGTTTTTTTTTTAAACTGTTTCTTGTCTTTTTTTTGCGGGGGGGGGGATGGGCAGGGGGGGTGGTTAATACATCTTTAATCTTCAAAAAAAAGTATTCTAGAAGGGAAATATTTTTCCCCCTTCCTTGAAGAGTTCTCCTGAACTATTTTTCTTGGCCCAGTCAGCTAACTTCCTGTCTCAATACACAGAGCTCTTCCTTTGTACTGGGCAGAGGCTGGGGTGCTGGTCTCAAACTAAGGAGATAAGAGACTAGGGCAGCGAAAGAGGACCTCAGATGCTGCCTGCGAACAGCTGAGCCCCGGGCCTGGGGAGCTGGGCTCAAAGCTGCACCGGCCAAGGAGCAAGCAGCTCCTGGGAACCCGGGAGAGAGAGACAGACACAAAGAGAAAGACTGACAGAAGAGACAGATACCGCACACGTGCGCACACACAGACGGGGAGGAGAGTGGAATAAACACCCAGCCAGCAGCCCCACTCCTTCCCCACACCCATACCCAAGGCCCTCCCACCTAAAGGCTGCACGAAGCGAAAAGCTTCAGAAAAATTAGCTAAACGACCCCTAAGTCACGAAGCGAAAAGCGTTCAGAAAAACCAGCTAAGCAACCCCTAAGTCGGGAGGGAGACACATGCAGTCGGCCAGCGGGGCGCCCAGCGCACACAGGCCCAGCTGTCGGGGGCTGTCCTCATGGGCAGAGGGCAGAGCAGGCCCGCCGGCGCTGCAGGGCGAGCGGAGGAGTCCCCCACACGCGTTTATCCCCCAAGGCCGGCCTGGGTGTGTAGCGCCTTGTGCAGGGCCTTCAGGGTCTGCTGCTTGAAATCGCCAGCCCGGCACCCACCTGAAGCTGATGAGGCTGTGGTGGTTCTGTTCGTAGGCCCGGAGGAGAAGTAAGATCTTCTGGTCTGAAGTCAGTTGAGGGTCAGTTTAGAAAGTCTCCTGGTGGCTCCCCTCGAGGCCTCCCATATACTTCTGGCAATAGTGGCCAGTGCCCATACCCCAAAGCCACACCCCCTGGTCCCTGTGGCCTCAGGTCCTCACATTCCTCGGTCCCACCCCTCGATCCCGACACTCTCCTGAGTCACAGCGCCCTGTCCACCCCCCAGGTCCCACCCCTGGTCCCCACTCTCTCCTGAGTCACAGCGCCCTGTCCACCCCCCAGGTCCCACCCCTGGTCCCCACTCTCTCC
>SJXQ01007223.1:303819-417331 GCA_006408695.1 Aepyceros melampus | reverse complement strand
CCTGTAAGAAGAGGCCTCACCTGGCTCCGGGCCTACCTTGCTCAGAGCTTCTCTGAAGAGCCGCACAAAGTCTTCCATCATGGCAGCCGTGTAGACACCCGTCTCCTGCCAGGCCTCTTTATTCAGGCAGTGCTCGATGGTCTTTAAGGCTCTCTTCAAAATGACGGCAACAAGGGATAAAGCTGTGTGTTTCACGGATACGCTGTCCAACTGGGAAGAAAACAAAGAGTTGAGTCCACAAACGTCTTCGGATGGCCCTGGCGGACCCAGGGCACGCTGGCCTTTCCTGGGGGCCTGCTGGCCTCTGCCCGCTTGACCTCCTGCAGACCTGACCTCAGCTGATGCTTAGAGGCTGGTTACTAAAGGAGAGGAGTCTGATGGTTATTCCTGATTTTTAGTCCACTGTCTGTTTTTGATAAGTTTTCTCTGACAACCGCCAGGCTCACATTGATAATCTGCGTCAGTGCAGCCGAGGCCCCACCACCAGGACCCAACCAGCCCCTGAAGAAGCACTTCTCGTCAGCTGCAGAGATGATAAGCAAAGGTACCAGGCACCTGGGTCTGAAGAGCCACCTCTAAGCTCACTGAAGCTCCCACCGCAGGCCTCCCACACCCGGACTCTCTACTTGGATCCAGATGACAGCCAGGAGACCTTCAACACTCTCACTCGCCGCGGAGACTGAGTAAGGTTCAAGAGCCTGTGCTATCAGCACCAAGGGGGACGGTGAGGCCCCTGGTGACGGCGATGTGCCCCAGGCCAGCAGGAGCAAGGACATCTCCTGGGCACCAAGGAGACACGTTCCATCACAGGCCCAGACCAGCCCACTGCTATCAGCCCCAGGGGACCCCCAAGGACAGAGAAGCCCAGAGAGCACTGGGTAGGATGCTGTAGCTTAAGAGTCAAGTAGAATTAACAGGTTTTCTGATGGACCTTCAGTCTAATAACACCCCAGGCCCCCAGCATTCCAATCAGCTGGTATCTTATTTTATATGGATGTTGTACTCTCAAGAAGGGCTACATTAATGCCTTGAACGAATAACCACTCCCACCACGTCATCATTTCAAAGGCAGGACCAAAATGAGTGCTCAACGTGTATATCTGCCGTCTTGGAACACGAAGCTTGGCCAACAGCCTGAGGCCTTATCTCCGAACAGCCTTCTAATTTCCCGTTTGTAAAACGAGCTCACTCTTTTCTTTCTGGTTCTAAAATCTACGCTATTAAAATTTTATAGATAAAACTGTAATGAATAGAAGGAAAATGTCATTCGACCACCCACACACACACACTCCTAACGCCACCCCTGAGACACACCTGTCGCTGCTGTCACTCGCATGAACACAGGTACAGCTGGGAAACGGCCATGGACAGGAAGTCAGAGCCTCAGCTTCCCCTTAGCTGGCCCTGGGCCTGCGCAGGAGGACGGTGGCCTTGGGAAGAGAGGGGGACGTGTCCTCCACCCCAGCCCGAGGCCGCCCCATGCAGGGCATGAACACCCCCGGGGCACAACTCCTCTGTCCTGGGAGTGAGACAGCCTTTGACATCCCAGGCCGCTGGAGAAAGACCAGGGCTGGCTCAAAGCGGAGAGGAAATGCAGCCAGCCGTCACCTCCCACCCACAAGAGGCAGCGTCAGACATCTCCTTCCCAACTCAACTTTCCTGCAAGTCTCTTGGGATAAACTATTCTGTGTCTCACAAAACAGATGGGCAAGTTAGCTGGGTCCTAACTCTGGTTCTGGGATTTGGTCACCAGAGCAAACAAGCCATCCTGCCAGGTCCCACCCAGGCCTCTTCTGTCCACTCCGCACACCCCACCACTCGCTCTCAGCACCACCCCTGGATGGGAGCAAAAAAAACTCTCATCCCACAGTACAACCCGAGTTGGGGCCACTTTATGGCAAATGCTCTGTGGACACTGGGTCCAAACCACGCTCTGTGACCCACCGCAGCGGACCCTGGTCTTCTGTGCTCACACCCCAGCCAGCCTGCCTGGAACATGGGGCCTCCACTCGCCCTGAGGAAGCCCCAAGCCCTGCACCGCTCTAACACCTGGCCTCTGCCCAGTGGGTCTTGAGGTGACCAGCAGGCAGCTGGCAGGACCCAGAACCCATGCCTGCATGCGTGCGTGCTAATTTGCTTCAGCTGTGTCTGACTCTATGCGACCCTATGGACCATACCCAGCCAGGCTCCTCTGTCCTTGGGGATTCTTCAGGCATGATACTGGAGTGGGTTGCCACGCCCTCCTCCAGAGGATCTTCTCGACCCAGGGATTGAACCCGTGTCTACTCATGGTCTCCTGCATTAGCAGGCGGGCTCTTTACCACCAGCGCCACCTGGGAAGCCCAGGATCCATATGCTAACAACTCATGGCAGGTTTGGCTCAGGCCTTGATGCTACAGTGAACAGGCATGGGCCCCTCACAACATGGCTTCTGCTGAGACTTGGAGCTTTATGACAGATGATGACACAGAATCTAAGGATCAAGTTTTTCCATGAACACGTCCTCCCCAAACTCCTGAAACAGCTGGGCCTCAAGGTCAATGTTCCCCAGGAAAGTTAGCAGTATTCATTTAAAGCTCAGAAGAAAGGATTTGCCAGGCAAATGTCAAGCCCACTCTGTCCAAAGATCCTCAAGTAATGAGACTTCAACGCCTGACACTGGGCTGCAGCTGAGCACACGTCCCCTCCTGATTCCACCCCCTGCTCCCCCCGCCCCCTATCGACAAAGGCCCAGAGCCACACAGGATCCTGCAGCCCAGAAAGGCAGGTATGTTCCTTGGGCCCCAGGGCCCTGTCCCCAGGCAAGGGGACACATGGAAGACCTCGGAAGTGCTGACAAAAGACGACCCAATACACACGGGCCGGTATTCTCAGCAGAGTGGCCGGCATGGCCAGGGGGCGAGTGGGAGGGTCTGGAGGCAGGGTCCCCACTCACGTTCAGCGCCTGGGTGAACATGGTCTTGTTGCACACCAGAGGCGCGGTGGTCACCATCACCATGGCCAGGAGCCGAGGCAGCGGGATGAACTCTCGGGTCTGAAACGCCCGGGAGATGTCCGGCTGGGCAGGTAGATCTGAGAAAGGGACGACACAGAAGTTAACTTCCAAACCTGAGTCTAACGGGAGGCGCCCAAGAGTGAAGCCGCTCCGGGGAAACAATGACAGTAACAGAGGCCCAAGGCTCGCCACAAGGAACAGGGTCCTGAATGTCGACCCCTAACTCCACTGGTTAGAGACCAGGCAGGTGGCAAGACTACTGCTGGGGGCAATGACCATCAAAGTAGACTCTGACTGGTGGTCTGGGGAGCCTGTTAAAACCGCTGATGGCAAGTCACAACAGGATGACTTACTCCCCAGTTACAGCACCTGGCAAATTATGTTGGCGTTTTAGCACTTCGTGACAACCCTTTGCGGTAGGGATATTTTATATCAAGATAAAACATATTTACAGATGACAACATTGGACCTCAATGAGGGGAGCTTCCCTCGGACTGCAAGGCTAGAAGGCAGACTCTAGCCTTGAGACTAGGGCGTCCTAGAGACGGCAAGACTACCATCCAATCTGCAGCGGCCACGCATCTGCCCCTCCCCATCCCACTCCAGGGTGCGGCCAGGGCAGCTCCCAACAGGGGTGGTGGCCACGGTGACACCATCACCAAAGTGGGGGGCAGAGTGCCTCCTTCTTGTCCCCAGTAGACAGGTGGACCGCACACACAGGTGCTCAAGGAAAATGATGGACTAAGTTTGTTTTGCAGATAACCCATTGCCCAAGTCAAGGCACAAAAAAATAATTCCAGGTGTGTTATCACTGCGTGCTCAGTCACTCAGTCGTGTCCAACTCTACAACCCCATAAACTATAGCCTGCCAGGCTCCTCTTTCCATGGGATTCTCCAGGCAAGAATACTGGAGTGGGTTGCCATTTCCTTCTCCAGGGGATCTTCCAGACCCAGGGATCAAACCTGAGTTTCCTGGGTCTCCTGCACTGGCAGGTGGGTTCTTAACCCACTGAGCCACCTGGGAGGCCCCATGTTACCATGAGGCAGACCATAAGGCTGAGAGAAGGGGCAATGGTGAATGGAGGACTTATAGGGGTACTTCTACTGGTAAACGAGGGGAGGCTGACATCCATGATCAGACGGAAATTCATTCATATCCACAAACAGACCACCAAGACACAGCTTATTTCAAGTTGTTCTAAGAGCTTGAAATGGCAATCTTTAAATAGCCTTGCTCCCTGGCTTGCATTTCATGGTCAGGCATTTTGCTAATTCTAGCGCAACTGTGGCTAAACTCATCAAGATCATATTCGAAGTGCAATCTGGATGAAGAAAATAAAATTGGCTTAACAGATTTAGCAGCATAAACCTCAAAATGCAGCTCAGTGAAAAATAAAATGTACTTAGAAGAAAAAGACACTGAATTAACATCATCTAAGACTGATGCTGAAGCTTAAAGCTCCAATACTTTGGCCACCTGATGCGAAGAGCCAACTCACTGGAAAAGACCCTGATGCTGGGAAAGACTGAGGGCAAGAGGAGAAGGGGGCGACAGAGGATGAGATGGCTGGATGGCATCACGGACTCAACGGACATGAGTTTGAGCAAACTTGGGGAGATAGTGAAGGACAGGGAAGCCAGGCGCGCTGCAGTCCATGGGGTCGCAGAGTCAGACACAGCTGAGCGACTGAAAAACAACAAAAATATACTGGGAGAACAGCTGAAAGAAGTTTCTTATCCTGCAGTTTATCACGATGTCACCCGACCTCCCCTCCTCACCACCCCAACTTCTCACACTTCACCCACGACCCCACGAGGCAGGCTTGGTCACCTTGTTTAGCAGTCTGATGTTATGTGACCAAGTGGACTTCAGCCTCGGGAGAAAGGAAAACGTCACTTCCTTGAAGTATCTGTTCAGTAGGTCCGGGCACACTTTCAGAATGTTCACTACCAGTTCAGCGACCAGCTCGTCGTCCGCTGCGGTTTTCAAACCCAGCAGGAAGTGCAGGAGAGTCAGGTTTCCTCCTCTGTCACAGAAAGACAGAAGAGAGAGGGGTGAGCGGGGGGTTTTCACAACACACCGAGCTCTCAGGATGACGGGGCAGGTCCTCGGGACCGCGAGTAAACACAGTGTTTTATGTTGTGACGCAACAATGGGCAAACTTCACTTCTGGTCGGTTTCCCTCAGAGCACAGAGTGAGACGTTCTCATGGTCGGTGGGGTTCCTGCTCTCCGCCAAAGGGCCTGAACTTCACTCCTCTACTTCAGCCTGCGGGACTTCCCCCACCAGGGATCAAATCCATGACCGCTGTGTTGGAAGCAGAGTCTTAACCACTGGACCACCAGGGATGTCTCCCTCCCCTACTTTTGAACAGCTAAAAAAAAAAGTCTCTCCTTTGTCCTGTTTCCCATCTCTCCTTCCCTCCCTCCAGTTCAGCTGACTTTCAGAGAAAAGGAAGTAACCCTTTCTCTCTAAACCCACAGCATAAAAGCAACTTTAAAATTTCCTTTTGAGATTTTACTGACCTCTTTCCTCTAACTACGGGCTTCCCTGATATCTCAGATGGTGAAGAATCCACTTGCAAGGCAGGAGACCCCAGTTCAGTTCCTGGGTCGGGAAGATCCCTTGGAGAAGGGAAAGTCTACCCACTCCAGTGTTCTGGCCTGGAGAATTCCATGGACTAGATAGTCCATGGGGTCGAGTCGGCCACCACTGAGCGACTTTCTCTTTCACTTCCTCCAACCACACATGAAAAGCGCATATATGAAGACATATGTGCACATTAAGTAAAAAATACAGAGGCCTGCATTTTCCTTTAAAAAGATTTCGTTGGGTCTCCCTGGTGGCTCAGTGGCAAAGAATCCGTCTGCTGATGCAGGGGACACGGGTTCGATCCCTGGTCTGGGAAGTCCCCACATGCCATGGAGCAACTAAGCCTGTGTACCACAACTGCTGAGCCTGTGCGCCCTGGAGCCCATGCTCCGCAGAAGAAAAGCCACTGCGATGCCAAACCCTCGCACCGCAACTAGAGAAAGCCTGTGTGCAGCAACAAAGACTCAGCACAGCCAAAAATATAATACAAACATAAATAAAATTATAAACAAAAATAAAGAGATTACACTTCTCCCCCATGAAGGCTCATGAAATGCCACAGTCCAGAGTGCCATAAAATTATTTCTAGAACTGAGCCAACTGGCACAGAGTCCTTCTACAGGTCTTCTGTTTCCCTATTTCTAGCTTATTTCAAATTCCTACACCTTCACTTAGCAGCCAAAAGAAGCTAGTGTGGGCCGGTGGCAATCTACTGTATGAAAACAGTTTAAACTTGTCTCAGACTGGGCAGTTTTCAAAGATATAAGATGATAAAAACAGGAAAACTTATAGACTTAAAACCTGCACAAACCTGGACACCTAGCCCAGGATCTATGCAGTTAAGTGGGTTTTATCCCCAGAAACATTTTTGTATCAAGCTTGTTCCTGGAAGTCATAATATCCAGGAAAAAACTCAAAATCGGCCTCACTGGCATGTCATGTTGATGGCTTGTGGGACCATTGGTTTTGGAGCCCCTTAAAAACTCACCAAAACTAAGATGCAATATGATACTTTACAGATAATAAAGATTTTTCAAAATCTGAATTAGAGAATAATTTTGATCAGAAAGCTACCCTTTAAAAAGCTTAACATTCTTAATAGGAAAATTTTATGAGCAAAACACACTTTGTGCTTTCAAATGCACAGAATGTTAAATTTGCAGAGCATGCCAAAAATATGGCACACACACACACAATTTTAATCAATGATGTAATAAAATGAACAACATTTACAGAATTTGCAGTGTGTGCCAGATACTGCTCTAAGCAGTTACCACACAGTCTCTGAGGTGAGTGCTAATTGTATCTCTCTCTTTTTTGTTTTTTAAACAGATGAGGCAATACTGGCAAAGAAGAGCAATAACCTGCTGAGGTCTCCGAGGCACTCCAGAAACTGTTCTCTGAACCTCCACAACAGGGCTCAGCAAGCTCTGGCCTGCCACCTGCCTTTACCAATAAAGCTTTATTGGAACATGGTTATACCCACTCGTTTATCCATGTCATGGCTGCCTGGGTACCACAGCGGCCACAGCAGTGACAGCATAATACACTGAGCCTGACATCCTTACTACCTGGAGCTTAAGAGAAAAGGTTGGCCAAGCCTGGCCTATGCTAAGATGCCTCCCTATGTGCACTGTCCTAGACTCTGGGGATTCAAAACAGACTAGCCAGGACCTCTTTGTTCCAGTCGTTAAGAATCGACCTGTCAACGCAGGGGACGTGGGTTTGATCCCTGGTCCGGGAAGGTCCCACATGCCGTGGAGCGACTGAGTCCGAGCACCACGTCTACTGAAGCTCTCGTGCTTAAGAGCTCAAGCTCCGCAACAAGACCCCGCAACGAGAAGCTCACACACCACAGCTAGAGAAGGCTGTCACACAGCAACGGAGACCCAGCACAGCCAAGAGTGAAATAAAACCAAAACCAAACAGACTAGCCTCTGTTCTCACCGATTCCTGCCTATCGGATAATGAATAAGCAAACAAATACGCAAAGTGGTGATAAGTCGCCATCAGAAGCAAGAGCCAGGCCAAAGGACAGTGAGAGCGGAAGGTCTGTCTTCGTGAAGAGCTGCCAGGGAAGGCCTCTCTGACATGGTGACGTCTGCACGGAGGCCAGCAGGACACATGGGAGCTTGACGACCACTGGGAAGCCAGGCATTTCAATTTTCTCAAAGCTTTCCATTAATACCCCACAAACAAAACCCCTTCCTCTCTCTAAGCACAAAATTTGCCTTTGGCCTATGGCTGAAAATTTTTACATAAACCACTGCTTATTTAAACAGACCCACGACCACAAGTTGATTCAATATGCTCATGAAATGGATCACCTACTTTACGGGTCTCTTCACTGGAAAAAGGCATTTTTCAACATGTTTCTATTAGACTATAAAAGCCTGCTCTTACATCCCAGCAAGAAAACAGGTTTTCTCCCACTCATGACAGAAAAGCTACAATATCACCAAAACAAAGTTGAAAGATTTAGAAATGACACGGCAAGTTAATGCCTAATGACTACAGAATCTAAACAAGTTCAGAGCGACAAACAGGGAGAAAAATTCTCACCAGGTTAATCCCATTACGAGGGAATCGTCATTGCCTGACTGGTGGAAACCAAAGCAAACCAACTCTATTCTTATAATAAAATGTCAAGGAGATAAAACCAAGGGTCACTCATCATGACCAGAAAATCTGTCCGATATTTTTACTGTTAAAGAGGAAAGAAGCAGATTGACGAATGCTATATCTAACAGGGTATTTTGGTTTAAAAATTAACACAGACATGTATTAAAGGTTTAAAGAGAATGTCCGAAAGAACAAAATCGGAACCATTAGCTGTGGACTTCATGCTTCCTTACCAATGAAATGCTATTGTAATGGTGCAATATGAAATAAAAGGCGAGAAGAAAACTCTGAAAGCCTGACTCAGTAGCAGCTGGCTCTGGGGAGAGGGGGGTTGTATGGCCGTCAAGAGTGTGGGCTGGGAACCAAGACCTCCCAGGTTCCAACCTGAGCTCCACCACTTACAGGGTGAGTGACCTGACCTCTGTGGGCCCCTTTCCCTCATCTGCAAAACTGGGGTAACAACGGCAGCCATCAAGCACTGTGGGGAGGCCCCCGGGAGGGCCCCTTGTCTCTGGATTTATTCTCAGATTCATCTGGTGCACTGTCCCCAAGTGGACACAGCACCCTCCTGGGTGAGACACCTCACACCGTGTGTCTGAGTCAACTCCCCTGAGACTGCGCCCTGAGTGCCCACACGAACAGGAACCATCTGAGTCCTATTCCAAGTTCATCCCCAAAATGAGTCAGGTATCATCTAAAACGCTAGTTCTAACCCCTTACACTTCTATCACTTGACAGATCCCCACGGGAAGTCATGAACGTGACGGCTGAGAACTCACACTCAGGATGCACACAGGCTCCAGCCTTACCTGCCGAAGGTACCGAGAGATGCATCGTAAAAATTGATCCCATGCTTGAGCGAACAGCATAGATCCATCAGGAAGTTATGAACAAGCTCCCGCACCATGGTCTTCCCTGCGTCTTCAGCAGAAGTCTATGAGAGTTTCAAAGACACTCAATGACCATCCAAGCTTCATAAGCCTTACTACAACTACAGGGTAAAAACTGGACAATAGCACATGCCTCATATTAAAGCAAATCAGAAAACATTTTAAATTAAGCACCTGGTAGAACTGTGGTGCTAGAGAAGACTCTTGAGAGTCCCTTGTACAGCAAGGAGATCAAACCAGTCAATCCTAAAGGAAATCAACCCTGAATATTCACTGGAAGGACTGATGTTCAAGCTCCAATACTTTAGCCACCTGGTGCGAAGAACTGACTCACTGGAAAAGACCCTGATACTGGGAAAGACTGAAGGCAAAAGAAGGGGACGACAGAGGATGAGATGGTTGGATGGCATCACCGACTCAGTGGACATGAATCTGAGCAAACTCCGGGAGATAGTGGAGAACAGAGGAACCTGGTGTGCTGCGGTCCATGAGGTCACAAAGAGTCGGACATGAGTTAGCGACTGAACAACAGCAATGATAATTCAAAAACAAAACTGCACAAAAAAGAGAGATACCAATCAAAACTTAAAAGTGCTCTGATATGTGGAATCTGAACAAGATAAACAAATAAAACAATAAGAATTTTTTTTAAAAAACCTCACAGAGAGCAGATTGGTAGCTGTCAGATATGGGGGTCAAGGGACTGGGGAGAATGGGTCAACTGTGGGTTTTTTCGTTTGTTAGTTTGTTTTTCAGTTTAAATAAACTGAATTAAAATTTTCCTTTTTAAAGTTGAACAAACAAGGGGCTGCTGGGACCATGAGAAACTACAGATAACTTTTGAGATTTTCTGTCATCTCTGATTGTCTCCGGGCACTTTACGGTAGTTCTTAGTGCAGCCCCGTGAGGACTGCATCCTTCCAACAAAGGAGCCAACTGTGGATGAGACGCTGAGGTCAGCACCGACATAGGAAGTACAGAGCAGGTCGGTCTTAAGATTCTCTGTTTACAGCACAGGCTTTATTTTTTCTAAGCTGGTTCTTGCTTTTGCATTGTGATACTGTGGCAGAAGATGGAAATGTTTGGTTGTTGCCCCGTTCCTGGCACAGAGCTCCTAAAACCTTGCAGTTTTCTGAGTGATGGGGGCAAGTGGAACGTCTCACATGGAGATCCTGAATCCCTTAGAATCTCCTAGGTGACAGGAACATTTTTCATTCTAACGAGGCAAATCTTAACAGGCCCCAGGAGAGGTTCAGGATGGGGTCTGGACACCAGACTGCCAGTAACGAGAGCATTGCTTAATGCCCCGATTCCCCGTGTCCTCACCTATGCAATAGAACCGTTAGGGACTGCCCTGGCGGTCTTGTGGTTACAACTCTGCGCTTCCACTGCCAGGGTGCAGGTTCAATCCCTGGTCAGGGAATTAAGACCCCATAAGCCACACAGTGCAGCCAGAAAGCAAAAACAAAACTCTTGAGAGGGGCAAGTTTAAACCTATATTTTCAAACAAGCTTATGAATGACTTAGTTTCTGTTGCTCTTTTGAATAAAATTCCACAATTGGGAGTGTTCTTATGAAGCCCTGGGACTTCCTGGTTATGGAACGTACAAAATATGTGCAGAACAAGGACACAGGGAGGTCGTGAGATAAAAAGGGGTACAACAGTGGGCTCTTGAGAGGTTAACTATTACAGAGGTAACAGGAAGTCTGAGCCTTCACTACTCTGGCCAAGTTCATGTTCAGAAATGCCCTGAGAAAAATCAAAACAAGGAAAATTCAAAGGTACGGAGGCGTTAGGTCCTCAGGAGAGTGACTCTTCTTATCTAGTACTTGTTGCTTCCCAGGTGGCACTAGTGGTAAAGAACCCACCTGCCAACACAGGAGAGGCAAGAGATGGGGGTTCGATTCCTGGGTCAGGAAGATTCCCTGGAGTAGGAAATCGCAACCAACTCCAGTATTCTTGCCTGGGAAATCCAGTGGGGAGAGGAGACTGACGGGCTACAGTCCATGGGGCCATGAAGAGGCAGACATGACTGAGCGACTAAGCACACACACAGGGCACACTATTCTCGTCAGCAGGTGAGGAAGTTGATACTCCTAGATTCCAGGATCCTAAAGCAGAGGCAACAGGCCTTGAAACTCGATGACGGGAAAGATGTGAAAAGATCAGATGGGAGAGGAGAGGTAAGCAAGGAGGGAGAGAGCGGGAATCCACCCTCTAAGTCTACCACTGCAGGGAAAATGAAGATGTCCCGCAGCTAAAAGGAATAATAGTTTGCTCATTAAAGAAAAAGACAAAAAAAGTTTAATATGATACCTCGGAGATTAGAAAAAATTTTACTCTGATTAAAAGTCATGTTGTATCTAGGTAGACAATTAATATAGCCACAGGCCAAAAGAAACAGATCAAACGGGGGGACTTGTTTTTCAAGGCAGGTGTATGCATAGATCAAGTTTTTGTGTGTGCACGCAGGCTCAGTCGTGTCGGGTTCTTTGTGATCCCAGGGACTGCAGCCTGTCAGGCTCCTCTGTCCATGGGATTTCCCAGGCATGTATACTGGAGTGGACGGCCATTTCCTCTTTCAGATCTTCCCAACCCAGGGATCGAACCCACGTCTCCTGAGTCTCTTGGATTGCAGGCAGATTCTACACCGCTGGAGCCATCAAGATAATATGTATAGATGCTTCAGTCTCCCAGCTCTGGGTATCTCATGCTAACAGTGATGCCAAGCGAACCCCAGAGATTGTACCTCGACGCTGTCCAGGCTCACGTCAACAGTCCCCTTCCAGCTGTAGAGAGATGCTATGTGGTTCAGCACTTGTCCAGTGAAGAAACGCACCTTCTGGGTTTTTGTGATATTTTTATTGTGTACTACCTGAAAACAATAGAACAAATGGCTTTCAAGGAAGCTGATTTGTAAAACATGTTGGATTTCATCATTATAAAAATAATACAGACTTGTGGAAGAACACTTAGCCAGAAAAAGAAAAAATGTAAAGAGGAAAACAAAATTCTTCAATACTGTCACCTTCCTAGGACACCAACAGTTTATATTTTGGTATATTTCCTTTTAGCCTCTGCCCCTCCCCACAACACACACAAAATATATACATGTGTATATATTAAGTATATTGGCTTTTTATTGGGGTTTGGGTTTTTTTAACTTCTTTGAAATTATATATAGCTTTGTACCTGCTTTATTTATGTAGCATGAACTGTCCACATCATTAAAAATTCCTTTAGAACACTGTTTTGGAGGACTGATATCATTCTATCCGAGAAGCGACCATTCCCCAGGTGGGTACAATCAGGCTGTTTCCATGAGCAGCAGCCTGCACTGTGTCCCTGCCTATGCACTTGGAATGGTGCACAAGTTCTCAGCTCCTCCCAACCTAGCCCCCAGCCTGGATCTCTGAGGGCTTATGAGTTATTTCAAATCTGTTCCCTGGGTGATCCTGATGCAACTCCCAAACCCCCGCCTCCAGGCTGATACACATTTCAAGACCTCTGACACACACACTGCCAGACCTGCTGTCTTCCAGAGGGACTGTAACGCTTCCTCCAAGGAAGCACCTGATTCTTTGCTGGTGCTGAGTATCAAGTCTGAAAAGTCAAGGCCAAGTTGGTAGGTGAAATAACCTGTAATCTCATGACTTGCTCTGCTTTGAATCCAGGAAATTTTTCAACCTCAGTACTACTAACATCTGGGGACAAATAACTGTTGTGAGAGGCTGCCTTCTGCACTACAGGACGCTGAGCAGCCTACAGTGGTTGCTCAACCTTGGTCTCCGTTCACCAGACGCCAGTCACATTTCTCCGGTTATGACAACCAAAACTTGCCAGATGGCCCGTGGGGGACAGAACTGTGCCCAAGAAGCACTAAGTGCTATGTGCTCACGAGCCCTTTTCATATGGGCTGCCAGCTCACAGCCTTTGGACAACTTTTTTTTATTTGGGGAGGGTCACAGAGTTTTTCTCATGGATCATGGAAGGGGCTTCTGTGTCAAAGACAGCGATCCTTTCAGCAAGTTTTCAGATTTCTGCAAGATGCTTATATAAGGCAGAATATGGAAGATGACACAAAATAACATTTTGTGCTATTATATAACACAACACAGCATGCGAGGTGTGTACATGAAGAAGGGCTGTTGTTTACAGCTTGCAGTTACCCCAGTGGCTTCCTGTGAATGGGGTAGTGGGTGGGGGAAGCGGGTAGCAGTTTTTCTCCTCTTGTAAGAAATGGCAGTTGTCACCTTCAGAATCGCTCACCACCACCAAGTTCTTGCTTAAGAAACAGTTTCCCATCCAACCCACACAACAACTGGCATCACCTATGAGGTCACAGCTCCGAAGTCCTGTCAAAAAACAATGGAACAAACACGTGACAGGAATACTGATCACCAAACACGTACCTTTGTTTTCAGTGTGGACAACAAAATATTGATGGTGGAGATCCTATCTTCCTTGATGCCTGAGCTAAAAATGCAAGGAATAAATTCTGAAAGTAAAAAGTTTCAAAGCATTAGATTCAAAAATACTTTGAACAGGAACAGACGAGAGAGCATTACTTCTTAAAACTGTTCTTAAAATGGTACGGCAAACAATGCCATTGACCTGCTCCCCCCCCCTTTTTTTTTTCAGGTTTTGTCTTTTTTAATTACACAAGTTTACAGCAGGAAAAACTATTTTTGTGACATAGGAAATAAACGTCTAAAAGCAATACAATGAGTGAACCATTAGAGTTCAACAGTTCTTTGGTTCTATTTTCCCTTTCTTTTTTCACATTGACATCAGTAAAGTTAATACTAACGGTTTGAAAGATCATGTATGGTATGATTAGTTTTCCAAAGTTCCACTCTTCGCTTAGACCAGTTCAGAGATGCATGTAAAATGATAGCTGTCACTTTATTGACTGGCCGTGGAATTGGACTGGTTTATTTGCTTTCTCTCCCTGAGGACTCAGCCTTCCACAGCTTGACGGTCTGTCATTACTAACATACTGGCGACACTGGTAAAATGCAACAAACCCATTACAACTTCTCTTGCTCTAGACATTCTTCATGAGCACATATAATTTCTTCAAAGGCAAATTCCTTATTCTTAAAAAAAAAAAATCAGAAAATACCAGATAGAAACTTAAAATCAACCATCACACCACTACCCAAAAGTTCATATTGAGTAATGTCTGGGTTCCCAGTTGACTGTTACCTTCTGGTATGTCCATATTCTATTAAACTTTTAGTAAAATGGGATCATATTTTACCAGTTTTATAACGGAGTTACACCCAATCCTATGCCCTTAAAAGATCTAGTATCAGTAAGTATATTTCTATATCCTTTTTGATAGCTGCATTCCTCCATATGACCAGTGCTCAATTTGCTCAGTCCCTTGCTGGTGGGTAGTAAGGAGTCTGATTTTCAGCTAATAGAAAAAGATGTCCCCTAACAAAACCTCTGCTCAACTACTTAATTATTCCCTTAGGATAAACAGCTGGACGTGGAATGGCGGGCCCAGCCCAGCTGCCCTGCTGAAACTTTAACAGAAGTGCATCCTTGCCCCTTTAGCAGTGTGGATGGATGACACCAACATCAGTATCCTCCTCTTAATAAAAGCCAGACACTGAGAAGACGCGGGGGAAGATTCTGAAGAGATGCCTGGCCCTGGAGGCAGAGGGCATCCCACACAGGCTGGCAACACGCAGGACCAGGGCACGATAGCACGGGAAGGAGGTGTGTCCTCCACGGGGCTGCGGTCTGGGTGGCCACCCAGCCCGGGCTGACCACCTCCAGGGACCCGCACCCGCACCTGCCCGTGAGTGGTCTCAGCAGCCTGCCCTGGAGGGGACTCAGGTCTCCCGTGCTGGGGGAGGGGGGAGAAACGGTTGCAGGCCCAATGCTCTTCTCCTCCCACGAATCTCAGGGCCCCAGCTGAGATGGCAGCCACTCCTCACCCACAGACAGGGCTTGACCCCGGGGGTCTCACTGGACGACGACCCTCTCTGCGGTGCCATCCACGGTCTTGAGAAAAAAGCTGGCAGCCCTAATGGATGAAACCATGCCAAGCCTTGCTCTAGGGAGACTGGCACCAGCCAGAATTCTCTGAAGCTCAATTTCTGGTACCCTGCTCACACCAGGCATTAAAAAAACACAGCTACTAAGAGAAGCTCGGTAGCCAGGGCTATGGATCTGCATCCTTTCTGGAGCTATAAAGCCTCCCTTGTTCGCGTGCGCAGTTCATGGGGTCGCAAACAGTCGGACACAACTGAGAGACTGAACTGAGCTGAAGTTTGCGTTTCTCCTCCGCTAGGCTCACTCAGCACCCAGCTGGTGCAAGAGGGACTCCTCTCTGCACTGACCATGGCTTTCAAGCCACGGTGACCAAAGTCTCTCTGCACACACCCCTCACTCCCACGTGCAAGGCAGCCACAGAGGTGGCTGACCTTTGTTAACCCGCTAAATGCTCAGAACAATCACGGCGAGGCTGGGCCCCAAGACAACAAGGCCCTCCTACCTTTCAACTCCAGCACTTGAGTGATGGTGCTGTCATCGCCAGCAATCAGAAAGGAAACGGCAAACCGAATGTAGGCCAGCCGGACGTCATATACTCCCTGGGGGCGAAAGAGATCGTGTCACACAGGTGTTCATATGCACACGCACACGCACACACACCCACACACACCCACACACACCCCTGAGGAAGCAGGAACACGAGGCTGCCCCCTGCAACGTCCCACTCAACCCCGTATCACAGGGTCCTCCAGGCTGGTACTGTCAGAGGGTCGACGTCTAGAACCACTGGTCATCTCTTTATGGAAACCAAGGGTATTTCTTTTGCTCTTTCCCTCTCAAGCTGCTCCTCTTCTTTCAAGCCCTCTCTAAATACCAAAGCATAGGTCTCCCCTTGTCCGCCTGTAGGACACACACATTTTTAGTTCAGGGACTGCTCTGGTATACAGCAGAAGATGCTCGGCCTGTCTACACACCATCCACTCTCACATCGTGAGATAATAGGTCTCTATTTCGAAAATTCAGAGATGATGGAAAGGCTGGTGCTGCTTTTGATGAGACACCCATGAGGTGATGTCTGGTTTTTATCAGATGTTAGATATTAGACATTCACAGCAGACACACAGATGCAGCCATGTTCCACATGCAGCACGGCCTTCCCAGGACTGCAGTCTGCACTGTCCCACGGGGGTGTCAGCTGGAACCAGGGCAGCATCCTCAACGAGGGCCCAAAGGCCAGGACCGACGGCCAGGCCCTCGGGAGCGGCCACGAAGGCCCCTTCACCAGTTTCTCCTCTCAGTAGCTTTAAGGCAAACTTGGGTCTCACATTCCTGTTTTACACCCAAAGAATCCGGGGCATACAGTCACAGAGGGCACGTGTCAGCTGGCCCTGCACGAGCACACAGGCTCAGCCTCCACCGCTCAACCCGACAGCGTCTGCCGAGTTCAGTTATCACAACTGACTTTAATTTAAAGACGAGAGGTAAGTTAACATGACGGAGAACCACTGCCTTCAGTGCCTGAAGAGACTGAGGAGTCTTCACCTTCCAGGGAGTCCCANGTGACTGAGAGGCTCCCTGTCAAGTGCATATCGGTTTTCTCATTTACAATAAGAATGTAAGGTAGAGACACCCAGCACACCTATGTTATAGATGGGGAAACTGGGGTTTTAAAACCTCTTAAGCTTACGTGTGTGTTGCTTAGTGGCGTCTGACTCTCTGTGACCCCGTGGACTGTAGCCCACTAGGCTCCTCTGTCCCTGGGACTCTCCAGGAAGAACACTGGAGTGGGTTGTGCTTCCCCTCTCCAGGGATCTTCCCGACCCAGGGATGACCCCCAGGTCTCCCGCATTGCGGGCAGACTCTTCAGCAGTTGAGCCACCAGGGGAGCCCCTCCCTTGAGGTTACACCACTACTAAGTGAGAAAGTACTGGTTCTGGGATGCTAAGAAATACCTGCACACACACACCGCTTCCTGCTCTACCTCACGTCTGCCTAGAGAGGCTCCTCCTTCTCAGTGCTCCCCTGGCAGCTCCATGCCACTTTTTCTCAAGGGGCGAGGACCATACGTGGCACCATTTAGGCCTCTGTGAGTATGAAATTAACTGTCTTGTTTTATTGGCTGTTTCTTCTGGAAAAAAGAATGTGCATTCAACCCTGCTCTGTAACATCCGAGTGGAGGCTTTGCAAAGTCCCCTCGCATTCTGAGCTTATCTCCGTCCACAGCACAGCACCCACTTCAGCAAGACCTGGGCTGTTTTATTCCAAATACACTGAGAGCCCCAAACTACCCTCTGGTTCTGGAGACCAACCTGTGGGCCTCCTCATAGCACGTGGTTTGGGAACAATGATCCCTTCAAGTCCTGAAAATAAGCTACACTCCGACTCCGTCAGTGCCAGCAATGCTCTGGGGCCTTCATTCAGCAACTCTACATTAATACAACACCAGTGACACTCAAGGTGTCATAACCTCAGGCTGGGAGGACGCAGAGGTGACTCCTGTCCTCAGTAACTGCTTCAAGCGACCACTTCTTCTAAGCCATCTGGACGCCTCACCGTTCAAACCAACGTGCCACCTGATTCAAGCACAGTTCACTTATCCTGGTCTACACACATCTTAAACTCAAAAGAATCCTGGCAAAATGCGAAAACTTGCCTGGTAACATGAAATTAGGTTTCATCCTTCCCCCATGAATTGGAAAGGCTCCCAATGTTTGGGGCTCTCTGTCCACTGAAGTCCTGGGAATCAGGGCTCTGGAGTGCTGGTTCCGACCTGCCTTTCTAGGTCTTTCTATCCCATGTGAACACAGCAGAGACCCTCTCACGGGTGCTGCCAGCAATGGATTTTGAACTGGAACAGAAGTTGGTTCTCACCCACTGGCATCATCTTTTATGTCCCAGAGAACCCCAAAGTTCAGATTCCTGACACGGTGGAAAACAAGACCCCTGAGAGACAGCTTTGGCTGTTTGTTCTGCAGCAGCCGCCGCCAGGCCTTGTCCCCCTGACCACAGCCCCTCGCTGCCCCCAGCCGCCACCCTGCGTCTCCAGCAAACTCCATCAAAGGCAAGAAGGCCACACACGCCTGCCCCTCATTCCTACACTCTGACTTCACAGGGCTGTTATCCCAGGGAGAAAACATCCTGAACTCGACGGCGTGTTCTGCAAAACACTGTCTGAAATAGATCAAAACATATTTGGTAAAACTGCTCTTTGGCACAGGACTTTTAACAATGCTTTCTTTGGATGAGAAAAAATATTCATAATCCTCTTTCTTCACAGGAGGCTTGAATAACTCCCTTCCAAATGCTAAAAGCACTGAAAAGAAATATCTCCCTTAGCTTCTTCAATAACTAAATGGCTTTAAAAAAAAAAAAAAGTGGGAGAAAAGCAGAAGATTCAAAGATCTGGAGAGATTTAAGAAAAGTACCAGCAGAACAGCCCATGGAGCCCCTGTGTGGATCCTGATTTGAACCACAGAGGGTACAGATGTTTCTGAGACAGTGGGGGAAAAGCTGAGACTGAACTGGGCATTAGATCATGGTGAGAAATTATTAACAGTGTTAAGTATGATGATGGCACCATGCTTTTGTTTTCTAAAATGTTGCTTTCTGTTCAAGATACTAAATATTTATAGTCGAAATATAGTGCGATGTGCTGTAACAGGGGCGTTTCAGGGGGCGCTAGTGGTAAAGAACCTGCCTGCCAATGCAGGAAAAGCAAGAGAGCTGGTTCGATCCCTGGGTCGGGAAGAACCCCTGGAGGAGGACATGGCAACCGAACCTCAAGGACAGTGGAACCTGGCGGGTTATAGTCAACAGGACTGCAAAGAGTCGGACATGACTCTTTGATTGTGTAATTGACTGTCTGCCCCAAAACCCAAAGGCAGGGAAGGATGATAGCATCTTAAGTTGGATGACAGGGACATAGGAAGTCACTGTGCTGATATCTATTTTTGAATGTTTCTGACATTTCCCATATGAAATTTTTTTTTTTACTGTCTAGAAACTATTTCCTACAATTATACAAAGTTTTGGACTTCCCTGGTAGTCCAGTGGCTATGTCTCCACACTTCCAATGCACAGGGCCCAGGCTTCCCAGGTGGCGTTAGTGGCAAAGAACCCCACCTGCGAGGCGTGAGAGGTGTGTGTTCGATGTTGGGAAGATTCCCCTGCAGGTGGGCATGGCAACCCACTCCAGTATTCTTGCCCGGAGAATCCCATGGACAGAGGAGCCTGGGGGGCTACAGTCCACAGGGTCGCACAGAGTTGGACAGGACGGAAGTGACTTAGCACAGCATGCACAAAGTATGTAAGATACTTGATACAGATGATTAAGCAAAGCAAAAATACTTTCATTTCTATAGTAACTCCCGTTTTCCAGATCAAGAGGTACAGTGCCTCGTGGAGGCCCTGAGGTGAAGCAGCTGGATCTGGGACAAGGACTGGGCTTTCCCAAGCTGTGCAGTGGCGGTGGCCTGTCTGCTGACGTGTACCTTACTTAAGATGGAAGGGCGGGTTGGGCCAAGACTGAGGGAGGGAAAGGGAAGGGATTCTGACAGGCTGACGGCCAGGGAAGACCAGAGAGCCAGGTCTGCCCTCGGGGGCGGATAGCACACACCTTCTTTTTGTCAGACACACCATTCAGATGCCAGGAGCTGTCACTCATTAGTGGAACTTCGGACACACCGATTATACTATATCCATGAAACACGAAGACCTGGAAGTTTTTCTTCAGAGAAAACCTTATTTGTTATTCCACAAAAACCTTCAATGCTGTTGTTACTGTGATTCACCTTCAGTCTAGTTATTACCTGGCAGCACAGAAACTCTTTATTTCCTAGGAAGAGCCAGAGAAGAAGGTCACACCTAGCTGCAGAAGTCACTTATTCTAACGTGGCTCCTCCACCTGGGCAGACAAAGGTGGGCCTCTGTCACCTGATGCCAGTGCCAAGGAAGGGGGTGTGGGGGACGAAGCCAGCAGTGAGGGGATGTGTGTGTGTGTTAAGCTGCTTCAGTCGTGTCCGACTCTTTGAGACTCCATGGACTGTAACCCGCCAGGCTCCTCTGTCCATGGGGATCCAGGCAAGAACACTGGAGTGGGCTATCATTCCCTTCTCCAGGGGATCTTCCCAACCCAGGGATTGAACCCAAGTCTCCTGACCTGGCAGGTGGATCCTTTACCACTAGTGCCTCATGGGAAGCTCAGTGGGGAGGGCAGACCCTGCAAAGAGGAAAGGGCACCTCGACCACCCACAGCTGGCACAGGGGTTGGAAGGGTGCCCGTGCTCCAGCTCACGCGTTCTGAAACTCATGCTTTTCCCTCAAGATCCTTTCAAAGCCAAGGGAAACTTCTGGAGCTCCTAGAAAACCTTTCTTCTTTAGACAACTCTCACAACCAACTGTTCACACTTTGATTCTCTTTGGCACAATTCAGCCCCTACTCATTGTTAAGACTTCTAACTGGGAGGCACAAGGAACATATTAAAAAGCCACAAACGTCAGGCTTCCCTGGGGGCTCCGTGGTAAAGAATCCGCCTGCCAAATGCAGGAGACACGGGTTCAGTCCTCGATCCAGGAAGATTCCCACATGTCACAGAGCAATTGAGGCTGTGCCGCAAACTACTGAACCTGTGCTCTAGAGCCCGGGAGCTGCACCCAGAGAGCCACAGCTCCTGAAGCCCGTGTGCCTGGGCCTGTGCTCCACAGAAGGAGAGGCCACGGCAGGGGGAAGCCCGCACACTGCAGCTGGAGAGCAGCCCCTGCGGGCCACAACGAGAGAAAAGCGGGCAGAGTAATGAAGACCCGGCACAGTCACAAAATAAAGCAAATACATAACAATTATTTTTTTAAAAAGCCACAAGTGTCGTTTCTGATGACCTTGCTGGCGTGGCCTCTTAAGGGCTTTTCCACGCAGTGGACGGACAAGCACAGGAGGACCACCACGAGCACCACCCCACGAGGCCCACAGACTACCGCCACCACTCTGGGAAGACGCCCGCCAGCGGCACCATCCTCACGGACCAGGGAGGCCCCGCCACACAGAGCTGGCCACAGACGTCCCTGTCACTCAGGCCCCACCAGGCGACCAGGCTCCCCCCCCCCGCCGGCCGGGGTGAGGCCGCGCTTCCTCACAGGCTCAAAGTGGCTGCTGAGGCACAGCTTTCACATGGAGGCCTCCCACTCCATCTATGTGAGGACCGGGGCCAGAGAGAGGAGGACGCAGGAGCCACCGCAGCCCCCCGGAAGGAAATACTTGGGGCGGGGGGAACCCATGGGACATTCCTCACCTTTGGATCCCTCTTGGTCACCAGCGTGTACAAGGCCTTCCTATTCAAATCGAAATGGCTGCAGACGTCCCTGGCGGCCTCGGGGCCCTGGCTCACCGAGGCGGCCATCAGGCTCAGGCAGGCTCGAGCCATCCTGTTCGGGACAAGCGGGACCTGGTGTCGTGACGGCAGGACCACAAAGGCCCCCTCGCCTTGAGCCAGCTGCAACCTGTCTGTGCGGTCTGCTGGCCCCATACCAGAAACCAGGAGGAAAGACACATGGAGACATGCCCTTTCTTTAAGAAAAAAAATATCTTAACAAAATCTTCAAAGAAAGCTAAAAAACAGTCTGAGGACAATCCGAGAACACAAGATGAAGGCAGAGAGAAAATGGAAATGTCTCTCTCCAGTAAATCATCATGGAGCTGGACCCCACCCGCACCCATGCAGCCCAGGAGAAGACTTCTGCACAGGGGACATCTCTAGATGCAAGAGCCTGGCTGCCCTTCCAGCCTGCGGTAGGTTATCCAGAATCCGCGCCAACCGAGCACCTACCACATTCTATTTAAATGCTGGGAAAATGGCAATTTACGAGACAGTCAAGGCCCCACCCTCATGCACCCTGCATCCCAGTGGAGGCAGACAGTGGGTCAGGAGATGGTTATGGATATTATGGCACACGTTCAGCTGTGGATGGGATGGTCAGAGACGGCTTCCCTGAGATGACACCTCCGCAAGGCTGTGAAGGTGGAGAGAGAGGGAGTTTGCCAGGACCTAGGAGACAAGCCGTTGGGATTAAAAGGACAGGTAGCGTTAAGGAGGTCTGGGGTGCTCCCCAGACCGCAGGGGGAGTGGCAGGGCAGGGGCAGAGGGACACATAGCAGCAGAGGAGTCGGTGACAGCGAGGGGACAGCCAACAGGAGGAGGAGGGCACTGCCATAGCCTCAGAAACAGTTCAGCTCTGCGGGCGGGTGGAGGGAAGGTCAGGTGCCCTCGCGGAGAGCTGAACGCTGACCAAGTCCAAGGCTAGTCCTGGCCATGTACCGGCGGCCAACTTACCTGTAGCCTGAGGCATACAGGGACTCACAGATGAGCTTCATGTGGTTATTCATCAGTTTCTTCACGATGTTGGTCCCCACCACTTGAAAATGGGAAAGGTCACTGGCTGTCCGCAATAATATGGCCTCGAAAACTTGAAATACTAAAAGCATCTGCAAAGACAGAATCGAGGTGCTTACAAACCATCTCCTTTTCTTTTCCGCCTCTACAGACACTTGTCTTAGCCACAGTTACCTGCAGGTTTAAATGTTTCGACCTGCCGGATCCCGAATCAAACACAGAGATTTGCCAGGCCCTGAGCTCTGGAATTAGCCTTGCTCCAAGAGTCTAGCTAAATAGAGAACAGCTTGCTTACAATTAAACTGAATGAAATTAAAACAGAAATTTCTGGTAATGATTCCGCCTCACGCTTTGGGGATATTCAGGTCTACAGCCTTACAGCAATAATCCTGAGACTTCAACAGGTTCATAAACACCTCAAATTCTGAACCTCTGGAAGCAGAAAACAACAGATACCTCAATATACATCTGTACCTGGGACACACAATCTTTACCTATTTCCCTTCCATTAAAGCAAACCATGCAGAAACCAAGTGTGTTTAGGCAAGAATCTATGATCCTTCTTTCTGCTATTATTTACCAGTAACAAGTTAGCACTTTCCTCCAAAGGCTTTCAAAGGTTACAATGCAAAAATGAATGTATCTCTACAGCCCAGGCACAAAGCATCATTTTCAGTAGAAAGCTGGTAATATTTCTGAGATTTATATCACATTTCTCTTCATCAAGCTTAACATAATAGTTGTTGTTATTTAGTCGCTCAGTTGTGTCCAACTCTTTTGTGACCCCGTGGACTGTAGCCCACCAGGCTCTTCTGTCCATGGGATTTTCCAGGCTAAAATACTGCAGTGGGTTGCCATTTCTTTCTCTATGGGATCTTTCTTCCCAGGGATTGAACCTGGGTCTCCTGCTTGGCGGGTGACTCTTTACCACTGAGCCACCAGGGAAGCCCTAACAACAGTAGCACTAACTTTTGCTTCTCCCCATCAGGCCAGGTAAGGAAGAGCATACTTCACTTTCAGGGCGCTTCTCCCCACTCAGGAGCTGGAAAATCTCGGCACACTCCACAGAAATCTTGATGTACCCCTCCACAACATCGTACACGTCTTCTTGGGGGAGCTTCTTAGCAGCGGAAACAAATGCCTCCAGGGCTGAAATGAGAGTCATGATCAGACGTTAATAAGGACAGTCTCTTTAGAAACAATCCCAGGTGCTACGGTGACAGAGGGAGATTGCTGGCAGGAAATAGCCAGGTGACTGGAAGCGGCCCATGACAAGATGGAACAGAGGAGCAGGGTGGAGACAGGGAGATCAAGAGAGAGGACATGTCCTTAAGTCATGGGGAGCATCTTTCAAAGGCACTGGTTGAGAGAGAACCCTTCCTGATGCAGGAAACCTCCTGATGAGTTACTATTTGATGCTCCCGAGCATCCTCTGGGTCTTTATCAATGTAGCCCTGCTCTCCATCCCCACCCCCCATCAACTGAAAGGGGCATAATGAATAAAGAAAATGTGGTATATCTATACACAGAAATACACATAAAAGGGACTTCCAGTGGTTAAAACTTTGCTTTCCAATGCAGGGGGCAGGTCTCAACCCCTGGTCAAGGAGGCAAGATCCCAGAGGCCTCCTGGCCAAAAAAACACAAAACATAAAACAGAAACGATATTGCAACAAATTCAATAAAGACTTTAAAAAGGGTCCACATCAAGGACTACCCTGGTGGTCTACTGGTTAAGACTCTGTGCTTTCACTGCAAGGGGGCATGGGTTCGATCCCTGGTTGGGGAATTCAGCTGGCACATGCTGTACAGTGCAGCCATACATAAATAAATGAGTGAACAAATAGATAACTACAGCAAAATAAATTTTTTTAAACTGGTCCACATCAAAAAAAAACAAAGGAAAGAAATACACACAATGGAATACTATTCAGCCTTTAAAAAAGAAGGACACTGGGGACTTTTCTGGTGGTCTAGTGGTTAAGACTCGAAGCTTCCACTGCCAAGAGGTACAGGTTCAATCCTAAGATCCCACATGCCACTCAGTGCAGCCAAAATTTTAAAAGTAAAAAAAAAGAAAGCAGGAAACTTTACCTTTTGCAACTTCTATATGAACCCTGAAGGCAGTAAATGAAACAAGTTAGGGAAAGACAAATACTGTATGTTCTCACTCACACATGCAATCTAAAAATGGCAGGGCCCATCTGATTCTTACCGTTTGATCTCTACCCCAGCAAATAACAACCCCTTGTAAATAATGAACAAATGAATGAATGAAATGTATGTGCTTAGTCACTCAGTCATGTTCAACTCTGCGACCCTTTCGACTGTAGCCCACCAGAATCCTCTGTCCATGGGATTTTTCAGGCAAGAATACTAGAGTGGGTTGCCATTCCTTCCCCCAAAACTAATGAACAAATGAATGAATGAAATGTATAATCCTGTGCTAAAGCAGGTATCATCTTCCTGGCACTAGCTAGCAGTTGCAGATAATCAAACCTTAAAAAAAAAAATCTGTGGAAGACAAACTAGAAACTGAGGATATTCTGGCCATGAACTTAATAATTTTTCACTTGAGAGAAACACTGTCACTGTTTCATTGTGACACAATGCCAGTGTTTCTACATATTAGCCTAATTCGATTGTGTTTTGCCCTCATAATCTAAATACTTTCTAATGGATTACAAGAAGTTGTGCAGGGTGATCACACTTTTCAAAAAGTGAAATTATAGAATCTACTTCGTATCAGTCACTAATCTTGGTCAACTGACAGGCCCTGCGGTGGCTTCACGTGATAGCTTATTACATGTTCTCGGGTCAATGTGAGTGGTGGAGAATCAAAGCTACGCAAAACAGAGCTGACAGCCGGCTCAAGGAACAGCCCCGAACTGACTCTTGAGCAATCCCATGAACTATAGCCCTCTGTCCATGGTATTCTACATGGAGAATACTGGAGTGGGTTGCCATGTCCTTCTCCAGGGGATCTTCCCGACCCAGGAATCGAACCTGGGTCTCCTGCATTGCAGGCAGATTCTTTACCGACTGAGCTATGAGGGAAGCCCCCGACTCACAGTCAGGACTCCATAAATATCTGCTGTGATGAATGAGGAGTACATTTATCCACTTTCCTAACAATTGCAATAAAAAGAATTTTAGAGCTTGCTGACAGATGCTGCCCGGGCAGGGGAAGCATGTACTCGCAGGAAACTGTCACCATCAAGCAAATCGTGGCCCTGGACTCCCCGGCACCCAGATCTCGGTTTCCCGACTGCAAATCGGGAGGCTGGGCTCTGACCCTCGCTATAGAAAGGAGCTGCTGCGTCTGCACACGGAGGCCCCACGTAGACAGAAGAAGCCGGGAGACAGCCTCTCAAGCTCGCCCTCTCTTCCCCTCTGCACTCACCCGGCCCCGCGCCTGCGGGTCCCTCAGCTGAGCCTTGAAGCGCACGCCCGTGAGCTCTTCGGTGCGGGCCCGCTTGGCTGCGCCCGCCGGGGCAGCCGCGCGGTCCCGGCCGCCCGAGACCTTCCTCTTGGGGACCCCCATGGCCAAGAGGGCGGGGGCGCGGCGGGATCCACGCGCCTGGAGACCTGGCGGAAGCAAACGCGCGGGGACCCAGCCAGGGTCTCCGGGATCACACGTGGGCTGAACGGGGGCGGGGCTGGCGGAAGGGGCGGGGCCTCGCGGGAGACGTTGACGGAAGGGGCGGGGCCTGTGAGCAGCGGGGGCCGGCGGAAATCCCGTAGTGGAGGTAAACGGTTTCTGAGTCCCGGGTTCCTGTGCGGTGCGGAGGTCGCAGCTGGGTCGCTGGCGGCTCGGGAGCGAGGCGTCCCTCTCCGCAACACGCTCCCCTTCCCCTGCTCGGCCGCGGCGAGGAGAGGGCCTTCGGCGGCCCTTCTCGAGGGTCCTTAGCAAGAAGAACCCCCGAATCCTCCGCTCTCGAAGGGCTCGAGCCCAGACCCGTGGTCGCAGCACAGTCAGATCGTTCTCGCCCTGAGGGTGCTCTGCTGTGGCCTCTGGGACGTGATTAACGCGCGGCGGGATTCGATGCTTTGCTTCAGTCGAAGTCCTGCTGGTGGGTCGGGAGGGTGGATGCCCCTGGCTGATAGATTGAAGGTGGGAGGAGAAAGGGACAACAGAGGAAGAGATGGTTAGATGGCATCACCGACTCATTGGACACGAGTTTAAGCAAGCTCCAAGAGATGATGAAAGACAGGGAAGCCTGACGTGCTGCAGTCGGGGTCCAAAGGAGTCGGGCAAGACTGAGTGACTGAACTTAATTGCGGGCGGGCTTGTTGAGGGGAGGTCCTTGGTCAGGCAACCGGTCCGAAGTCGTGCGGATGTCCCTAACCCCGACCCTTAGCTTATCTCACCTCTCGGACTAAGACAGGCTTGCCTGGTAGGATGTCACCGCAGACTGACAAACTAATGGGAGGACGGCACTCTTTCGGCCCTGCAGGGTGGGAGGAGAGGATCAAATGAAGTCACGTCTGTGAAAACCCCTCGTGGACTTGCTGAGTGGAGAAAATGATGCCATGCGTGCAAAACTCGTTTGACGGAGGGAAAAGGACTGTGTGTCTTTGTAAGATGTTACTCGTTGCCTTGAGAGCCGCATGAAATATTCTGAAATGGAGGCATCAATAAATAAGTAAAAACAGGCTGGTGCATTCCTTAATACACCTTCATCAATACTTGGTTATGTGTTCAAATAAATCATGAACCAAGTCATGAGATGAGTAATTTGGTGATTCCTGGAATCATCCATTAGCTCGCCCTCTACTTTGGGGAAATACTCTCCTGTGTTCTGTAAGCAGATCTGTATTGAATGTCTAAGGACGTGGGGCTTTTTTGTGACCATTGAAGTTCCAGAGTCTCTAATAGGAAAAGTCTATGGGATTGACCCTGAGCCCCTGACTTGGCAAGACTATGGTGCTTGTGGAAATGCTTACCTTGTAGGCAGGTCAGAGCAAGTGGCCTGACCTGCAGCAATATTAAGAGACAGGGATATACCCAAAATTCAGGCTGTAAAGAGTAATACTCTTTGTTAGTAAAGACAGACTTAATTCTTTTCTTAAAAAACTTTTTATTTGATATTGGAGTATAACAGATAAGAATGCTGTGATAGTTTCAGGTGGACAGCAAAGGGATTCAACCATACATATACATGTATCCATTTTCCCCAAACTCTGCTCCCATCCAGGCTGCCACATAACACTGAGCAGAATTCTCTGTGCTATACAGTGGGTCCTTGTTGGTTATCCATTTTAAATATAGCAGTGTGTAGATGTCCATCCCAAGCTCCCTAACTATCCCTTTCCCCCAACGTTTCCTCTGCCCCCCTCCCCAGGAACCATGAGTTTGTTCTCTAAGACAGACTTAATTTTGACTAATTGTCAACACGGGTTCTTTTCTGTGGTTTTGCCAACCACCAAGTTTGTTTTCAACCAGAGTGGACCTGACAAAGAGAGGAGGGAGCAGGAGAGAGATGTAGGAAACAGTAAAAAACTATTCAGTTTCTGCCTATGTGGCCTTGGGCATGTTATCAGCTCTCTACAAAAAGGGAGCGAGTGGGAGAACTTGCCAGTACTACCCAGCTGATGGGTGCTGGCCCATTCACCCAGTGTTTCCTAACCTCAGTTTAAAAACCAAGAAAGAGAAGTTGTTGTTGCCCATCCCAGCCTTAGCCAGAGACATACCAGATGGGGTATGGCTTAGAAGAACAGGTGGATGCTTCAGACTAAGTCAGCCTGGTGCAGTGAATCATTCATTGGTTACTAACCCAACTTGTTCAGATATGAGGCTCACCAATCAGCCTCTGGATGGTGACATCCTTTCTATGTAACAAGTCTGCATGGAGAGAAAGGACTTTATTAGCCCCAAGAACACTCCAGTCTACTGAAAATAAGCACCACTGTTCCTAGGACATTCTCAGCTGGCACCCACTTCAGGGCCCTTGTGCTTGCTGTTCCCACCTCTGAAACTCTGCCCAGGCCTCACGTGGCTCATCTCCTGACTGCATGTGGGCTCTTGCTCTCCACCTCTCACTCCCTAGCTTCGTGCCCTCCTCTGCTTTCCTTTGTTGCCTTTATCACCTGCTGTTGTTCAGTCGCTCAGGCATGTCCAACTCTTGGTGACCCCATGGACTGCAGCACGCCAGGCTTCCCTGTCCTTCACTGTCTCCTGGAGTTTACTCAGGCTCATGTCCGTTGAGTCAACAATGCCATCCAACCATCTCAGCTTCTGTCATCCCCTTCTCCTCACCTACTAGTAATATTAGATACTTATTTGTCAGACTCGTTTACTAAAATGTGCGTTCTATAATAACACAAAAGAAAATTCAGTGCTTCGTTTTCACTGCCAAGAACAGGGCTTGGCAGCTCATAGGGCTCAATAAATATTTGTCAATTAGATAAATGTCTATATAATTGAATAGAGACATGGGTCTTGATGTCAATGTATTCGAAAAGATAGGTTGACTAGGTTGCTGTCGAAAAGCCTAAGAATGCAGGTTTTCCAGTCCACAAGCTTGTAAAGACTTTTCCAGTCTACAAGCTGGCACCTGGACTCTGCTGAATTAACCAAAGGAAGAGTCCAGCCTCTAATCGCCCACCAGTTCATCTCCTCTTGCCATACTTCTCATTCACATCTGGTAAGTGAGTGTGTTTATTTACTCCTATTTCAATATTACAGAGTTAAACTCAAGTTCTAGAAAGGGGTAAAGGGAGATGCTCTATCAAAGACCCTGTCAAGTTCATGTGAAAGCACATTTATCACAGACTCTCAGGATGTCAGAAGGATACCTTATATTCACAAGATGAAGTTGTCTTGACAATTTACCCTGCATCATTTCATCGGTAACAGCTTGTGAATGCAATCACATTACACAGAGGAGAGGTATGGAATTCTTTTCTCTCCTGATACAAATTTTAATCTTTAGTATGGCAGTTACCTGAGATCGAGACTATTCCGGTATCTGTTTTTCAGTGAGAATAATGAAGCATTCTTTCAAAGACAGTTACTTGAACTCCAGTGAAAGACACAGTGTCGATAGGCTAGAAGAGACAAGTAAACCTACATAATATTTGCTAATGTGCATTGCACTAGACAGCCAGCCATAATAGATTCAGAAAAGTGTTACACAGCAGCCTTACCCTTAAGAGATTTACAGTGTCACTGAGAACGTGACTCATCTGATAAGTTCTATCACAACAGAATTTAACAAAGAACGAAAGATGCTATTAGATGTTGCAAGACCATATAATAATTATTAAACAAATTATTAATATTTGAGCAGTAGATACATCACACTAGTATGATCCAGGTTAAGTCATTGTGAAGTTCTTACTGAAGAAAGATAAGAAAACATAAACATCAAATTTGTCCTTTTTTCTTCTCAGACTAAATTGAAGAAGAGCAGAAAATGTTCCCCTCTTGTCCAGTATGGAATAATCTAGCCATAAGTGCGAGGCCAGGTGATAAAAATCATGACATAGATGGCATTTATTTCTTAAATTTCCCCAGGTCCACTCACCCACCTCCCCATACATGCACATGGCAGCTTCTTGCTGCTCCCATCTTCCCAAAGCCTCAACAGCTACAACTTTCCAAAATTTCTATCCCTGGAAACACTTATTTTTCTGCCTCACTCCCTATGCTAAGTCCCCCTTCTGTACCCTTTCTCCTTAACCTGTTTCCTTACAAAAGCTATTTCTAGCTGGTCGTCAGAAAAGAGAGAAATTTGGTAAATTCACCATAAGATGGGCTTCCCAGGTGGGTAGCTCGGTGGTAAAGAATCCACTTGCCAGTGCAGGAGATGTGACTTTCATCCCTGGGTCGGGAAGATCCCCGAGAGAAGGAAATGGTAACCCACTTCAGTAGTCTTGCCTGGAGAATCCCATGGACAGAGGACCCTGGCAGGCTACAGCCCATGGGGTTGCAAAGAGTCAGACACAGGTGACAGACTAAACGACAACAACAACCATAAGATGTTAGAGAATAATATCAACTTGCAGCCAATCCACAAATGGTTTATACATTAAAAGAGGACATTTGGAGATCACAACTCCCCAGAAGAATTTCTTGTAGCTGTGTTTTAGTCACTGTGGCATTGAATGGGGTCTGGGGTGGGGGTATTCTGAACATTCTGCGTGAATCTGCTTGTGAATTCCAGCCATTATGCCATATATTGCATTTTATACTTGTTGGGGGGGATGCCCTCATGTTTAAAAATATACTTCCAAATCCATTTGAAGGTGAAAAAAAGTGAAGTCGCCTCAGTCTTATTTATCTGATTCTCTGCAACCCCACTGACTGTAGCCTACCAGGCTCCTCCATCCATGGAATTTTCCAGGCAAAAGTACTGGAGTGGGTTTACATTTCCTTCTCCAGGGGATCTTCCTGACCCAGGGATCAAACCTAGGTCTCCCACATTATAGGCAGATGCTTTACCATCTGAGCCACCAGGGACGCCCCTGCACTGATTCTGCTAGGACAAGTCCCACAGGAGTCATATCCTCAATAAATATAATTGTATTGGTGACCAGACCTCAGACCAGACTCTTCACAAATACTAGGTTTATTGAGTTGATGGCTCTATTCTCTGAGCAGCAAAATGGAACAAAATCCATACCCAGTTTAGAGATTAAAATGTTAATGATAAATTTCAAAGCTATTGTGAAAAATAGTTTAACCTTTTAATCATTGGACAGAAATATGAAAAAACATAAAAAATCTGAATGTCAATGTATTCAAATTAATTGATGGTATGAGAACTTTATACACATAAACAGAATACATTTTCTTCTTAAATATAATGGAGTGGTCATAAAAATGGGCAATCTCCTAGGCCACAAAGAAGGCCCAAATTCATTCCCCCCAAATTAATATCATACAGACCATGTTCTCTGACCATCAGGCAGTAAAATTTGACCTTGATAATAAAAAGATAGGTTTTTTTAAATCTCATAAGCCTATGAGAGGGAAAAAAAATTCTAAATAATCCTTGGGAAGCACTAGGGAATTTATGAAAGATTTGGAATGAAATAAAATGGGCACATTACATTGCTTAATCTGTGGGACACAAGTCTTAGAGGAAAATTTATAGCTTGAAGCACATTTATCCGAAAGCAAGAAAGACTGAAAACATGAACCAATAATACATATTCCAATCAAGAGACTGGGGAAAGGGCAATAGAATAGCCAAAAGAAGCAAGAGGAAAAAGGAAGCAAAGGTAAGGAGCCGAATCAATGACAAACAGAACGAGAAAAGCAACAAAGAATACTCCCAGACAAGAAGCTGATTGCTTTGGTTTTTAGATTAGGTAAACATACCTGTGGCAAGGGCTAATTGCCTTCAGAATGAGATGCAGTCCGCAGTCTAAGGGACTCTCAAGAGTCTTCTCCAACACCACAGTTCAAAAGCATCAATTCTTCAGTACTCAGCCTTCTTCACAGTCTAACTCTTACATCCATACATGACTACTGGAAAAACCATAGCCTTGACTAGATGGACCTTTGTTGGCAAAGTAATGTCTCTGCTTTTGAATATGTATCTAGGTTGGTCATAACTTTCCTTCCAAGGAGTAAGTGTCTTTTAATTTCATGGCTGCAGTCACCATCTGCAGTGATTTTGGAGCCCCTCAAAATAAAATCTGACATTGTTTCCACAGTTTCCCCATCTATTTCCCATGAAGTGATGGGATCAGATGCCATGATCTTACTTTTCTGAATGTTGAGCTTTAAGCCAACTTTTTCACTCTTCTCTTTCATTTTCATCAAGAGGCTTTTTAGTTCCTCTTCACTTTCTGCCATAAGGGAGGTGTCATCTGCATATCTGAGGTTATTGATATTTCTCCCGGCAATCTTGCAGATGTTCAAGCTGGTTTTAGAAAAGGCAGAGGACGCAGAGATCAAATTGCCAACATCCCCTGGATCATTGAAAAAGCAAGAGTTCCAGAAAAACATCTATTTCTGCTTTATTGACTATACCAAAGCCTCTGACTGTGTGGATCACAAGAAACTGGAAAATTCTGAAAGAGGTGGGAATACAAGACCACCTGACCTGCCTCTTGAGAAACCTATATGCAGTTCAGGAAGCAACAGTTAGAACTGGACATGGAACAACAGACTGGTTCCAAATAGGAAAAGGAGTATGTCAAGGCTGTATATTGTCACCCTGCTTATTTAACTTATATGCAGAGTATATCATGAGAAACACTGGGCTGGAGGAAGCACAAGCTGGAATCAAACAACCTTAGGGAACAGAATACAAACTCAAAAAATACCTGTATCATGGAAGTATAGATTAACAACTCTGAAACTGCTTTTCGTGTTTACTGGAGTTGAATCAATAAGCAAATGAATGGGAGATAATGGGGGTTAGGTTTCTCACTGCTAAAGAGGGTAGATACTTATAAGCAAAAAGGTAAGGCTAAAATTAGGGCTTCCCTGGTAGCCCAGCTGGTAAAGAATCTTCCTGCAGTGCAGGAGACCCAGGTTCAGTTCTTGGGTCAGAAAGATCCCCTGGAGAAGGGATAGGCTTCCCACTCTAGTATTCATGGTCTTCTCTGGTGATCAGATGATAAAGAATCCACCTGCAATGCAGGGGACCTGGGTTTGACCCTTGGGGTTGCAAAAACTGGAGGAGGGCATGGCAACTCACTTCAGTCTTCTTGCCTGGAGAATGCTATGGACAGAGGAGCCTGGTGGGCTACAGCCCACGGGCTCACAAGAGTTCTACCCGAATGAGTGACTAAACACAGCACAGCAAGGCTAGAATGAACCTGTGGGACTGGATAAAGCCTGGAGACATTGGTGGCCTCGTATTTAATCTAATATAAACAGATAAGTTTATATTATACAGAAATAAGTATAGATATTTGTTGTACCTGGATTTGTACACATGCATATATTTCCAGCTCTTTTCACTAACAGAACTTATAAGCAGTGATACCCCAATAGCATTGAGCATACCCAACACTCACATCTTGATTTCTAATACCATTATCAAATAAAAGGAACCAGGACTCCTTGGAGAAATGGCTGTGACAGGGCACACATAACATTAGCCCAGAGCATCTTGCAGTACCATAAAGTAAGAAATGCTTTAAGTGGGGGGTGGGGGAGTGGGGGGCAATTATATGTCAAAGGGACCTAGGGACCAACCTGAGATAGTTCCCACTGGAACAGTTTGTGACAATATAATTAACAATTTGAGTGAAAAAATAATCCAAATGATTGGATTATAATCTCAGGTACAAATTAATAAGTCTATATTGATAAAAAAAATGATTGAAAAATAAATAAATGGGAGAGAGCTTCCTGACAAGGTAAGCTTCCATACAAGTACTTCCTACAAGGTAAGCTTCCATACAAGTACTTCCTACAAAAGTAATCCCAATAATATATGTAGATATTCCTTGATCCAAGAAGTGGAACTTAGTTCACACACTCCCTCCTCCATCCTCCAGTGTAGGCTTGGTGACCAACTTCCAAAGATTAGAGTATGGCAAAGGAAAAATGGTTGCTTTATAGTGGAGAAACATGACAACCACTGCCTTAATTAAGTGATCGGGGTTAACATCACCAGCAGCAGTGAGGTTGCTACCGTGCACCCTGATGTGATGAGAAGGGTATTTCACACTTAGAGGATCCTTCCCCAAATCCACGACCCCGATCATATTAAAGACATCAGACAAATCTAAGTGGAGGGCCAGTTTAAAAAGATACATCACCTGTACTCTTTAAAACTGTCAAGATCATGAAAAACAAGGAAAAACAAGGAAACTGTCAAAGGTCAGATGCAATTGCAGAGACATGACAACTAAACCCACTTTGATGCCCTGGACTGGATTCTGGGACCAAAAAAGGGACACTAGCGGAAAAGTTAGTGAAATAACGAATAAAGTCTGGAGCTTAGTTAATAGCAATGTACCAAAGTTGGCCTCTTAGTTTGAACAAGAGTACCAAAATATGCATGAAAAATGTGACCATTAGATGAAACTGGGTGAGGCTATATCAAATTCCTCTCTTCAGATTTTCTGCAAATCTACAATTATTCCACGGAGAAGGCAATGGCAACCCACTCCAGTACTCTTGCCTGGGAAATCCCATGGACAGAGGAGCCTGGTGGGCTGCAGTCTATGAGGTCTCGAAGAGTTGGACACGACTGAGTGACTTCACTTTCACTTTTCACTTTCATGTATTAGAGAAGGAAATGGCAACCCACTCCAGTGTTCTTGCCTAGAGAATCCCAGGGACGGGAGCCTGGTGGGCTGCCATCTATGGGGTCACACAGAGTCAGACACGACTTACCATTAGATGAAACTGGGTGAGGCTATATCAAATTCCTCTCTTCAGATTTTCTGCAAATCTACAATTATTCCACGGAGAAGGCAATGGCAACCCACTCCAGTACTCTTGCCTGGGAAATCCCATGGACAGAGGAGCCTGGTGGGCTGCAGTCTATGAGGTCTCGAAGAGTTGGACACGACTGAGTGACTTCACTTTCACTTTTCACTTTCATGTATTAGAGAAGGAAATGGCAACCCACTCCAGTGTTCTTGCCTAGAGAATCCCAGGGACGGGAGCCTGGTGGGCTGCCATCTATGGGGTCACACAGAGTCAGACACGACTGACATGACTTAACAGCAGCAGCAGCAGAATTATTCCAAGATTTAAAATGTATCCAAAAGAAAACCAAGACCTATGCGTATATAGGAACTTGATAAATGGCAAAGATGACACTCCTCGCTAACAATAGGTTTTCCACCAGAACACAGCTGTCGTGAAACCCACCACTGAATCTAAGCCAAGTGGCAAAGGGAAAGACTCGTATCAACTCTGTCATCATTGGACATGTAGCTCAGGTTAAGTCTGACATTCATGCCCATCTGATCTACAAATGTGGGGCCGCTGACCATAAGCATTTGAGAAAGAGTCTGCTGAGATGGAAAATGGCTCCTTCAAGGATGCCTGTGTCTTGGATAAAGATGAATGTGAGTGTGGTGTCCCCATTGATAGGTAGTACCACCATCAACATCTCCCTGGGGCAATGCAAGATCAGCAAGTATGGCGTGACCATCATTGATATCCCAGGACACAGAGAGTGTATCAAAAAGATGACTGCAGGCACGTCTCAGCCAGACCATGCTGTCCTGATTGTTGCTGACGGTATTGGTGAATTTGAAGCTAGTGTCTCCAGACCTATGAGCGTGTCCTTCTGGCTTATACACTGGGTGTGAAACAAGTAACTGTTGGTGTTTACAGAAGTGTTCCTACAGCCAGAAAGAGATACAAAGACACTTGTTAAGGAAGTCAGCACCTACATTAGGAAAACTGGCTGTAAGCCTGACACAGTAGCATTTGTGCCAGCTCTGGTGACATTCTGGAGCCATGGAAAGTCATCCATAAAGATGGCCGTGCCAGCAGAACCATACCACCTGAAGCTCTGGATTGCATCCAGCTACCAACTTATCCGACTGATGAGCCCTTCTGCCTGCCCTTCCAGGACATCTATAAAATTGACGGAACTGGTACTGTCTCCGTGGAGACTGCTGTTCTCAACCCCCAGCACGGTGGTCACTTGGCTCAGCCAGTGATACAAATGAAGTCCAGTCCCTTGGAATGCACCATGAAGCTTTGAGGGAAGCTCTTCCTGGGGATTCCATGGGCTTCAATGTTGAGAAGGTGTCTATCAAAGATGTCTGCCACAGCACCATTCTTATGGGGACAGTAAATATGACCTACCAGTGGAAGCAGCTGACTTCCTGACCATCCTGAACCACTCAGGACTAACCAGTGACGCCACTCATCTGTGTGCACTTGTCACACAGCTCCCATTGCTTGCAGAATTGTTGAACGGAGGCGTTTTGACTGCCGTTGTGAGAAGCAGCTAGAAGGTGGGTCCATATTCTGGAAATCTTGCGAGGCTAATACGTGTGTTGAGAGATTCTCTGATCCTCCTTAGGGTCGTTTTACTGTTCGTGACATGGGCCAGCCAGTTGCTGTGGGTGTCATCAGAGCAGCAGGCTGCTGGAGTTGGCAAGGTCAACGAGTCGCGTAGAAAGTTCAGGAGGCTAAAGTAATATTAACCCCAATGCCTGCACCCCCATTTTATTAAATGGTAAAAGAATGATATCGGAACTGTTTGCCTCAATTGGCCGTATAAGTCTAATAGTAAAATACCGGTTAATGATAACAATGTTTCATTAAAAACCTGCAGAAAGGAAAGAGAATGTTTGGTGAGCTGGTGGGGAGGCGGGGCGGAGGTTGTTCAGTTCAGTTCAGTCGCTCAGTCGTGTCCAACTCTTTGCGACCCCATGAATTGCAGCACGCCAGGCCTCCCTGTCCATCACCATCTCCCAGAGTTCACTCAGACTCACATCCATCGAGTCCGTGATGCCATCCAGCCATCTCATCCTTGGTCGTCCCCTTCTCCTCCTGCCCCCAATCCCTCCCAGCATCAGAGTCTTTTCCAATGAGTCAACTCTTCCCATGAGGTGGCCAAAGTACTGGAGCTTCAGTTTTAGCATCATTCCTTCCAAAGAAATCCCAGGGCTGATCTCCTTCAGAATGGACTGGTTCGAATGACAGTCCAAGAGACTCTCAAGAGTCTTCTCCAACACCACAGTTCAAAAGCATCAATTCTTTGGCACTCAGCTTTCTTCACAGTCCAACTCTCACATCCATACATGACCACAGGAAAGGAGATCTCTAGTCTTTCCCATTCTGTTGTTTTCCTCTATTCTTTTGCATTGATCACTGAAGAAGGCTTTCTTATCTCTTCTTGCTATTCTTTGGAACTCTGCATTCAGATGCTTATATCTTTCCTTTTCTCCTTGGCTTTTCACCTCTCTTCTTTTCACAGCTATTTGTAAGGCCCCCCCAGACAGCCATTTTGCTTTTTTGCATTTCTTTTCCATGGGGATGGTCTTGATCACTGTCTCCTGTACAATGTCACGAACCTCCATCCATAGTTCATCAGGCACTCTATCTATCAGATCTAGACCCTTAAATCTATTTCTCACTTCCACTGCATAATCATAAGGGATTTGATTTAGGTCATACCTGAATGGTCTAGCGGTTTTCCCTACTTTCTTCAATTTAAGTCTGAATTTGGCAAGAAGGAGTTCATGATCTGAGCCATAGTCAGCTCCCGGTCTTGTTTTTGTTGAGTGTATAGAGCTTTTCCATCTTTGACTGCAAAGAATATAATCAATCTGATTTCGGTGTTGACCATCTGGTGATGTCCATGTGTAGAGTCTTCTCTTGTGTTGTTGGAAGAGGGTGTTTGCTATGACCAGTGCATTTTCTTGACAAAACTCTATTAGTCTTTGCCCTGCTTCATTCCGCATTCCAAGGCCAAATTTGCCTGTTACTCCAAGTGTTTCTTGACTTCCTACTTTTGCATTCCAGTCCCCTATAATGAAAAGGACATCTTTTTTGGTCAGAAGGGAAAGAGAATGTTTGGTGAGCTGGTGGGGAGGTGGGGCAGAGGTTGTTACTGTTGTTGTTTAGTCACTAAGTTGTATCCGACTCTTTTTGCCATCCCATGGACTATAGCCCGCAGTCTCCTCTGTCCATGGGATTTTCCAGGAAAGAATACTGGGGTGAGTTGCCATGCCCTCCTCCAGGGAATCTTCCCAATCACGGGATTGAACTCAGGTCTCCTGCATTGGCAGGCAGATTCTTTACCACTGAGCTGGGGAGGGGGGCAATTTTAAATTATTAGCTTTTAAAACAAACACTTTTTAATGGAAACAACTGGACCAAAACTTAGGCACAGAATTTTGAGACCCTTGAAAACAAAGTTTAGTGAGCAAAAAGGGAAAAAAAAAAAAAAAAAAAGATGGCCCCAAAGATGAAAGGGAAAATGATGATGTGGTGCATTGCAAAGCACGCACACAAATCCCTCCCAGCCTGCTGGGCAGTAAGACTGCAGTCCCTTCCTCCATTCGGGGAAGGGTTTCTTCACCCACCCAGGAACAGTCTGGAACCAGAGGTCTCAGCAGCTGAGTGCCACTGTTGACTTCTCTTTTAGGTCTCCTCTCTGATGCTCCGTAACATTTTTACTACGGTAACTCTGCAGTTTTACTTTGTTGCTATTGAAGTAGTCCTGGATCACTAATTTCACATGTAATCATATTTCCAAAGAGGTGTGTGTGGGGCAGATCAGCCTTGAAAGTGCAGGAAGACCAATGGAATGCCAGGCAGGTCAAGTTGAATGGTGTACACTGGGAGCGGTAGCCAGTTCTGAATGAGTTAGAGAGGAGCGCTGTGGCAATTTGGGGAGGCGGTCAGACCATTCCAGGTAGAAGCCACGGCAAACGCAAAGGCACTGAGACAGCATTGTAATAAGAGGGGTCAGGAAGCAGCAAAGGGGCCAGTGTTCTGCAAGGAGGCAGGGCCAGAGTCGTATAAGCGAGCTTGTTGAAGAGTCATCCAGACACAGATTATGCAGTTCTTGTTGGCAAAATAAGGTCTCTAGAGTATTCAAAGTGTCTAGATTTTCAGTTCTTAAACCGGGAACCCAGCTGCCCAGAGCGCCCCAAGAAACTCACAGGTTGGACGAGTTTTATAAGTGGAGGGAAATGCATCAATTCCTGACACCCGTTGCAAAGTATGAACTCAAGATATTTCACAGTTTGAACATTCGATTGTGCTCCATTTCTTTTTTCTTTTTCTTTCTGTGTGTTACTTTTCTGTCAAAGATATCAAGAGTTTCGCAAAGCTGGGATTTCAGTGGTTATTGTAATAAGAAGTAAGAGCCAAGAAAAATCTATATGAAACAGAAAATAAGGGTAGAAGTGTCTAATCTGATTTCAAGTTTAGAAAGATAGCAGTATGCCTAATAGGTGCATACATCTCCTTAGTAAATAATTGAGGTTATTTAAGAATAAAAGAAAAAATATTTTTTTCTTTTAAATGCTATGCATTTTCCACCACATAGCTACTTAATTGTTAGAACATAAATACTTGCTAAGTTGCTTGGATCTAACTAGTTGATAAATTTGTAACAATTTGGTAATTTTATTTTTTTTTTTTAACCTAGGGCCCTGGGGAAAAGTCTCTGAGACCCTAAGGGCACCATGAGTTGAGAAAGTTTGGGACTCTCTGCTCTATACCCTTAATTGGTACTCACTTATTGTGGATTCAGAATTCCCATCAATGGACTTCAGTTTTTTTTCTTTTTGGTAGCTTTAAATTTCCCCAGTCAACACAACTGAGCGATTAGTACTACTTTACTTTTGGGAGAATGATCATTTAAATTCAATTTTTATTTCTTCCTTGCCTTTTGTATACCCATGTCCATAGCTATATTGTTCACAATATCGAGAGGCAGATACAACCCAAGTGTCCATCAAAAGATAAAAAGATAAATAAAGTGTGGTGTATACCTACACTGGAATACATCCAGCCTTAAAGAGGAAGGGAATTCTATACATACTACAACATGGATGAACCCTGAAGACATCATGCTAAGTGAAAGGATTTGGACACAAAGGACAAATACTGTATGATCACAATTATATGAGGGACCTAGAGTACTTAGATCCATAGACAGAAGGTAGAATGTTGACTGTCAGGGCCCAGGGAGAGTGGAGAAAGGAGAGGTCTTGTTTAATGGGGAAAGAGCTCTAGCGTTTGAAGATGAAGAAAGTTAGGGAGACAGACGGAAGTAAAAGTTGCACAACAATGTGAATGTACCAAATGTCATTAAACTGCACACTTAAAAATGGTTAAAATGGTAAATTTTAGGTTAGATGTGTTTTACCACAATAAAAAAAATGATTTACGAATTTCACAGTCCAGGGTTATCATTCCTCAGTCAGTTCAGTCGTTCAGTCATGTCCGACTCTGCGACCCCAAGAATCGCAGCACGCCAGGCCTCCCTGTCCATCACCAACTCCCGGAGTTCACTCAGACTCACGCCCATCGAGTCCGTGATGTCATCCAGCCATCTCATCCTCTGTCATCCTCTTCTTCTCCTGACCCCAGTCCCTCCCAGCATCAGGGTCTTTTCCAATGAGTCAACTCTCTGTATGAGGTGGCCAAAGTACTGGAGTTTCAGCTTCAGCATCATTCCTTCCAAAGAAATCCCAGGGCTGATCTCCTTCAGAATGGACTGGTTGGATCTCCTTGCAGTCCAAGGGACTCTCAAGAGTCTTCTCCAACACCACAGTTCAAAAGCATCAATTCTTCAGCGCTCAGCCTTCTTCACAGTCCAACTCTCACATCCATACATGACCACAGAAAATACCATAGCCTTGACTAGATGGACCTTAGTTGGCAAAGTAGTGTCTCTGCTTTTCAATATGCTATCTAGGTTGGTGATAACTTTCCTTCCAAGGAGTAAGCGTCTTTTAATTTCGTGGCTGCAGTCACCATCTGCAGTGATTTTGGATCATTCCTAAGACATAAATTAAGATTCTCCCTACAGAGGGCACTCTTGTCAGTTCCTAGTACTTTCCCTTATGGGACCTTTATTTGAAAATGGTGAAAATGTTTGGTAGAAACCAACACAATACTGTGAAGCAATTATCTTTCAATTAGAAATAAATGAAGTTTTAAAAGTGGTGAAGATGCTACATTTTATGTTATATGTATTTTTATCACAGTAAAAACTAATTTAAAAAAGCAAGATTGCATAGTGTGAGGCCTTTTAGGATTGGAAGAGCTTATGTCAGATTTGGCATAATTCAATCATTCACACACACTAGTAAAGTAATGCTCAAAATTCTCCAAGCCAGGCTTCAGCAATACGTGAACCGTCAACTTCCAGATGTTCAAGCTGGTTTTAGAAAAGGCAGAGGAACCAGAGATCAAATTGTCAACATCCCCTGGATCATCGAAAAAGCAAGAGAGTTCCAGAAAAACATCTATTTCTGCTTTATTAAGCCTTTGACTGTGTGGATCACAAGAAACTGTGGAAAATTCTGAAAGAGATGGGAATACCAGACCACCTGACCTGCCTCTTGAGAAATCTATATGCAGGTCAGGAAGCAACAGTTAGAACTGGACATGGAAAAACAGACTGGTTCCAAATAGGAAAAGGAGTGCGTCAAGGCTGTATATTGTCACCCTGCTTATTTAACTTATATGTAGAGTACATCATGAGAAATGCTGGTCTGGAAGAAGCACAAGCTGAAATTAAGATTGCTGGGAGAAATATCAATAACCTCAGATATGCAGATGACACCACCCTTATGACAGAGAGTGGAGAAGAATTAAAAAGCCTCTTGATGAAAACAAAAGAGGAGAGTGAAAAAGTTGACTTAAAGCTCAACATTCAGAAAAGTAAGATCATAGCATCTGGTCCCATCACTTCATAGGAAATAGATGGGAAAACAGTGTCAGACTTTATTTTGGGGGGACTCCAAAATCACTGCAGATGGTGATTGCAGCCATGAAATTAAAAGACGCTTACTCCTTGGAAGGAAAGTTATCACCAACCTGATAGCATATTGAAAAGCAGAGACATTACTTTGCCAACTAAGGTCCGTCTAGTCAACAGTATGGTTTTTCCAGTGGTCATGTATGGATATGAGAGTTGGACTGTGAAGAAGGCTGAGCGCAGAAGAATTGATGCTTTTGAACTGTGGTGTTGGAGAAGACTCTTGAGAGTCCCTTGGACTGCAAGGAGATCCAACCAGTCCATTCTGAAGGAGATCAGCCCTGGGATTTCTTTGGAAGGAATGATGCTAAAGCTGAAGCTCCAGTACTTTGGCCACCTCATGCGAAGAGTGGACTCACTGGAAAAGACTCTGATGCTGGGAGGGATTGGGGGCAGGAGGAAAAGGGGACGACAGGATGAGATGGCTGGATGGCATCACCGACTTGATGGACATGACTTTGAGTGAACTCTGGGAGTTAGTGATGGACAGAGAGGCCTGGCGTGCTGCGATTTATGGGGTCACAAAGAGTCCAACACAACTGAGCGATTGAACTGAACTGAATCATTCACAATGCTCCAAGAACCAAACAGCCCCCCAGAAAAAATATTTGCTCATACCATATTCTTCATCTACAAAGAGAAAAATATGAACAACATAGAAACAGCATGCAAAAAAAAAAAAAGAAAATATGTATGTAAGAAAACATTGGGCTTCCCTGCCATTCTGGAGGGAAGCGAGATCCCAAGAACTCAGGTATGTCACTGAGGGCTGGGCAACAGGTATGCTCCTTGGCAGAGGAGAAGCGTGAGAAGGCTGACAGAGTGGGCCAGAGGTCGGGAGGAAAGGTGGGGATTCAGAAACCAGGGTGAGGGACAGTTCACAGAAAGAAAAAAACCAAAATTCTGGTGAAAAATAGCTAGCCACGTCTCCTGACAAATCGAAAATCATTTCCATCCTTACCTAACAAGGCAAAGAGCATTAGATTACAGAGACATCCCTAGGGGTTTGAATGGACACCAGATACTGTATTATGCTCAAGCAACAATAACACACGAAGGCCATAAAATGGTTATGCTTATCACAAGTATGGGGCTTCTGCTTTATATGATTCCACCACCCACAGCACAAGTGCAGGTAGGGACAGGGATGGGATTTGAACCTGTGACAGCTGACCATGGAGGCCCTGCAATTACCCACTGGACTACAGCCGGTGGGGCAAGCTTGGTTGTTCAGAGCTAAATAAGCTTCTTTCCAACCTCCTATGGAGCTTTCTTCTATCAGCACGCTTTCCTTTCTAATGGCAGAAAATGAGGTAGGAAGAGTGGTTTAGTTGCTAAGTTGTGTCTGACTCTTGCAACCCCAAGGACTATAGCTGCCCAGCCTCCTCTGTCCATGGGATTCTCCAGGCACAACTCTGGAGTGGGCTGCCATTCCCTGAAGCAAACTGCCCTGCTCTCAGGGAGGCTCCAGAGGCACTTGCTGAAGGCGGTGTGTCACTGGCAGTGGGCAGCAAGCCTCAGGGCTTCTGTGGGAACCCACAACTCCCAGCCTTAGGGGGCGAGATGGTGTCTGCTCCTTCCAAGATGGAGTCATGTGCTCCTCCAGGAACTGAATTTACCACTTTGAACACTCCCACAGATCAGAATTTAATCATTCACAATGCTCCAAGAACCAAACCACCCCCCACCCCCCTAGAAAAAAATTTGCTCATACAATATTCTTCATCTACAAAGAGAAAAATATGAACAACATAGAAACAGCATGCGAAAAAAAAAAGGAAATGAAAATATGTATGTAAGAAAACATTGGGCTTCCCTGGTGGCTCAAATGGTAAAGAATCTGCCTGTGGAACAGGAGACTCAGGTTCAATCCCTGGATCGGGAAGATCCCATGCAGAAGGGAAGGGCTACCCACTCCAGCGTTCTTGCCTGGAGACGGTCCATAACAGAGGAGCCTGGCAGACTACAGTCCATGGGGTCACAAAGTGTCAGACAGGACTAGCAACTAAGCACACACACACACACACACACACACAAGCAAAAGCATCAAGGAATGTCAAGGAACCAGTAGAGATTTAGCCCAGTTTCCTGAAATCCTACATCTATTTAGAGTGTGGGCTTTTAGAGCCAAAGTGGAATTTTGAGTCCAGCATTTTCCTTTTGCAAAACTTGAAAAACGAAAGACAGGGAGGTCCACTGCCTCTGTGGGTGGCAGGGGCCAGGTACAGACTACTGCACTTGGCGCCTTTGACCTTGGACCAACCCCAGTGTTGAGCCCATATCCTTCAAGGCCTCCTTCCAAGGACTTTCGGGTCAAACATTCCCCTTGCAGCCTCTCTCCGCTACACCCCCAGCTTTCAGAGTCCTCAGCGAGCATGCTCTTTGCTATTGATGTGGCTCTTTGGTGCCAGCTCTATAAACAAACCACCGTTTGTTGCTTTCTAAAAATAAGCCTTTTTAGCTCTGGATGACATTCGGCCTCAGTATCCTGAGCTGAAAGGTTGGTTTCTTTGCAGCTGACAAATGGTGGCTTATGTCTTCTCAGAGCAGCTGCAGCCCATCTTTGTTGACAGCCCCAAAGCCTTACCTTGATGGCTTAGGGAGAGGACCGGCTAGGGGCTGGGAGTTGAAGTGCTTAGCACACAAACATCCTCCAAAATAGATTTGGCTACATGGGGAGGGAAGTAGCCAGGATCTCAAGGAAGGAGGAAAATAAGGAGGAAGCTTAGAGCTTGGAAGAAGGAACAGGGTGGCTTCAAAGGAAAAAATTAAAAAGGCAGGAATTAAGGTATATAATTTACAATGTCCGGCAAAGATGTACCTTAGACACAGAACAATTATTCTGGGTACGGAGGCACTTCTCAAGCTTATATGCAAGAAGGGGCAAGATGGCCAACGGTCCATTCCATAGAAAGCGACACTTTTATTCCATCTTAGCATCCATCCCCTAGTTCCTGTGCCTTTGCAGTTTAAGAGGACTTCAGGTCCTGCCGCAGTTGATCTGCATGAGCTGGATTGTCGATTTCTGTATCTGAGACAAGGACGTACCGGTAGTGCCTGGGCCAGCTTCATGGACACGTGGCCTGTGCAGTCGCTCAGCGCCCTGTGTTCGAAGAGACCATGCTGGTTAGTGCCCTGCCATCACTACCTTGAAACTCGTAATAATTTTTGAGCAAGGAGCCATGCGTTTTCATATTCCACTGAGGCTGAAGCTCTAATACTTTGGCCACCTGGTGTGAAGAGCTGACTTTTTGGAAAGGACCCTGATGCTGGGAAAGATTGAAGGCAGGAGGAGAAGGGGACAACAGAGGACGAGATGGTTGGATGGCATCACCGACTCAATGGACATGAGTTTGAGCAAGCTCCAGGAGATGATGAAGGACAGGGAAGCCTGGCGTGCTGCGGTCCATGGGGTCGCAAAGAGTCAGACATGACTGAGCGCCTGAACAACAGCAGTGAATTCTGTAGCTGGTCCCAGTCAGTACCCCAGAGCTTAGGTATCTGCTGGTTTATTTTCAGAGAGGGAAATGGGAGCAGGGGGGTAACTGGCTTCCATTTTGCTGGGAGCACACACAGTGTGAGGAAAGGAGAAAAAAATAAAGAGAATTCTTTAACTTTCTTGCAAGATGTCAAAATTCTTAAAGGGATCAGATTAGGACTAAGATGTGATTTAACAGGGAGCAAGCGAGGGGCACAGCAGACAGCAGGCAGGGTCTTCCTCCAGCTTCATCACTCACAGCCGAGTTGCTCCACCCTTCCTGAACACCTTTCCAATCTGGCCACCTCCCCCTTCTCTCTGGGCCTGCAAAGCCCCAGGCCAGCATGTAGTCACAGCTGCCTTGTTACTCTCCCCTCCTGACCATCTCTCTCGACTCACCCGTGGTCTTTGTTTGCACTTGAAAAAAAAAGAAAGTGAAGTCACTCAGTCGTGTCCATCTTTGCAACCCCATGGACTGTAACCTACCAGGGTCCTCTGTCCATAGGATTTTCCAGGAAGGAATACCGGAGTGGGTTGCCATTTTCTTCTCCAAGGATCTTCCCGACCCAGGGATCGAACCCATATCTCTTGCATTGTCAGGTGAGTTCTTTACCACTGAGCCACCAGGGAAGCCTATATGCCAGTGCAGGAGACCCAAGAGACTCCTGGGTGGGAAGATCCCTTGGAGGAGGGCATGGCCACCCACTCCAGTATTGTTGGCTGGAGAATTCCATGGACGGAGGAGACTGCTGGGCTACAGTCCGTGGGGTTGCCAACAGTCAGACACGACTGAAGCGACTTAGCATGTGCGAGTCACTTTGCTGTATAGCTGTAATTAACACAACACTGTAAATCAACTGTACTTCAATAAAAAAAATTTAAATAAAAAGGTTTTAAATGAACAAGCAACTTTCTGGGGAATTCCTTGGCAGTCCAGTACTTAAGTCTCTGTGCCTTCACTGCAGGGGGCTTGGGTTCATCCCTGTGAATTGAGATCCCGCATGCCTTGTAGCATGGCCAAAAAAGAAAAAAGCTTTTTGGAGATATAACGCACCTACCACACAACTTACCCATTTACAGTTCAGTGAGCTGTGGCAAATTATTTGTTTTTGAAGTTATGGTAACTACACAGCATAAAATCTGCCACTTTAAGTGTACAATTCAGTGGCGTTAATTGCATCTAGAGGGTTACATACCCATCATCACCATCTGTTTCCAGAACTTTTTCATTGCCCCAAACAGAAGCCACATATCCATTACGAAATAATTCTCTTTTCTCCTTTATCCCACCTCTCAGTAACCTCTAATTTCTTGTCTGTCTCTATAAATTGGTCTGTTATGGATATTTCATGTAAGTGGTATTTATGCAATGCTTATCATTTTCTTATTTCACCTAGCATGTTTTTAATCTGTTTCCATGCTGTGGCATGCATCAGAAGTTCATTCCTTTTTACGACTGGGTAATATTCCACACTTTGTTCTTCCATTCATCCATCCATGGATGCTTAGATTGCTCCCCATTTGGGTTCTGTGAATAAAGCTGCTATGAACACAGATGCACAAATGTCTCTTGGATTTGATTCTTTTGGGTGTATTATCACCCCTGGACCCATTGTTGACTACTCCAGTCCAGTTGCACTCAGCAGAGTCATCTATTACCAACACACACTTGGTTGTATCACTCATCTGCTTAAACAGTTTGCTACCTTAAGATGGAAATGCTCACAAAGCTGAGGACAAAGATGGCAACGCTCACCAAGGTCTCTGGTCCCTGAGCTCTGGCGGCTGACCTCTCCACATCAGCTTGCCCTACCCTTTTCTGTTTCGTCCCCTCCATGCTTCTCAGTGGAGCTTGTTCCATTTGGATTTCACACGTGCTCATTCATTTTCCTAAGATGTTGTGTGTGTGTGTGCTCAGTTGTGTCTCTTTGCGACCCCATGGACTGTAGCCCGCCAGGCTCCTCTGTCCGTGGAATTTCCCAGGCAAGGATACTGGAGTGGGTTGCCATTTCCTCCTCCAAGGGATCTTCCCAACCCAGGGATCCAACCCGAGCCTTGTGCACTGACAGGTGGGTTCTTTATCAGGGAGCCACCAGGGAAGCCTCCTCCTCACTGTGCCAGTGACTCATGTTGACTGAGTACTTCCTCTTTCCAGGCCCAGTTCCCACCCCCGACTTGTATCAGCTCCTTAAATCTTCACAGTAAGGCTGCCGCCTTTACAGATAAGGAAGCCTGAGGATGCTGTCCCCATTAGGAGCAGTGCCCACACTGGCATGCTTGCAGGACAAGGGGGGAGCCCCCAGCCCTGAGGGAGCCCCCAGCCCTGAGGGAGCCTGGGTCCCTTCTTGGGCCAGCATATTCAGCTCCTAGCAGAGGATCTAGCCACGTAGGTACCTAACTCCTATCCAAACTAGATGGATCAATGGAATACAAGGTACACGGAGGAAACTGAGTTTTGAGCAAAGGTCACTTGCTGAATGGCTGCTAGGTGCTAGGCATCCTTACCCACCTCACCTCCCGGCCCCTGCCTCAGTTTCCCCAACCTTGAAAGTGCACAAGAATACTGAGGTTCAAGGGTTACTGAGAAGGCTGAACGTTTTCATGCAGGTTTTAAAAATCCTGGTGCCTGGCTGACTGGGTCCCACTAACACATGTTGATGGTTACATCTGCCGCGCTCCCCGCCCCACCCCACCCCAGACAGATGAGGAAATGGCGGAATCTTCCCTTCCCGAGCTCAGAGTGGGACGCGGTGACATCCAGCCCCGGGGTCCTAGCGGCCCACCTCTGGGGTTCCCGCAGGTAGGCCAGCGAGTCGCTCCAGGTTCCCTCTCCAGGCCTTCCCGGCACGCGGTGCGGCGCGTCTCCCCTCCCCGGGCAGTTGCGACCCGGGGGGCCCGCCCTTGGGCCTCATTATCTACGTTTCCGCGTCAGGCCCGCGGCGAACTTGGCAGGCGCTCCCGCGGTGTTCGGGAACACTCTGTGCCGAGCGCGCTCCCGCCCGGCCCGCCTCCCTCCGCGCCGGCCCGGATGCCCTGCGCAGGTTTGGGTCGGCGGACCCCCAGGTTCGGCACCCGGAGCGCATCCACGGAGCCCCCGTGCCCTTGTCCTCGGTGTCCCCCGAGCCCGGGCGGTGCGAAAATCCGCTCCTCGCCCACTGGCTGGGCGTCCAAACGTAGGTTACCCCGCGCGTCATCGAGAGGTTCAGAAAGATGCTGTGGCCCCATTTTAAAACAAAGCCCGTTTATTAGCGTTCTGCCGCGGTCTGGGCCGGCCCAGCGTCAGATCCTGAGTGCGGCCGACTCCCAGTACCCACAGGAAAAGTAGGCAGCTAAAAGAAACCTGTTCTGGACCATGTGATCCGTTTGGAGCACAATGCCTCCCCTTTCCGCTCCCCCTTCCGCCCCGCGACGGTTCCCGTCAGGGCTGCGTCAACTTTGGCGATCGCCAAGGCTCCGGGGTCTCAGTCTCCTCTCCTGTGAAATGGGGATAACAGTGCGTGCTTGGTGATTCTGCACGTGGAGCGCGGCCGGTCGCCAAAGACGTCAGTGCTGCGGTCCCACACCTCCCTGACCCCACCTTCCCGAGGCCCCCACCCCGGCCTCGGCTCCGCCCCGGGGCTCCCGGGCTCAGCGCGCGGCGCTGGCTCCAAAGTGCGTCACGGGCGCTCCTCCGGCGGCCAGGGCGAGGCTGGCACGGGGCCAGCGCGGGCCTGGCCGGGGGTGCCGGGCGGTCTCAAAGGGAGGGGACCCGGGGTGTGCAAGGCGCTCTAGTCGCGTGCTTTTAGGGGCGCCCTCCGCGGCGCTCAGTGCGCCAAGGCCCCGGCCTCTGGCAGCCTCGGGGGTGCGGAGGGGCTACACTTTCCCTTCGCCCCCCGCCCTCGTTTCCTCCTGCGCGGCCCGCAGCAGAGATTTCCTCTCGGGGAAACTACGCGGATCCTTCCCGGGGCTCCTCGCCCCGCCCCAGGTCTCCGCCCCCTCCTCTTCGCTTGGGAGCCGGTGCTCGCCCGCGGCAGGGAGGAGGCGCTGGCAGCCTGGGCCGGGAGGTGGCAGGGGGCCGCGGAGACGTCGGCTACCGACTCGTCCTGCCATGTGACGCCGCCCTCCGCCCCGCGATCCCCCGTGAGCCCCGGGCCCGCGCCCGCGCTCCGTCGCGCGGCACACCATGCTGCTGCCTGGCCACGCGCGCCCACCGTCCGCCCCGCAACCCGCGCAGCATCCCGGCCTCCGCAGGCAGGTAGAGCCTCCCGGGCAGCTCCTGCGTCTCTTCTACTGCACCGTCCTGGTTTGCTCCAAAGAGATAGCGGCGCTCACCGACTTCTCCGGTAAGAAGCGACCTCCCTCGCTGAGCGCCCCCCCCGGCGCCGCGGGGCGCTAAGGTGAGCCCTCGGTTGGGGGCCGGCGCCCGAGGGGGCAAGGCCGGGTTGCTTGAAAGTTAGGGCAAGCTAGGAGCCCTAACTTTTTCTTGCCTGATGCGAACCCTTCGCATATAAGTAGCTGCATGTGGGATGCCGGCAGAGGGGGTCCCCCAAGAAAGAAGAGTGGGTAGAGTGTTTGGAGTTTGTCTCCCGATGAGTTGACCTCGTCAGTATCCCAGGGTCAGGGACCAGTCTGCAAGGGATGCCTGTCGGTTTAAAGCACCTCACGCTGAGTCCTGTGCACCGAGCTCAGCGTTGTTGGTACACGTGTTGCGATCTACGCTGTACCTGTTTGCTTTATGCGCAGTTTGGGTGTGCCCCCGCCGACCTCGCGGGTGCCCACGAAGGAGACCAGTCCAGGAGACATTTGACCTTAAGTCTTTGCCAACAGACCTGAGGGAAACCCGGGGGTGGGGTGGTGGAAGGTCCGGTGGAAATGCCGTGAGAGATGAGTGGAAGCTTGCGGTACAGAGAGAGGAGACTCAGGGGTAAGACTTTACCGCCAAAAGGCACCAGAGTTGATCCCTTCCGGCCCCCATCGCCTTAAAAAAAGAAAAGAACAACGACTTTCCCTCCCATGAACCGATGAGGCTTTTCTTTGGGGAGAGACTGAGCCTATCTCAGATAGTTCTGGGATTGTAGGTGGGGCACCACAGAGGGAGAGAGGTTTCTGAATTGATGGGGCTAGCATTCTTAAATTACCTTTGCGCTTGCTGAGAGTAACCAGACGTCCCGGCAAAGGTGGATCAGACCTGAGTCTCCGTCTGGCAAGGCTGCTGGCCCTTCACCCTTTCCTCGCCCGTGCCCAGCCCAGGAAGCAGCTCTGAGTCCCGTTCTTTGCCTTCTCCAGCATCTCCTGTCAAGGCCAGGCTTCCCGCATCTCTGCTTTGAAGGTCTTTTGCGGTGTAATCACATATACCAAGGCTCCTTCCTCAGACCCTGTTTGTGCAATACGCTAGTACATGGCAAGGGACACTGGCAAACCAGAAGCTGAGTTGGGTTTCTAGTTTACTTACAGAGAATGTCATTGTTAGCTGAGAGCCCTCGGGTCAGAGGTTCTTTGCTTTGAATATTTAATATCAAGGCAGTGTTTCTACCTCGCAAAGGAAGCCAAGACATGCCTATTTGGCAAGGAAACTGAGGTCCTTAAGACCGAGGGTCAGAGCGCTGTGGTGAATGTGCTGGGAAAAATGCTGAATTTCAAGTGCTATTGACTTTTTTTTTTTTTGGTAATAGAACTTTCTTGGCTGCTAGAAAAGTTCTGTCTTTGCTGATTTAAGCTATGGAAAGCAGTCTGAATTCAGCCACCGGCAGGCTGCGAATATTGTTGAGCAAAGAACAGAAAGCCAACAAGCCTTTCTTTTGTACATCACTGTAATTGAACAAATATTGCTTTAGGTACCGTTGCGGTGTAACCATGAGATTGTTCTCACAGATTACAGGCACTTAGAGCTTGTTTCTTTAGTGAAGCGGTTGCAATCCTTGAAGCAGTCTATAGGTTGCCACCCAAGTTTGGAACTGTCTAAAGGTAACAACTGTTTCAGAGGGTGAACTTGAGCTGTCAAACAGGATGCTCTAGACTTGGAAGTGGATGTTTTCATACATGTTTCTCTAAATGATTAAACAATAAAAGAAAATTTCTTGTGCTTTAGTGAGAACCTAGATTCCAGGGTTTGAGACTCCCTGAGCCAATATTCGGTCGATGGTGACATTGCCAGGCAACCCCTGTGTTTTTTCTGGTCAACCTTGCTCTTTAGAGATCTGAAGACCAGGGAGAAAGTGTCTGGGAGCCTTTTGGGGGAGAAGAAAAGAAAAATAACCTTGTCTGAAACCACAGACACACTCACGTTTAGATCTAAATTTTAGCTTGTATGGCTTTAGGGAAGTATTAGAAAAGGCTCAGGGAGAAAGATAATGTCTTCCAAAATTGATTCATTTGACTTGAAACTTAATGAACCTTTAGGGACCCCGCTAGCCATGTGACATACAGAATCCAAGAAAATTCCTAAGCTCCAAAGATGACAGTTTGAGGGTTCAGTTGAAAGCTTTAGTTGACACCGTGGATCCTGGTCATGTGAAACCAACACATACACACACACAGACACAGACACACACACACACCCCTCCCCAACTCCCACCTCTGTGGCCTCAAAGCCTGACTCCTGCTTGCCTGGGACCAAGAGGTCCTGTTCCTGAACTTAGAGGGGTGTGTAGAAACCAGTGCCTGAAAAGAGACAGTGGACCCTCCCTTTTGGAGCCTGCAGCGATAGCCGAGCACTGGAGAGCAGCATTTGACAATGTCTTTGCTTGCTTGTTTTTCTAAACAAGGAAACATCAAAAATCCAGACAGAAGGAGGGCAGAGGGAGCTTGGGACCCTTTCAGCCTTTTGAAGAAGGGGATGGAAGCAGGATGGTGAATCCAGGTGAAAGTGCTGAAATGAAAGGGGTCCTAGCCTTTGTCTGTACAGTATTGGGCCTCCTGGGAGATTAGCAGCACAGAGTTTTGGAAAGTTACTTAAGCCTTTCTCTTCTTTGCAACTCTTCCTTGAGCTTTTTTTTTTTTTTCCCTGAGGCTGTCAGCTGGTGTAGTTTTCCTGGGTCATTGATTTTTTTGCCCCGGGGATTCCAGCATCAGATCTCACTCTTAATAAGCCAGAGGCTGCATCAGGGCCTCCTCTCCTCCCCCTTCATGCTCGTGACTTGTGCTAATCACCTCCAAGCCTGCTAGGAAACAGGCTCCCTAAACACCCCCTTCCCTCTCCTCCCTGAAGACATTGAGATGCTGCCAGCGGCCACTGGAAGGCTATCATCACTGCATTAAAAACACATCCCAGGAAGGCAAGAACAGTTCATGCAAAATTAGTGCCTCTGATCCTTAATCCCAAACTCAAATACGCTTGGCGTTCATCCATTTTCCTCTTTGGGATAGCGTTCTGTTCTTTTGACTGCATTCCCAACTTGAGGATTTAGCCGGAGAGGTCCAAACTGATCATTGATACATATATTTTTTTTCATATATAGAAATACAACGTCAGCATCATCTTTGTTCAAAGAACAAGGCAGGATGAGGGCAGAGGGGAGGGAGGGGTGCCATTTTGGTTCCAACAATGAAAAAGATCCTAAAGATCCTTTCTACATGTGGTCTGGCTTTCAAGAGTGATGTTTGAGTGTGTCTCTGAACTTAGTTTGCCATGTCCCTCAGGTCTTATTCGTTTTTTTAAAAAATAATGTTTACTATTTGGCTGTGTCAGATCTTCGTTTTGGCACATGGGCTCCTTCGTTGCGGCTCTTGAACTCTTGAGTTGTGGCATATGGGCTTCGCGGCTCTGAGACATGTGGGATCCTCTCAGTAGTTCCCTGACTAGGGATTGAACCCTGCATTGCAAGGCAGGTTCTTAACTACTGGACCACAGGGACGTCCCATCTTGTTTATTTATCTATATATTTTTGATGGTTTTATTCTCTGCAGAGAGCAGGCACGGTCTTCTCTCTCTGTTCTTTCCTCTTCTCCCTCTTCTGTTTTGCCTTTTTCTTTTCTTTTCTTTTCTTTCTTCTCAAAGATGTTCAAAGTGATTGATGGACTGATGAGGGAGGGAAGGAATGGATGGAAAATTAATCACGTTCCCACTTGGATTCCTAGAAAACTCTTGACTTTTGACAAAAAGAGTCATGACCATATGTTGACACATTTGGTTTTACCCTCAGGCATGGAATGGTAAATGTGGGAAACAGAAAGGAAATGAGAAACAAGGGGAGTAGGCAGCTTTTAAGGCCTTGCTTGTTCCCAGACATCCCAGACCTCAAAGAAGAGGCACTGCGTGATTGAAGGGGGTCTCCGGGCTGGTGTCCTACCCTGCCTGCCTCCATCAGTAGCCTAAGTGGCCAAGACAAGATGTGGGGCTTGTTATCAGATCATTTGCAGCCTAGCAAATAAGCCTGACCCTAACTCTTTATTTCATTGGTCAAGAATTTCAGAATGTAGGACTTCCTTGGTGGTCCAGTGGTTAGGAGTCTGCCTGCCAATGCAGGGGATGCGGGTTTGATCCCTGATCTGGGAAAATTCCACGTGCTTCTGGGTAACTAAGCTCATGCACCACCAACTACTCAGCCCGTGCTCTAGAACCCTCCAGCTGCAAGTACTGAAACCTGCTTCCCTTTGAGCCTGTGCTCTGCAACAAGAGAAGCCACTGCAATGAGAAGTCCAAGCTCCGCAAATAGAGAGTAACCCCTGCAGCTAGAGAAAGCCCACGAGCAACAGTGAAGACCCAGTGCAGCCAAGTTAAAAAAAAGAAACAAAACACACACACTAAAAAAAAATTTTTTTCAGAAAATAGAAAAATGGTTGTTCCATTGGTTGGGATCCCTGGAGTGGGAACTCTGTCCTGATGGAGTGGTCCATTTAGAAGAGGTTGAACCTTCCTTTCCTGCTTAGGAAACAGTGGGTCTCAACCCTGGCTGACACAGTAACATCCCTCAAGTCTAAACAAATATTTGGATGCTCTAGCAGCAACCCAGGGCTTCTGATGAAATTCATCTGGGATATCCAGGCATGGATCTCTTTTCCAAAGCCCCCAGGCAATTCTAGAGTGCAGCCAGAGGGGAGGACCACTGCTGCCCGTGTCAGAGGGCAGGGATGGACCATGCACAGTTCATGCAGGGGTACACGGGTGTGACTGGGTCTCACTTTCCCCACCTCCCGCCCCAGGGCTCACTGCCAGGGAGACCAGGATGTATGTTCCCTGCTCTCAGTCTGCCGCTGTGTCCCAGCACACAGGTATGCACAAACGTACACAGACATGCACGTCACACAGGCCTGCCTTTTATCATCCCTTGGTCATATCATACTTTAATTCGGGATTGTCTTCACTTTCAAAACTTTGATGGAGCCAAAAGGCAGCTAATCACCAAAGGAAAACAAAGTGGATATCTAAAGGAGTTGTCCAGATTTCATAGAAGAAGAGGGATGAAAAGTAAGCATCTCAGAGCTCTAGCCTGTTTCCATGGAAAATAACTACATTCAAAAAGTGTTCTGACGGCTCTTTCTGTAGCCGAGAAGGGGAGTCTGGGCAGATGAGTGGTCCCGTAATTGATGGCTTTGGTCTCCCAGGCGCTTTATTGGAAAAGGCAGCCTAGCAGTAGTTTCAAGGGAGGAAAGAAGGGAGTAAAATTAGTTGAGCATAGTGTTATCTGACTTCATCCTCATAGCAACCTTGTGAGTTAAGTAGAAATCTCATTTTACCCAGCCTCAGAGGGCTTAGTTAACTTGCCGGAGACCCCAGCTCGGAAGCAGAGGCAGACCCTAACACGGGCCCAGGGGTGGGACCAGGCTGGAGGACTTGGCCCGTGTGGGTGCTGGGTGGGGGGCAAAGCCAGGAAAAAATGCCTCAATTTGCCTCACATTTTCAGATAGGTCTCTGTTTGGGTGGACTCCGGGAGCTGGTGATGGACAGGGAGCCTGGCATGCTGCAGTCCATGGGGTCACAGAGAGTCGGACACAACTGAGTGAGTGAACTGAACTGAACTGGACTCCTCATAGTGATTTCAATTGTCCTCTGACTGACCTTTTCTCATTTCTTCCTTCAACATCTTCTCAACACTGTTGATCCACAGTAGGTGTGGACACAAGGCAATCAGTGGGTATAGTAGAAAGATGCTAGAACTTCTTTTCTATTCATTTCTATCTTGAAAAAAGAAGCTATGTCTTGCTTCTAATTAACATACAGATTGAGGGAGTTCCCTGGCAGTCCAGTGGTGAGGATTGGGCACTTCCGCTGCCATGGCCAGGGTTCCATCCCTGGTCAGGGAAGTAAGATCCTGTAAGCTATGCAGCATGGCTAACGAAACAAACAACCAAAAAACATACAACTCGGCAGTACAACAGTTCATCATTTCTTTTTAAAATGTTATTTTATTGAAATATAGTTGATTCATTACACAGTTTCTAAATGCAGTATCTCAAAATGTTTTTGCTGTTGGGGTTCATGGTTTAAAAATTTTCTGAGATCACTAGTATTTTCAGCCATCCTGACAGCACTTGCAAAATTCTTGAAAAGGCACCACTTTGGGGGTAATATACACTGAAACAGCAACTGCTCCCCTGTGGCCCAGCCCTATCGCCTCCTTGCCCACCATGCCAGTTCCCACAACTGCCAGTAAAATTTAGAGGAAGAATGTGAATCCAGTAATTATCTCACTTCAAAAATCCATACTCTTGTCATTCACGCTAAGTAATGAATGTGGATGCATACGGTGAGATATTCTAAACTTTTATGATACTTTAATGAGGCTGGTGTGTTTGTATATTTCTAGAATGCACTAGCTTCCCTGAATAACATCCGTCCTGGAGTCACCTAGGTTTTAGCACTGGAAAGAGTCTCTCAGATGGGAGGGTGGCTGACCAGGTGATTCTAAACTGTTTTCTTTGAGCTTCTTTCTTTCCCCTTGGGTGCATGCTCAGTTGTGTCCGACTCTTTGTGCCCCATGGACTATAGCCTGCCACGCTCCTCTGTCCCTGGAATTTTCCAGGCAAGAATACTGGAGTGGGTTGCTATTTCCTCTTCCAGGGGATCTTCCCGACCCAGGGACTGAACTGGTGTCTCCTGAATTGACAGCCGGATTCTTTATCACTGAGCCATCCGGGAAGCCCCTCTTTCCCCCTGAGGCCTCTAATTCTGCTACTCCTTCACTGACCCCTATGTGTGCACTACCTCAGGTTAAACTCTGACCCAACATAAGGGGTAAATTCTTTACTTGGTTTTCTTAGCACAAGTAAGAGAAGTTAGCTAAAAATATTATAGTGTATCACATACATAAAGCACTTTATGTCACACAGTGTTTTAAAAACTTCATGTTCATTAACTCGTTTAATCCTCACAACCCTATGAAGGAAATTTCTCTGTAAGTTGAAGAAATAGTAGCCAGAGAGCTTAAGTAATTTTTGGAGATTTGAATGCAGGCAGCTTCTCTAATACTAAAGCAAATCAATTATAAGTTGTTTAAAATAATGTCACTTCTTAATGTTTATCTCTTAATATATCACATCCAAATCTTTCCCAAGATTTACAGGTATTGTCCATTCCACGTTGCATCAAGAGATAGCACCATCCAGCCCCAAATAACTGATTACAAAATAGGGTCTATAATTCATTTCTTGGAAGTATGGTGGAACTGGTGTTCTGGAGGTGTTCATCCTAAAGGAGATTAGTCCTGGATGTTCATTGGAAGGACTGATGCTAAAGCTGAAACTCCAATACTTTGGCCACCTCATGCGAAGAGTTGACTCCTTGGAAAAGACCCTGATGCTGGGAAGGATTGGGGGCAAGAAGAGAAAGGGACGACAGAGGATGAGATGGGTGGATGGCATCACCAACTCGATGGACATGAGTTTGGGTAAACTCCAGGAGTTGGTGATAGATGTGCTGTGATTCATGGGGTCGCAAAGAGTTGGACACGACTGAATGACTGAACTGAACTGAATTATTTCCCCCCCAAAATATTTAAGCTGCTGAATAAAATATAGCAAACATCCTTTAAATGCTTGGGTGAGTGAATAAACACAAGGAGTAGCCAGGGAACAAAATGAAGAGAGACCAGAGAACTGAAGAAGTAGCTGGCTCTGAACCTGTGGCTACACCGGGACCTTTGATGTGTTTTATAGCCAGAATTTACTGGGTACATGAGGGCAGGAGACAAGGCATTAGACCAGTGTCAAGTGAGGAATTGGAATAAAGATCTCCTTATAAGACCAGGGCCTGGAAGGGCTAAACACTCATAAAACGGTGCGTGAGAAACAAATCAGCATTCTTGCAAAGAAAGATGACAAGGGAACATCTCAGCTTGGGCTCAGGAATCAGTTCAGTTCAGTCACTCAGTCGTGTCCGACTCTTTGCGACCCCATGAATCACAGCACATCCATCACCAACTCCCGGAGTTTACCCAAACTCATGTCCATCAAGTCGGTGATACCATCCAGCCATCTCATCCTCTGTCGTCCCCTTCTCCTCCTGCCCCCAATCCTTCCCAGCATCAGAGTCTTTTCCAAAGAGTCAACTCTTCGCGTGAGGTGGCCAAAGTATTGGAGTTTCAGCTTTAGCATCAGTCCTTTCAATGAACATCCAGGACTAATCTCCTTTAGGATGAACTGGTTGGATCTCCTTGCAGTCCAAGGGACTCTCAAGAGTCTTCTCCAACACCATAGTTCAAAAGCCTCAATTCTTCGGCACTCAGCCTTCTTCACAGTCCAACTCTCACATCTATACATGACCACTGAAAAAACCACAGCCTTGACTAGACGGACCTTTGTTGGCAAAGTAAGGTCTCTGCTTTTCAATATGCTATCTAGGTTGGTCTAACTTTCCTTCCAAGGAGTAAGCGTCTTTTAATTTCATGGCTGCAGTCACCATCTGCAGTGATTTTGATGCCCCCCAAAATAAAGTCTGACACTGTTTCCACCGTTTCTCCATCGATTTCCCATGAAGTGATGGGACCAGATGCCATGATCTTAGTTTTCTGAATGTTAAGTTTAAGCCAACTTTTTCACTCTTCATAAAGGGGCTTTTTAGTTCCTCTTCACTTTCTGTCATAATGGTGGTGTCATCTCCATATCTGAGGTTACTGATATTTCTCCCGGCAATCTTAATTCCAGCTTGTGCTTATTCCAGCCCAGTGTTTCTCATGATATACTCTGCATATAAGTAAATAAGCAGGGTGACAATATATAGCCTTGACATACTCCTTTTCCTATTTGGAACCAGTCTGTTGTTCCATATCCAGTTCTAACTGTTGCTTCCTGTCCTGCATATAGGTTTCTCAAGAGGCTCAGGATTAGATGAAAAAATAATCTTTGTTGAAACTATGTAACCACACACTTACCTTTGCAAGAATCTGGGGTTTGAATTCACATTGCCTTTACTAGGAAACCCCAAGCTAAGAAACTAAAAAAGTTGCCCTAAGGTTCCTGGAAAAAACCCCCAAATGTTCCCTGTATAGCAACATCAACGCAGGCCCCACAAGATCCTGGTAGATTAAATTCTGCTGATTGTGAACACACAATCCAAAATGCACTGTATGAATAACAGTCGTCAGCAAAACCACAGAGTGTTTAATCAATAAGAGGGAATATAAAACATAAAAAGAAATAAAGAATCCAGAAGAAGAAGAAACTCTCTCAAGAAAAAGCAGGCCAATTTTTTTTTATAGAATCAAATATATCAACTAACATGAAAAAATTTATTCAGTGAGGTTCAAGGCTTGATGGATAGATTAAATGTAGTTGAAGAGAGAAATAGTAAACTAGAAAATAAAGCTAGGAAAATTATCCAGAATGCAGTAAAAGAGATACAGACATGAAAAAAAACCTTATGAGACATGGACAATGGAACACATAGGTGATCAGTATTCTAGAAAAAGAGAGTAGGAGAAATGAGGGAGAGACAACACTCAAAGTGATAATATCTTAGAGTCAATTTTGAAGAGTTGATGAATGATTCAGATTCAAGCATCCCAAGCAAAATAAATTTATTTTTTATCATATTAAAACTACAAATACTAAAAGCAAAGTGATGGTCTTAAAATAATCAGACAGAAAGTTTTTCATTTGGAAGGGCTTTGCCATGACAATGAGGGTCAGAAACCAGTGAAATATTTTCCAGGTTCTGGGGGAAAAACCTGTCAGTGCAGAACTATATAACCAGCTAAACTATCTGCAGAAGTGGGTGAGAAATAAGGACATGTTTACCACTAATAAATCCTTACTGAAAGAACTACTAGAGGGTATACTTCCTGAAGAACAGTAAGTCTAGAAAGAAGGCTTGTGGTATAAAGACATGATGAGCAAAGAAATGGTACAGCTTCAAATGCACTTTACCTATATTCTTTGCTCTTTCCTGCTTAGAGAGTGTCATCTCCTTGCCTTGAGATTTTCTCTAAGATGTCTTGTTCTCTCATCAGCTAAGATCAAGATATAGCTTTTTGTCTTGTTGAACTTTTTGACTCAGTTGAACTCTTCCACTGACTTACGGCTTTCAACCTGAGTTACCCAAGACTTCTTCATGGTAGGCGTCAGTTCCATTGTGAGTATATAGTGGAAGGTCTGTCTGAAAGAACAGGAAATGTTCTCAAGTCTTTTGGGTCTCAGATGCTAGGCTAAGTATCATATAGTCCTGCTCTAAAGAGTCAGTCTGTCCCAGGGAGGCTCCCTTCTCAGTGGTTTCATGGGCACTCATCACAAAGCAATTTGAGGGATAAAGAATAGATTTGGCCAGTTACATTCTTCAAATGGTACCCAAACCACAGAGCTTGGAATTGAGGGATTAGTAGCATATCCATCCTATGGGGTCATGAAGAGTTGGACATGGCTTAGCAACTGAATAACAGCAACGACAAGCGTATCCATAGACCTGCCAGACAACACTGCCCATGGGTTGATTTTCCACTTCCACACTTGCATTTCTGGACATCTGTATCCCTTGTTCACTCAGGCTCCTGAGGTTGAATGTCTCCTGCATTAACTAGTTAGGGAATGAAGTGAAGTGATGATTGGGGTTATTCTCAACCTGAGAGCCTATTTTCCACACACACACAGAACCAGGCAACATTAAAATTCAAAACTCAGGCCACTGAATCTGAAATGTATGTTTGCAAACCGTCTGATTTCATGTCTGCCTCAGATGTCCCACGAATACAAATCACCTCATTTGGAGTTGGAGGAGCAGGGAGGAAGAAACCTAAGAAAGATCTCCAAAACAAATCTTTAATTCGGATGAGGATAATAGAATGTAATCCCGTTTCAAGTCTGTCAGCATTCCTTTGATGATTACAAATGAGTCCCTTTTCCCCTGCAATGTGGGGGAATAATCTGGATAAAATAACCCTTTTTGTCTGCAAAGGCCCAAGTGATGCATACTCGTGACAGCTTTCAGAGTAGTGTTTCAGAGCCTGAGAAGGGCGCTCTGCTACCAAGACCTTCCCTTTTTTCTCTTGACTTAGAAGATTTTTCACTCTTTTCATGTTTGGCGGCTTCCAAAGTTCTCAGGCTTAGAAATCATAAATCAATCATAGTACTGTACTCTGGAACGAGAGAGACATGGGTCAGGGAGCCCTTTTTGTTCTCTGTTTGTTCACCGCGAGACAGGTGCAGATGAGAACGCATGATCTTATCTAGAAGGCTAATTTGTACAGCTTTTGAGGGATATGCTTAAGGGAGTGTATAAGATTAGAGTCTCCTTTCTATTAAAAAAAATGTACACTGACCCAAGTTCAGGCTTACATGCCTTTTTTGTTCATGTGATGGCAAAATTAAGGGACAGTTGTTTTTAAACACCTTCCTCTGTTTTGTGAGGCTAAACACACCTCCCAAGGCTAACCATACCAAATGCTTTGTGAACAAGTCAGACTGGCTGTAAAGACATCCTGAGGCTGTCCAATCCACAGCCTCAGGATGGAAAGGGGTCTCCAAGGCCCCGATGCCTCAGGACCTGCTGTGTGGAGTCAGTCCTGCAGGCTGTGAATTCTACAGACCACAGCCTGTGGTCTTCTGTGTTTTTACTTCTTTAAAGCTCACTTTAAGTGTGAAGGACTCTTTCTTTTTAAAGCAAAGGGCCCCAGGATTTTTTTCCCCCGGGGTTATGTGTAAATAGTGTTATGGGTCCCTAAGCCATAAACTAGCACTTTGAGGGAAAAGGCCTGCTTTTGTCTCCGTCGTTTGTGTTTCTCTCTGGATGATCAAGGCGGGTTGTTGGGGCTTGTCAGTCTTCACCAAAGATTCCACGTGGTCCTTAGAGTAGATAACTATCTTCACTCAATGCAAATTTTGCTTATTCTAACATTGAGTCTAAACCGGTGATTCTCAATATTATGCTTAACAAAAGAAGACAAAGACAAATGCTATGTATTACTTAAATGTGGAATTGAAAAAATAGTACAACTGAATATATAAACAGCACAGAAACAGACTCACAGACATATGAGCTAGTGGTTACCAAAGCTCAGAGGGGAGGTGGGAGGGATAGATTAGGGCCATGGATTAACAGATACAAACTACTATATATAAAATAGATAAGCAGCAAGCATTTACTCTGTAATAGTGGGAATTATGGGCTCCCCAGGTGACTCAGTGGTAAAGAATCCACCTGCCAATGCAGGAGACCCAAATTTGATCCCTGGGTTGGGAAGATCCCTAGAGGAAGAAATGGCAAGCCACTCCAGTATTCTTGCCTGGAAAATCCTATGGACAGAGGAGCCTGGCGGCTGCAGTCCATGAGGCCACCAAGAGTCAGACACGACTGAACGTGCACGCGTGCACGCACTCACTGGGAAATATACCCATTATCTTGCAATAACCTAAAAATACTGAATCGCTGCACATCTGAAACTAACACAACCTGTACATCAACTGTGTTTCAATAAGCAATAAAATAATAAATAAACCAATGATGCTCAACCCAGAAAACATTTGTTCCCTGAGGAGTATTTGACAATGTCTGGAGGCAATTGGATTTGTTACAACTAGGGGTGCTACTGGCACCTAGTGAGTAGAAGCCAGGGATGCTGCTAAACTTCCTACAGAGCACGGGGCGGCCCCCACAGCAGGGAATGACCTGATCCTCGGTCCCACGCTGAGGTTGAGGAATACTGTGCCAGACCAGCCGACATTCCATGGTTTTATTTTCTACCTATTTGGACTCTCAAGAAGGTGTGACATATTTTTAAACACTGAAGTTTAGTGTGGAAAACCTAGAGACAGCTCCACGATGCCTTTCTCATGGCCAGCTTGCCTCACACAACCACCCCAAACTCTCAGTTCCTTGAAGCCAAGGACATGGCAATCCAGGCACAGCTGTGTCCTCACACTCCCACCTAGGGGACTTAGATGCATGTTCCTTTCACCCTCACCTTCCTTACAGAACTTGCCTGGGCTGAAAAATGGATGCTCTCAAATTGTGGTGCTGGAGAAGACTCCTGAGAGTCCCTTGGACAGCAAGGAAATAAAACCAGTCAATCCTAAAGGAAATCAGTCCTGAATATTCACTGGAAGGACTGATGCTGAAGCTACAGTACTTTGGCCACCTGATACGAACAGTCAACTCATTGGAAAACACCCTGATGCTGGGAAAGATTGAACAGAGGATGAGATGGTTGGGTGGCATCATCAACTCAATGGAAATGAGTTTGAGCAAACAGGGAGACAGTGGAGGACAGGGAAGCCTGGCGTATTGCACTCCATGGGATCTCAAAAAGCTAAACATGACTTAGTGACTGAACAACAAATGGCCCTTTTGTCCTCCTCATTTCAAGCTCAAATACTCACCATCATTAACGTCAGTCTAAAATATCCCTCTAGATGGAGAGTTGTTGAGACTTGAAGTCAGTTGCTCGCTCACAGTGTAAAGATGTCTTCGCAACACTTCTCAATTATTTCACAACATCAACAAGGCAGTTGTGGGCATGGGGTAGGAGGAGGAGCAATTTGATTTGAATTTTTAAAAGGAAGACAGCAAGTCTTGAAAACCATGTACAGATTTGGTTCCTCCCACTGCCTTCCCCTGCTTGCCTCCTTCTCTGTTCCTGTTTCTGTTCCTCTTGCACCTTCTCTGACCCCGGCCCCACCTTTGCACCCACAGACAGAAAGCACCAGATCCGCTGATATTTCTATCCAAGGCCATGTCCTCTTCTATGTGGTGTTGTTCACTCACCAAGTTGTGTCCAGCTCTTTGTGACCCATGGACTCAGCACGCCAGGCCTATCTGTCCTTCACCATCTCTTGGAGTTTGCCCAAGTTCACGTCCATTGAATCGGTGGAGGAGGGAATGGCAAACCACTCCAGGATTCTTGCCGTGAGAACGCCTTCTCTGTACTGCATGTTATATAAAGACTTTCATTCAAAGATGGATCTGAGAGTGTTGATTGCGTGGATGAATCGTTTAGCGCTACTTCAGGGTGACCCTGTCCACTCTTCTGTGCCGAATGTCATCACCTTATCAGGCCACACTTGCAGTTTCAGTGGCCGTGGGACTTAGCGAGCCCACACCGAATAGGAGAATCAAGTGGATTCCTCTGAAATGATAACTACTCACCTCTGCCCAGGGGCCACCAGCCCGGAGGACAGCTACCCATGTCAGAGCTTGCGTTCCTGTCACCCTTCTTTCAAACAGGTTGCGGCTCTAATTAAAATATTTTTCCTTCTGCCAAACGCAGAGAAAATATAGTATTGTTTCCAAAAGAGCGGGCAGGGGCACCGGCGGGAATGGGTGTGCAGTATTTGTACAGTTTCGTGACTCAGTACATCTGAATCTCCAAGCATTTTAAGAGCTTTGTCCAAAAAAAAAAGGTCTATTGTATGCCTCTTGGCACTGAAGAAAATAGCAGGCCTGTCAGAACTCTGTTTCAGATTTAATTTTAAAGTGGGTGATGTAAGAATGTTGTCCAACAGGAGGGCTTCGCTTCTTTTTCTCATTTCTGCCCATTTTGATGTGAGAGAACTTGAGTTCTCTGAATCCATTCATATTAAGAAATCAAAGCCTCTTCCCTTGACATCGTTTTAATGAAAAGGCATCACATTCCAAAGCAAAGTTCAGTATGTCTCCAAAATGTATATGACCTCTTAGAATAAAAGTAAAAATATATTTGACTATATTTGTTATTTTCCTCTCTCTAGGCACGCTTCAGTCATGCCCAACTCTTTGCGACCCCATGGACTATAGCCCACCAGGCTCCTCTGACCACGGGATTCTCCAGGCAAGAATACTGGAGTGGGTTGCCACACCCTCCTCCAGGGGATCTTCCTGACTCAGGGATCGAACCTGAGTCTTCTGCGGCTCCCGCTTTGACAGCTAGATTCTTTACCACTGAGCCACGGGGGAAGCTTTATGTGTGTATATGTAGACACATATACAGAGTGTCTTCTTACATTATCTTCTTTTTTAAATACACTTAAAAATTGTTTTCATTTTTAATTGAAATATAGTTGATTTACAACATTTCAGGCACACAGCAAAATGATTCATATATATATGTGTGTATATATTCTTTTTCAGATCTTTACCATTATAGGTTATTACAAGATACTGAGTATCGTTCCCTGTAGTAAGTCCTTGCTGTTTATCTCTTTTATATATAGTAGTGTGTCTCTATTAATCTCAGACTCCCAATTTGTCCCTCTCTTCCCCTTTTTCCCTTTGGTAACCATAGGTTTGTTCTGTATGTCTGTGAGTCTCTTTTTTATCAGTACACATTTGAAAATACAGACATAGAGACATTGCTGATTTTCCCAAATGCTCCTTGCACTTGGTATGTGCTTCTGGGTACCGTGCTCATCATCAGTCGTGGGTACAAATGTAAAAATAAGCAGAAAAGGGGCTTCTCTAGTGAGCTAGTGGTGGAGAATCTGCCTGCCAATGCAGGTGACAGGGTTTCAATCCCTGGTCTTGGAAGACCCCACGTGTGGCAGAACAGTGGGGCCTGTGTGCCACAGCCGCTGAGCCTATGCTCTAGAGCCTGGAGCCACAACTACTGAACCTATGCGCCACAAGCACCAAAGCCTGAGCGCCCTGCAGCCTGTGTTCGGCAACCAGAGAAGCCACCAAAATAAGAAGCAAACACATTGCAACAGCAGTGAAGACCCAGCACAGCCAAGGATAAATAAATAAATAAGTTATTTTAAAAATAAGCAGAAAAAACTTTTTTGCAAGGTTGTGCTTTCCTAGTTGTTTCTTTCCCCAGATATTAAACACTGGACAGTGATTTTTTTCTCACCCCATCGACATTTTAATATAGAGTACACGTTTATCACCTATGTCTCTGTGTTAATATTAATAAACATTATATACTGTGCTTTTTAAAAAAAGAACCAAGGCATGGTATTCAACCCTTGGATTCAGCTGAACCATGAATACTGAGTATGTTGTAAGCTTCTGGGCCGGGAAAATTTTTTACGATGTTGCAAACACCAGTCTACCTTATGGGAATGACTTTTCACCCAAACCAGTCTTTTGGGCTCTGCACACAGCACCACCGGTCCTTGGCAAAACAGCCTCTATTTCCTTCTTCCTGGTTTCTGGAAAGCTCCCTTAAACACCTGGACAGTCACTGAATTCAAATGGCAACCCACTCCAGTGTTCTTGCCTGGAGAATCCCAGGGATGGGGGAGCCTGGTGGGCTGCCGTCTCTGGGGTCACACAGAGTCGGACACGACAAGTGACTTAGCAGCAGCAGCATTTTTTCCATCATGGGAAATTTAACATGTAGACCTCATACACAAGACAGATTGTACCATCCATGTGGCACATGTGGTCCAAGGTAGAGTCAGACCACGGATGAGAAGATTGGTCCCTGGAAGAGCTTTGGAAACCAAACAAAGATAAATCTACCATGACTCTCCATGGCCCCAGGTTGTTACTGCAAGGAAATCTGGCCAAAGGGAGTGTCTTAGTTATTTGCTCCTGTGTGTGTAACTGAACGCCCATGCACACACACTTACACACTCACACAAGTGAGGGGCCTTTCATCCTCAGAATGCAGTCAGTGACATGTGACCTAAGCTCAAGCTACAGTCTTCTGTGGAACCTTCTGGACTATGACTTGCTACAGCCTTAGTGTCTTTCTTGAGAGTATTCACCATTCATCTTCATTACCAACGTATGTATTTTCTTTGTGTGGCAAAGGTAAATTATTAGGCAGCATATAAGCAGTCTGATATACTAGAGTCTTAAGAAGATCAAATGTTTGTGATTCAGCCTCACAAATTGGGTTAAAATTGCAGGCCTAAGTACTTGATTGTAAATTTACATCATTATCATTATTATTCCAGCAAACTGTGAGGTATCGACGTTACCTGTCCATATCTGCATTTTCTCAGGTTGTGGGGAAGAGTGAATTTGCTGGAATCACTGAAGCCTGAGAACCAGGGGAAACAGCTAAGCATTTCTCACTGCAGGGCATTCGGGGCCCAGGGCCGACTCCACTGCATACTAAATCCTTCCTCAATTGGATTTTAATTTAATTATCACCAGGCAATTAAAATTTTGAAAGGACAATATGCAGACCTTAGAAACAGAGCTATCCAATAGAAATATGATGTAATCCATGGAGGTAATATTAAATATCCTTTCATTATTGTTCCATTGGTAAGTCATGTCTGACTCTTTGCAACCCCATGGACTGCAGCATGCCAGGCTTCCCTGTCCTTTACTATCTCCCGGAGTTCACTCAAACTCATGTCCATGGAGTCAGTGATGCCATCCAACCGTCTCATCTTCTGTCATCCCCTTCTCTTCCTGCCTTCAATCTTTCCCCAGTATCAGAGTCTTTTCCAGTGAGCTGACTCCTCCCATCAGGTGGCCAGAGTATTGGAGTTTCAGCTTCAGCATCAGTCCTTTCAGTGAATATTCAGGTAGTCACACTAGAAAAAGTAAAAGAGGTGAAATGAATTTTCATAGGAAATTTTATGTAACCCAGTGTTCCCAAAGTATGATCCTTTCCACCTTAATCAGTAGTTTATTTTTTTATTGATTTTTAATTAAAAATATTTTTATGAGACTTCAAAGCTAACATTTTATTTCAAGCTTTTAAAAATTAATTATTAATGAGATAGTTTGTTCTCTTTTGCTTATGAGGACTTGACAACCTGGGGTGTATTTTACACTTACAGCTCATCTCAACTCAGCCTGGCCTCATCTCAAGGGCTCAGTAGCCATGTGTGACCTGGGGCCACCATTCCAAGCACGCATTGTTAGAAGGTTGAGCTGGGCATGGAAGTTTTAGAAGTCCACAGCAAGGCAGCTTTGAGGTCTGGGATCAGCACGCCACCTTAGTTCTCAGTGAAGACAGCTTCCTTTTACAGAGCGCCATCAGGCTGCGTCATGAGGGGCCAGAGGCGGCCACCCTAGTCCCCCCTGGGAACTTGGCCTCCCCAGCTCACCTGCTTTCCACGTGGGGAATAATGAGTGTCCTCCTGCTTCCTCCAACCCCTTTCCCAGAGAACCATCCTAGACTTCGGTCCTTGGGAAGCGAGAGAGGGCTGCTGGGAGTCACCCAACTGTGGCAGAACCTCCCAGCAGTACCAGAAGTTGATCAGCGCTAATCGCCTTCATCTCTTTCTGAGGATGTCAGGCTGTCCTCTGCACACCTGCTGCACTGGGGCATCAGAGCTCAGAGATGTATCCTCCTCCTGGAAGCTCATTTCTCCTGGAAGCTGCTCTCTGTTAACCTCCGCCCACAGCAGAGAGAACCCAGGCTGGAATTTGCCACGAGGTCTCCCAACTTATTAGATACAGGACCAAGGCTGGACCCAGGAGGATTCTGTTCCTGTTTGGGGTCAATGTGCTGGATCTCAGGATCAGCCCTCAAAAGGAACAGACATGCAGGGTTCAGAAAGACCCCAGCTCAGAGCTCTCCCCTCATCTGACAATACCACGGGCTGAACTGGCTCTTTATATTCTCCTGGGCCTCCTGCTAGAATCACCTTGGGGGTTCTTTCAAATATGCTGATGTCTGGAGCTCCTTCCCAGGCTAACTGAATTGGAATTTCTGGGCTGGGACCTGGGCATTGATATTTTTAAATCTCTTGAGGTGGTTCTGCCCTTCAGTCATGGTTGAGACTTGCTGGAAAGCATTGCACACCCTTAAATCCACCCATATATCAATTCAGTATTTATTATTTTTCCAGACACAGAAAATTTGTAATATTAGTACAAAGACTTCCTTTATAGCCTTCATCCAGATTCCCTGAATGTTTCCATTTTATCGATTCCCCTTATTCTTTTCTAAATTGCAGATAAGGTGTCCTTTCCTCCCATGTACTCCCCTGTGTTCCTTAAGAACAAGGACACTGTCTTACATAATCAAGAACAATGATCAAAATCAGGATCCAAATAGGAACTTGCTACCCTATTGCTTTCTGATCTACAGACCTCGTTCAGATTTCACCATTTGTTCCAAAAATGTACTTGGGAGCACAAGAAGATCCCAGATCATGTGTTATTTTCAGTTATCATGTCCCTTTAGTCTCCTTGCAAGCTGGAATCAAGATTGCTGGGAGAAATATCAATAATCTCAGATATGCAGATGACACCACCCTTATGGCAGAAAGTGAGGAGGAGCTAAAAAGCCTCTTGTTGAAAGTGAAAGAGGAGAGTGGAAAAGTTGGTTTAAAGCTCAACATTCAGAAAACGAAGATCATGGCATCTGGCCCCATCACTTCATGGGAAATAGATGGGGAAACAGTAGAAACAGTGTCAGACTTTGCTTTTTGGGCTCCAAAATCACTGCAGATGGTGACTGCAGCCATGAAATTAAAAGGTGCTTACTCCTTGGAAGAAAAGTTATGACCAACCTAGATAGTATATTCAAAAGCAGAGACATTACTTTGCCGACTAAGGTCCGTCTTATCAAGGCTATGGTTTTTCCTGTGGTCATGTATGGATGTGAGAGTTGGCCTGTGAAGAAGGCTGAGCGCAGAAGAGTTGATGCTTTTGAACTGTGGTGTTGGAGAAGACTCTTGAGAGTCCCTTGGACTGCAAGGAGATCCAACCAGTCCATTCTGAAGGAGATCAGCCCTGGGATTTCTTTAGAAGGAATGATGCTAAAGCTGAAACTCCAGTACTTTGGCCACCTTATGCGAAGAGTTGACTCATTGGAAAAGACCCTGATGCTGGGAGGGATTGGGGGCAGGAGGAGAAAGGGACGACCGAGGATGAGATGGCTGGATGGCATCACAGACTCAATGGACGTGAGTCTGAGTGAACTCCGGGAGTTGGTGATGGACAGGGAGGCCTGGCGTGCTGCGATTCATGGGGTCGCAAAGAGTCGGACACGACTGCGCAACTGAACTGAACTGAACTTAGTCTCCTTGCAGGCTAGAACTGCTCTCCAGTCTGTATCCTTCATGACACTGGCATTCTTGAAGATTATGAGATGGTCATTTTACAGAGCATCCCTTAGACTGGATTTGTCTGATTTTTTTTTTCTTGTGTATTTGTGCAGAATGTCCCAGCAATGAAGCTGTGTTTTTTTTCAGTGCATTGCATGGTGAGGAATAGGATATTGGTAACCCTGTTACTCTGAAGTGACTTTGATGTTTGGTGAAGATGACTTCTAGATGAAAGGTGCCATCATCAGCCATCCTCACACAGATTGAATCACTGTAGGTAGCAATATGTCTAGCAAAGTTCTTTGGGCCTTGAACTCAGGAGAAGCAAGTCTTAAAGCAGAAGTTGTTGTGCCATTACTCAGTCATGTCCAACTCTTTGTGACCCCATGGACTGTAACACGCCAGGTTCCTCTGTCCTACACTTTCTCCCGGAGTTTGCTCAAACTCACAGCCATTGAGTCGGTGATGCCATCCAACTGTCTCATCCTCTGTCGTCTCCTTCTCCTCCTGCCTTCAGTCTTTCCCACCCTCAGGGTCTTTTCGAATAAATGGGCTCTGAGCATCAGGTGGCCAAAGTATTAGAACTTCAGCTTCAGCCACAGTCCTTCCAATGAATATTTGGGGTTGATTTCCTTAGGAGTGACTGGTTTGATCTCCTTGCAGTCTGAGGGACTCTGGAGGGTCTTCTCTAGTGTCACAGTTCAAAAGCCTCAATTTCTCAGTGCTCAGCCTTCTTTATGATCAAATCTCACATCTGTACAGAGGGGAAAGGAAAAAGGTTCTAGAACCTGGAGCTTTGGCAAAGGGAACTAGTCCAGGAAAGGCACTGCCAGTATTGCTCCTGGTGTTGGGATGAAGTGACAGGAGAGCATTTGTTCTGGAAGGAACTTCAGATTAGGGAGGGAGGCAAGGAAGAGAGCCTCTGCTTACCTGTGCCTTTGATGAGGATTAAAATGTTCCTTCTCAAGCCTCCATCTGAAACAGAGCAGCTGTCTGTTTCTAGGCTCTGATGCACCTCACAGATCCATCTGTTTTTTCCTTTGAGATTGATGGCTTCCAGTTTAGCCCCAGACATAATTCCTGTCAAGATGTTGACCAGTTTGACACTTCTGGCAACTCAACCTGTTTATTATTGACTGCTTATCTCCAGATCAGTTGTGGTTCTTACCACTTCAAAAAAACGCTAGAACTTCATTTGGTGGAAGGCATCCATTTTGCTTCTGGCTCAGAAGACCTTGTGACTCCACAGACGAAGACTGTTATTTAATAAATGATCAAAACTCGGTTTTCCTTCTGTGTGTTATTGACTGAGTTAGGGAAGGGATGGTATTTATTTCTGGCCATGGTATACCAAGCCTCGCTGGGCAGCAAGCAGCTTCCCTCGAGCTGCTGTCGCAATTTCTGCTCATGCTTGTCTTTGGCTCATTATCAGAATGCGTCATTCCCTTTTCTTTGTTCTCTCTCCTTACTGCGTATGTTTACCTTCACCTGGGCTGTTGGGGAAACGTCATGTTGTCATGGAGATGGTGGCCACAACAAATTTGAGTTCCCCAAACTCACATTGTCCTTGGGTCACTTTCTCATACCTTTGAACCAAACAGCAACTAATTAAGGTAAAGATAATAAAGATAAATGTTTATCCTCAACTGACTCTGGATGTCCCCCCGGAAAAGATACTAGAGTCTTTACGTGGTACCTGTGCCCTTATTTGGGGATAGAGTCTTTATGGAAGTAATCTTTACTGAAGTTTTTACAGAAGTAATGAGGTGTTAGGGCTTCCCTGGTGACTCAGAGGTTAAAGCGTCTGCCTCTAATACAGGAGACCCGGGTTCGATCCCTGGGTTGGGAAGATCCTCTGGAGAAGGAAATGGCAATCCACTCCAGTGTTCTTGCCTGGAGAATTCTATGGACGGAGAAGCCTAGTAGGTTACAGTCCACGGGGTTGCAAAGAGTCGGACACGACTGAGCGACTTCACCTCACCTCACCTCAATGAGGTTGTTATACAGTGATGCCTAATCCAACAGTTAGGATTATAAGTTTTCTTTCCCCTCTGCATGGATGTGAGAGTTGGCCCATAAAGATGGCTGAACACCAAAGAATTGTTGCTTTTGAACTGTGGTGCTGGAGAAGACTCTCGAGAGTCCGGTGGACTGCAAGGAGATCAAACCAGTCAATCCTAAAGGAAATCAACCCTGAATATTCATTGGAAGGACTGTTGCTGAAGCTGAAGTTCCAATACTTTGGCCACCTGATGGGAAGAGCCAATATTTGATAAGTGTTCTTACAAACAGGGGAGGTTTGGACGCAGAGACAACAGGGCGAAAAGGCCACGTGAGAATCAGAGTTAGGCTGCCACAAGCCAGGAAACAACCAGAGCTGGGGGAGAGGCCTGGAACACAGCCTTCCCTGGAGCTCTCCGAGGGAGTGTGGCCCCATCCACCCCTTGATTTTGGACTTCCGGCCTCCAGAACTGTGAGGCAATACATTTCTGTTCTCCTCAGCCACCACTCTGTGGTACCTTGTTGCAGAAGCCATGGGAAATGAATGCAGGAGAGTTCTGAGCCCTGCACAGCTCAGTTAATCTTGACAGCGGTCCCCTGAGATGTCATTACTGTTACCTTCATTCTATAGGTGCCCGTCTGAGGCTCAGAGAGGTCAGGCCGTTTCAAGGTCCCCAGAGCTGGTACCACCCGCTTTCCTCAGCCCCGTGATACCCGCCTCTGGCTGTTGGGTTACTTCTCGCATCTCCTTGGCAGCCACACTGGGCCTCTTCCTCCTTCCCTCCTGTCTCCCTCCCTCTCCGTCTCCCCTAAAGGGTCTTCTCTGTCCACCCATCTCCTCGAGTCTGCACCCCCGGTGCCCCTGTCCACAGTTCTTCTCACACTAGCCGTGCCCTCAGGTTTCAGCCACTACCTGTTTGCAGATTGCCTCTTGGTTTCCCTCCTCCCAGGCCCCTCTCCAGAGCTTCTGACTCTGGACACTTTGCTGGGACACTCCATGGGCACTCAGAACGGAACCACAGACCCTACTTTCAATGATGAATTTCCCAGGAGGATGGCCCCACTGGTTCAGAACCTGGGAGGGATCCCTTCGTCTCTCTTGTTTCTGTGTACCTCGTCCCCATCCAGTTCTAGGGCTAAATCACTGTCATTTCAGTCTCCACCAGCTATATCATTGGGAGGCTCCAGTGCAAAGTGAAAATGGGAGCTCCTTGTCCAGAAATCAAGGAGGAAGAGCTGTTAAAGGTACTAATAGTCAGCTTTCTTAACACTGTGTTTATTTGCTCTTCAGTGTTGTTCTAAGTGAAAAAAAAGTGGACCCTTTAAATTAGGAGCATGGATTTTATCATCATCTTCATATTAGGCGACGCTAGTTTTAAATACAAATATAAGAACATCGAATAGGTGTATGGAATTACGGAAATGAGGCCTTCTTGTTTTGTGTATATACTGCCCATTTCTGTGTATACAGCTCTCTATTTTGTCTCACTCATATGTCAGCAGTGGTTGAAAGGAAAAGAAGCTGTGGGAATCTCTGTCTTTCCCTTTCCTTCTATGCCATCATTTGCAGCATGAGTATCTGGCTAATGCGTGGCACTAACAGGAATAAGAAGATACGCTGGGTTTCTGGGTGGTTCAGATTTCCTACGATGTCCCAGCCAGCTTCCCTCATTCAAAGCACATTCCTGTTCTAAGGGAGAGTGTGGTGCTGTCAGCGTGTCTGCTTACCCAGCTGGAGACGCAGCATGCTTTCCTGATGCTCCCTTTGAGCTTTGCTGGTGGAATTTCACTTCGGTGGACTTCTCTACTCAGACACCTCAAACACTTTATGACACTGTGATGGCCAGGGACTGTGGGCATGTCCTCTGCCCATACTCATGGCCTCTTGTCCCATTGGGCTTCATTTACAAAACACATGTTCAAGGATTAAATTATTAAGACTGTCAGGGTGGTCACAGCAGAGCATTAAACCAAGAGCCTGGCCCTTCTGAGTGTGGAGCTGGCTCTGTGCACCAGCTCGGGTCGCACCCTGCTGCTGTAGACTCTGATCTCCATCCCTCCGACCCTGTCCCCCTGCCGCTGTCTTAGCTCAGGCCTTCATCCTGGCCCCCCATAGGATGGCGGTCACCCGAATTTCTTCCTGGGTCTCTCCATTTCCTCCAACATAGACTGCTGGATTCAGGATTTCTCGGAATTGCAAATCTGGCCAGCATCACTTGCTTACCTTCAACCTTCAGTGGCTCCCATCTGACTTCAGGTTAACTTCAAACCCCTTAGGGACGCCCTTCGCTCCTGACCTCATGCCCTGTCCACCGACCATGCCAAAGGTCTAGAAGTTTCCTTTGAGCCCCTGCACATGTGGCCCCTGCTGCCTGAGGCTCATTTTCACCTGGTTACTCCCTGCGCTTTCTTCAGGCACCACCTCCCATCTGGAAGCCTTCCTGCTTCCTTCTTGGGTAAGTCACATGTTCCTTATGACTGGCCCCCTCCCACCAGACACCCTCTGTGCTCCTCTACCACAGCAGTTAAAATCACTCTGGGTGATTTCCCTGGTCCAGTGGTTAAAACTCCACGCTTTCACTACAAGGGATATGGGTTCGAACCCTGGCCTGGGAACTAAGATCCCACATGCTGTGTGGTAAGGCCAAAAAAATTTAAATTAAAAAAATCGTTCTGAACATAATATTACAACCAAGTATATATAGAGATGGAGAAGGAAATGGCAACCCACTCCAGTATTCTTGCCTGGAGAATCCCAGGGACAGAGTTGGACACGCAAGAGTCAGACTCGACTTAGCGGCTAAACCACCATCACCACCACCAGATATAAAGAGTGAGTGATTCCTCCTTTATTCAATGTGTTGGATTCTGGCAGGGGTCGTGAAGTGCCCTTGAACCTGGAGTAGAGACTCAGGTCGACAGTCGGAGTGGGAACTCACCTCCATCTCACCGCCAGTGGGCCAACAGATCTGCTGTGTCAGTGAAAGTGGACAACTCGCCTGACACATTGGAGAGCTGTCATGAGGATAATCATGGCAAGTGAAGTGAAAGTTGCTCAGTCGTGTCCGACTCTTTGTGACCCCATGGACTATATGTTCAGTCCATGGAATTCTCCAGGCCAGAATACTGGAGTGGGTAGCCTTTCCCTTCTCCATGGCAAGGCTTTCATTAAAGGTTGAACATTTCATTTTAAAAAGGAGGAATGACTAATTTTATTTTTTTAATTAATTAATTTATTTTTGTCTGCGTAGGGTCCTGCCTGCTGTGCAGTGGATTTTCCATTGTGGCACATCGGCTTAACAGCTCTCAGGCACGTAAGATCTTAGTTCCCTGACCAGTGATTGAACCCATATCCTCCACACTGGAAGGCAGACTCCCAGCCACTGGACGACCCGGGAGGTCCCTGTGTGTATGCATGTGTGTGTGCGTGCTTAGTCGCTCCATTGCGTCCGACTCTTTGTGACCCCATAGACTGTAACTCTCCAGGTTCCTCTGTCCCTGGGATTTCCCAGGCAAGAATACTGGACTGGGTTGCCATTTCCTCCTCCAGGGGGTCTTTCCAACCAAAGGATCCACCCTGAGTCTCCTATGTTTCCTGCATTGGCAGGTGGATTCTTTACCACTGAACTGCCTGGGTGTTCAGCAAAGACACAGCTCTTGCTCTGAAAGCAATCCCTGAAAGTAGTTCTGCCTGTTTGAATTATATATAAAGGCTAGCACTCCGTCCCTAATATAGAAATACACTGGTCCTCATTATTTGAAGTGATATGTTCTATTTTAGTTTTTAAATTTTTTACTGACGTATGGTTGATTTACAATATTGTGTTAATTTCTGCTGTATAGCAAAGTGATTCATTATACATGTATATCAATATATTTGTCATATACATTTCCATTATGGTTTATCACAGAACATTGAATACAGTTCCATATGCTGTGCTATAGGACCTTGTTGTTTATCTGTTCTGAATATACTGGTTTGCATCTGCTAATCTCAAACACCCAACCCATCTCTCTCCCACCCTCTTTCCCCTTGGTGACGACCAGTCTCTTCTCTATGTCTCTGATCCTCTTCCTGTTTCACAGATAGATTCATTTGTGTCATATTTTAGATTCCATATATAAGTGATTTCATCTGGTGTCTATCTGTCTCTTTCTGACTTATTTCACTCAGTATGACTGTCTCTAGGTCCATTCATGTTCCTGCAAATATTTCACTCTTATTAATGATTGAATAATATTTCATTGTACCACATCTTCTTTATCCATTCATCTGTTGTTTCCATATCTTCAGTTCAGCTCAGTCGCTCAGTTGTGTCTGACTCTTTGCGACCCCATGGACTATAGCACGCCAGTCCATCACCAGCTCCCAGAGCCTACTCAAACTCATGTCCATCGAGTCAGTGATGCCGTTCAACCCTCTCATCCTCTGTCGTCCCCTTCTCCTCCCACCTTCAATCTTTCCCAGCATCAGGGCCTTTTCAAATGAGCCCGTTCTTTGCAGCGGCTAGCCAAAGTATTTGAGTTTCAGCTTCAGCATCAGTCCTTCCAATGTATATTCAGGACTGATTTCCTTTAGGATTGACTGGGTGTATCTCCTTGCAGTCTAGGGGACTCTCAAGAGTCTTCTCTAACACCACAGTTCAAAAGCATCAATTCTTCAGTGCTCAGCCTCCTTCACAGTCCAACTCTCACATCCATACATGACTACTGGAAAAACCATAGCTTTGACTAGACAGACCATTGTCGGCAAAGTAATGTCTCTGCTTTTTAATACGCTGTCTAGGTTGGTCATAGTTTTTCTTCCAAGGAGCAAGTGTCTTTTAATTTCATGGCTGCAGTCACCATCTGCAGTGATTTTGGAGCCCCAAAAGATACGTCGCTCACTGCTTCTGTTGTTTCCTCATTTATTTGCCATGAATTGATGGGAACAGATGCCATAATCTTAATTTTCTGAATGCTGAGTTTTAAGCCAACTTTTTCACTCTCCTCTTTCACTTTCATCAAGAGCCTCTTTAGTTCTTCTTCACTTTCTACCATAAGGGTGATATCATCTGTATATCTGGGGTCATTGGTAATTCTCCTGGCAGTCTTGATTCCAGCTTGTGCTTCATCCAGTCTGGCATTTTGCATGATGTACTCTGCATATAAGTTAAATAAGTAGGGTGACAATATATAGCCTTGATGTACTCCTTTCCCAATTTGGAGCCAGTCTGTTGTTCCATGTCCAGTTCTAACTGTTGCTTCCTGACCTGCATACAGATTTCTCAGGAGGCAGATCAGGTGGTCTGGTATTCCCATCTCTTAAGAATTTTCCACAGTTTATTGTGATCCACACAGTCAAAGGCTTTGGCATAGTCAATAAAGCAGAAGTAGATGTTTTTTTGGAACTTTGTTGCTTTTTCAATGATTCAACGGATATTGGAGTCCAATATCTTAGCTATTGTGAATAGTGCTGCTATGGACATAGTAGTACATGTATCTTTTTGAACTGTAATTTTGTCTGACTCTTTGCAATCCCATGGACTGTAGCCCACCAGACTCCTCTGTCTATGGGATTCTTCAGGCAAGAGTACTGGAGTGGGTTGCCATTTCCTCCTCCACCTGATCTGCCTCCTTCTAGACCTAGGGATCAAACCTGGGTCTCCTAACTGCAGGCAGATTCTTTACTGTTTCAGGTGCTAGGTAAGAATCCTCTCCTACAGTATGAGGGTTCCCTTTTCTCAAGGTGGTATATTCTATTAAGACCTATTTTACAGCACTAAATTAGCAAATACTAAGACATTGTTTGTAGGGGGTTTTATGCATGTTTCTGCTTAAAGACACCTTATTTAAAATATATTGTTGTTTCGTTATCATTGAACTCGCCCAGCAGCACTGTGCTTCCTGCTTAGATGGACTCCTCTAACTGATGTATTGGGTTGGCCGAAAAGTTCATTTCTGTAAGATGTAACAGAAAAGCCCAAATATTTTCTTTGTGAGGCCCATGTCAGCTTGTTGTACTTAATAACACAATACAGCACTGTATCATGCTTGGGTCTATTTGACACAGCAAAATCACCATCACAAAGCACAAAAATGTGAAAAACATGGTGCTAAATGCTTTCGAACTGTCGTGCTGGAGAAGACTCTTGAGAGTCCCTTAGACTCCAAGGAGATCAAATCAGCCTATCCTAAAGAAAATCAACCCTGAATATTCATTGGAAGGACTGATGCTGAAGCTGAAGCTCCAATACTTTGGCCACCTGATACAAAGAGCTAACTCATCGGAAAAGACCCTGATGCTGGGAAAGATTGAAGGCAAGGGGAGAAGGGGGGCAACAGGGGATGAAATGGTTGGATGGCATCCATGACTCAATGGACAGAAGCTTGAGCAAACTCTGGGAGATAGTGAAGGACAGGGAAGCCTGACATGCCGCAGTTCATGGGGTTGCAAGGAGCTGGACATGACTTAGTGACTGAACCTCAACAAGACAGACCATGTATTTTGGTGTGTGTTTGTGGTATGTGAGCTGACACTAGAAGGCAGCGCATCCCCCTGGTTCCACTTTGGCTGGGAGCATGCACATTGGGTGACTCAAATCTTACCCAAGAATGGTGGGACAGCCCCAGGAGAACTGACTTGGATGTTTACAAATAGCATGTTAGTGAGTCTCTGAGTTTGCAGAAACATGGTCGGCAAACCTGAGGGTCAACTTTATATACCAATGAACCAGGGTCAGATTTTCCTCCGCTTAACCATCCAGAAGGTGGCCAGGAGCCAATCAGTAGAAAAAAGACTCCAGTGTGGTGGTGAATCAAGTAGACACGGTGCGATGTAAGCACTCAACTGTCACCCAGACGGTTATGTATAAAAGGAGACAACAGACTCAGAATAGCAAGTGTCAGCTGAGGGCCGTCAGAAGTAACAGGTGTCAGCCGAGAAGGGTTCAGTTCAGTCAGTTCAGTCACTCAGTCGTGTCCGACTCTTTGCGACCCCATGGACTGCAGCACACCAGACCTCCCTGTCCATCACCAACTCCCAGAGCCTACTCAAACTCATGTCCATTGTGTCGGTGATGCCATCCAACCATCTCATCCTCTGTCATCCCCTTCTCCTTCCACCTTCAATCATTCCCAGCATCAGGGTCTTTTCCAGTGAGTCAGTTCTTCACATCAAGTGGCCAAAGTATTAGAGCTTCAGCTTCAGCATCAGTCCTTCCAATGAATTTTCAGGACTGATTTCCTTTAGGATGGACTGGTTGGATCTTTTTGCAGTCCAGAGGACTCTCAAGAGTCTTCTCCAACACCACAGTTCAAAAGTCTGAATTCTTTGGTGCTCAGCTTTCTTTATAGCCCAACTCTCACATCCATACATGACTACTGTATGAGAAAGATATGCAAGAGTAAATAAGGAGCTCGTAGGAGAATGAAGAAAAGTGTGAGTCCTTGGGGCTGCTGGTGTTCCCATCTCTTTCAGAATTTTCCAGTTTATTGTGATCCACACTGTCAAAGGCTTTGGCATAGTCAATAAAGCAGAAATAGGTGTTTTTCTGGAACTCTCTTGCTTTTTCGATGATCCAGGGTATGTTGGCCATTTGATCTCTGGTTCCTCTGCTTTCTCTAAAACCAACTTGAACATCTGGAAGTTCACAGGTCACATATTGCTGAAGCCTGGCTTGGAGAATTTTGAGCATTACTTTACTAGCGTGTGAGATGAGTGCAATTATGCAGTAGTTTGAGCATTCTTTGGCATTGCCTTTCTTTGGGATTGGAATAAAAACTGACGTTTTCCAGTCCTGTGGCTACTGCTAAGTTTTCCAAATGTAATGGCATAAAGAGCCTCTTGATGAAAGTGAAAGAGGAGAGTGAAAATTTGGCTTAAAGCTCAACATTCAGAAAACTAAGATCATGGCCCATCCGGTCCCATCACTTCATGGCAAATAGATGGGGAAACAGTGGAACACTGGCTGGCTTTATTTTTCTGGGCTCCAAAATCACTGCAGATGGTGGTTGCAGCCATGAAATTAAAAGACACTTGCTCCTTGGAAAGAAAGTTATGACCAACCTAGACAGCATATTAAAAAGCTGAGACGTTACTTTGCCAACAAAGTCTGTCTAGTCAAGGCTGTGGTTTTTCCAGTAGTTGTGTATGGATGTGAGAGTTGGACTATAAAGAAAGCTGAGCACAGAAGAATTGATGCTTTTGAACTGTGGTGTTGGAGAAGACTCTTGAGAGTCCCTTGGACTGCAAGGAGATCCAACCAGTCCATCCTAAAGGAGATCAGCCCTGGGTGTTCATCAGAAGGACTGACGTTGAAGCTGAAACTCCAATACTTTGGCCACCTGATGCGAAGAGCTGACTCATTGGAAAAGACCCTGATGCTGGGAAAGATTGAGGGCTGGAGGAGAAGGGGACGACAGAGAATGAGATGGTTGGATGGCATCACCGATTCGATGGACATGGGTTTGGGTGGACTCCAGGAGTTGGTGATGGACAGGGAGGCCTGGCGTGCTGTGGTTCATGGGGTCACAAAGAGTCGGACATGACTGAGGGACTGAACTGAACTGAACTGGGGCCGCTGAGTGAAGCTGAGCCCATTGGGGGTTTACGCCAGGGGAGAGTGTGCCAGGGACTCAATTAAGGATGAATGTCATGATTAAGGCCCGATCAGCCTGATTTTCATGCAGGCGCCCGTATTTCTTTACATTTGCCAGCCTCGCCCGTTTCTGCAAAATACAAAGGAAGAAATGCTGTTACTTCCCCTAATACTGGGGTGAAACCAAAGAAGGGGGAAACGAAATGACCCGCCCCCAAATCCTCCGTTAAACCCACCAGGAGGCTGTAATAGATACAGTCCATCAGCCTGCCACTCCCTGAGGACAGACTTGGAGACATCTGTTACAAATTTTAGAAACTTCTCTGCTCTTGTTTTGTTAACTGTGGAGGGAGCAAAACATTCAGTCATGGCTGGTGAGGCCTACTTATAGTACAAGGGGGAGAAAAGGTATAGTCTGGTGGCTCAGATGGTAAAGAATCTGCCCACAGTGCAGGAGACCGGCTTCAATTCTTGGGTCACAAAGATTCCATGGTCTGGAGAATCCCATGGATAGAGGAGCCTGGAAGGCTACAGTCCATGGGGTCGCAAAGAGTCGGACACCACTGAGCAAGTAACACTTTGATTTTCTGTTTGTAGAACATATATCGTTAACCTTAAAAATGCATTCCAGTATACAGTAGGTGCAGACAAATACTGCTTCAGTCCACTTATGCCGTTACTTCCTTGGTGGCTCAGACAGTAAAGACTCTACTTGCAATGCGGGACACCTGGGTTCAATCCTGAGTTGGGAAGATCCCCTGGAGGAGGGCATGGCAACCCACTCCAGTATTCTTGCCTGGAGAATCCCATGGGCAGAGGAGCCTGGCAGGCTAGAGTCCATGGGTTTGCAAAGAGTCGGACACGACTGAGTGACTGACACTTTCGCTAGAATAGTCAAATAGGTAGTCAGAAGGTACATTCGTAGGTGCCAGGGACTAGCGAGTAGGGAGGTGGGATGGAGGGAGGTGGGGAGAGGGCATGGGTAGTTAAGTGTTTAATGGGGACAGAGTTTCAGTTGAAGAAGGTGAAAGATTCAGGAGCTGGATGATGGTGCTGTTCGCACCACAATGGGAACATACTCATTGCCGCTGAACTGTGCAATTAAATATGGTTAGAATAGTATGTCTTATAATACCTGACTTCTCCCACAATAAAAAGAGTTTTTGAAAAAGTGCAGCAAATCTGCCCTGCCCCTAAATCCGGTCCAGTCATTTTAACCTTCTAGACAACTTTCTGAGGTTTATAGCGCTGCTCACCAGTCATCATCATCTTTAAAGTTAAAAGAAAAAGTATTATTATTATGAGCAGTGAAATCACTATATAATTTTCCAATTAACTGGAGAAAGCTTGCAAGGCATGCCCTGAAGTCCTCATTTCTACCTTGAGCGTATCACATCTACCTTGATCACCTACACATAACCGTCTGGAGCTGAAAGGCTGTCTGAGGGGCTCGAGGGGGAGGCGGCACCGGCCCGCCCCTACATGCTCGTGTTGGACTGTGTTGGGCCCTTTGGTTGGTCGGCTTCCCCGAGTGTTTCTGAGAGTCTTTTGTTGTCCATGGGGATACAGCCACTAATTTGGCCAGTTCCAAGCAGGAAAGATCAAGTGTAGATTTCATATCTGAGTTTTAAGTGCTGGTAAAAAGTTGCATTAAGTTATCAAATGCACCTCCATCCTGCCTTAATCGCCAAGTGGCTCTGTAGTTTGGGAGTTACTCTGCATCCCAAAGAAAAGAAAAAGCTTTCCGTGTAATTGGTTTGGGCAAATGGGGATTGATCCAGTTACTTTTAAAGAACTCGAATCCAGATGGTGTTGGCTGAATACCTTTCTGGGCTGGGTACCTGGTTACTGAATAAAGTGTTCGTTTTTGTAGGAGGTGAAATCTTTGGTTAGAAAGGCACAGCGAGGCTCCTGCAGATTGTTCAAAAGTAAAATAGTGAGTGTTGTCATACAAGTGTAATTCAAGTGTGACACAGCCCATTCAGAGCAATTTGTAATCAGTTTCCTATCTTTCTCTATCTGTATATGTGTCCATCCATAGGCACAGACGTATAGCATATGGATGGTCTTCTGGTTTAATCGCTCAGCTGTGTCTGACTCTTCTGTGACCCCATGGACTGGAGCCAGCCAGGCTCCTCTGCCCATGGGATTTCCTAAGCAAGAATACTGGAGTGGGTTGCCATTTCCTTCTCCAAGGGACCTTCCCGACCCAGGGATTGACCCTGTTTCTCCTGCTTGGCAGTCAGATTCTTTACCAGTGAGCCATCTGTGAAACCCATAATATATGCATCTGCTGTGCTATGCTTAGTCGCTCAGTCATGTCCGACTCTTTGCGACCCCATGGACTGGAGCCAGCCAGGCTCCTCTGTCCATGAGGATTCTCTAAGCAAGAATACTGGAGTGGCTTGCCATGCCCTCCTCCAGGGGATCTCCAACCCATTGATCAAACCCAGGTTTCCCACACTGCAGGTGGATTCTGTACCATCTGAGCCACAAGGGAAGCCCAAGAACACTGGAGTGGGTAGTCTATTCCTACTCCAGGGGAGCTTCCTGACCCAGGAATTGAATCAGGGTCTCCTGCATTGCAGGCAGATTCTTTACCAGCTGAGCTATCAGGGAAGCCCAATATAAGCATATATGTATATATATGTAAATCTTTATTGTGTCATAAACGATGGAGAAAGTCCTCCTTCTGGGCTTTATAAGGATCGCACCAACATAGCCATGGAAATTACTTGAAGCTAAAGGATTGGGTACATGTATGGGTCCTATAGGAGGGAGACATAGTACATCACGGGCTTCCCAGGTGGCTTAGTGGTAAAGAATCTGCCTGCCAGTGCAGGATTTGCAGGAGGCTTGGGTTCAATCCCTGGGTTGGGAAGATCCCCTGGAGTAGAAAATAGTAACCCATCCCAAGATTCTTGCCTGGAAAATCCCATGACAGAGGAGCCTGGTGGGCTCCAGTCCATGGGGTTGTGAAAGAGTTAGACACAGCTGAGCACACAGCACACACACGTGGTACACCACGCAGGGAGCCATGCGGGAGGAGCATCCAGGGAACAGCTCAGCCAAGCAGGTGGGGAGTCGACAGAGAGAGCGGACCTGTGGGCAAGTGCCTTCATCGGAGGTCAAGGTGGACACAACAAAAGTCACAAGGGGTTTTGTTGGTGTGTTTGAATGACACTAGGTCAACACTTCATGGCAAATAGAGGGGGAAACAATGGAAATAGTGACAGACTTTATTTTCCTGGGCTCCAAAATCACTGCAGATGGTGATTGTAGCCATGAAATTAAAAGACGTTTGCTCCTTGGAAGAAAAGCTATGACCAATCTAGACTGCATATTAAAAATCAGGGACATTACTTTACCAACAAAGGTCTGTCTTCAAAGCTATGGTTTTTCCAGCCGTCATGTATGGATGTGAGAGCTGGACTATAAAGAAAGCTGAGCACGAAGAATTGATGCTTTTGAACTGTGGTGTTAGAGAAGACTCTTGAGAGTCCCTTGGACTGCAAGGAGATCCAACTAGTCCATCATCAAGGAAACCAGTCCTGAATATTCATTGGAAGGGCTGATGCTGAAGCTGAAACTCCAGTACTTTGGCCACCTGATGTGAAGAGCTGACTCATTTGAAAAGACCCTGATGCTGGGAAAGATTGAAGGTGGGAAGAGAAGGGGATGACAGAGGATGAGATGGTTGAATGGCATCACTGATGCAATGGACTTGAGTTTGAGTGAACTCCTGGAGTTGGTGATGGACAGGGAGGCCTGGAGTGCTGCAGTCCATGAGGTCACAAAGAGTCAGACAGGACTGAGTGATTGAACTGAACTGAACTGAAGTCAGACTCAGGAGAGCATGTAGTAGGGACTAGACTCATCACACCCGTGCGCCTGGTTGCCTGGGTGGGATGCTCACAGCCTGTTTGTGGGCGTGCTGAGGCCCATTCCATTAGGAATACAGATCTTCAAATTGCCAGCACAATTACCTGGCAAGATCTATGAGGACTGGGTGATGTCAGTGATGTAAGAATTAGTCAGAATCTACTACTCAGGCATTCTCCTCTGGTCTTGCTCCGCTGGGCTTACTCACTCCCTCATTGAAAAACTATCCATTGCCTTCCGACTCTGTGTCAGACTCTTTCTAGGTTCTGGGAATACGGCAATGAATAAAACAGTGTTCCCACTTCCGTGCAGAAGGGTCGAAACTGACAGCATGTCTGCATGGAGTGGAAGGCAGCAGAATCAAGGCTGGAGGGCCAGGTAGTGCCTGCCTCTCAGAGCAGCCAGGGAACCCTGTCTGATGAGGTCACCTTTGCACAAGGGCAGGATGAGGGGAGGGAGGGGGAAAGTAGATATTAGAAGGGAGAAGCTTCCTGATGGACAGACCAGCCAAAGCAAAGGTTCTGAGGTGGGAGTGTACACAGCAGTGTTGAGAAACAAGAAGAGCACGGGGGCCAGAGCTGAGGGGGAGAGTACACGGATGAGGTCAGGGACGTCCCAGGTGGTTCAGCAGCTAAGACTCCAGGCTACCAATGCAGGGTGCCAGGGTTCGATCCCTGGTCAGGGAACTGGATTCCACGTGCCACAACTATGAGTTTACATGCCACAGCTAAAGATCCCATGTGCCACAACCAAGACCCAGCACAGCCACATAAATAAAGGATGAAGCCAGACAGGTAGTGGAGGGAGGCCTCAATCTCACAAGCACTTTAGATTTTTTTGTTTGAGTGGAGTTGAAAGCCGTATAATGGATTGACGTATGTAGACAAATGCTTAGGCATAAGGACCTGATCCATATGTATAAATACACAGCTGGGCTTCACACAGAAAAACCCACTTCATATGTATGAATATACCTGGGGAGAGTATGTGGTTTGGTGAATCAGAGGGCCAGTGAGCAGAGAGAAAAGGAGATGTAGGGAGAAAAACTAACAAAATAAGAGATCATTGAATGAGTGATTGCTGGAAACCAGAATTAAATATGAGAATTCAAAGCCCAGGGGAAGTGAGTAAATGGAACCTGGGTGCCATGTGGCACTTATGGAAAATGAAAAAGTGTTCATTCCTCAGGGCGGAAAGGTCACAGAAAGCTGGGGGCTGTCACTTTTCTCGTCAAACGTTAGCAACTAATTTCCATTTTCTCCATTATTATTGATCAAAATTAGAGAATATTTTTAATCACATACACTTTGGGGTTTCTTTATATGCTCTTGAAACAATGGCAAGCATGGAAAATTTTGTAGGTTATGTACCTTTAGAAATAGTTTTTTTTTTTTTTTTTTTGCTTTCCTGGTAGCTCAGTGGTAAAGAATCCACCTACCACTGCAGGAGACGTGGGTTTGATCCCTGCTCTGGTAAGATCTCACATGCCTGAGAGCAGCTAAGCCCCTGTGTCACAACTGCTGAGCCTGTGCTCTAGAGTCTGTACCCTGCAACAGGAGAAGCTACTGCGATGAGAAGCCCGTGTGCCACGACTATAGAGCAGCCCATGCTCCCCACAAGTAGAGAAAAGCCCTCGCACAGCAGTGAAGACCCAGCACAGCCATAGATAAATAAAACTTTTTTAAAAATTTGTATTTTTATTTGATTTTAAGAAAATCAAGCATTGAAGATTGAAGGCAGGAGGAGAAGGGGACGACAGAGGATGAGATGGTTGGATGGCATCACCAACTCAATGAGTTTGAGCAAGCTCCGGGAGTTGGTGATGAACAGGGAAGCCTGGCATGCTGCAGTCCATGGGGTCGCAAAGAGTCAGACATGACTGAGTCACTGAACTGAAGAAAATCAAGCAGCTTTATTGTCAAAAAGAACGTTAATGGTTTGAGTTTGCTGAAAAAAGTGATTGAAAACTGGATTTTCTAAATTTGTAGGTTCAAAGGAATATATCAGAAGCCAGCAAAACGTTTCCAAGTTAGCACTCAGCCAGTTCTTTTTGGAAGTGTGTTCGTGTGTATACAAAAAGCTTCCATGGCACCCTTAAACCTGGGGACAAATGATTAATGGTATAACCCTCACCATGAATATGAGCCTGTTCTTGGGCAGTTTTATAGAATGTGAAAACAGGCGTCATCTACTCTGCTACCAGATGTCTTAATCTTAAACCCAAACCCAGGCTAAGCTTGGAAGCAGCAGATCTCGGGCTGCTTGTCCTTGCCTGTTTTGGGGCTCCCTTTCCCATAGAGATTGGACTTCCAGTCTTTTCTTCCTTGTACACTCATGCTGTCCTCAGGGAATGAAACTGGCATGCCCAGTCACTGTGCAAGCTGCTCTTGCTGTGCTAAGTCGCTCAGTTGTGTCTGACTCTGTGCAACCCTATGGATTATCGCCCACGAGGCTCCTCTGTCCATGGGATTCTCCAGGCAAGAATACTGGAGTGGGTTGCCATGCCCTCCTCCAGGGTATCTTCCCGACCCAGGGATCGAACCCTTTTATGTTTAACCTGCACTGGCAGGCAGATTCTTTACCACTAGTGCCACCTGGAAGCCCCTAAAGTAGGTATCAATTCAGTTCAGTCCCTCAGTCGCGTCTGACTCTTTGTGACCCCAGGGACTGCACGCCAGACTTCCCTGTCCATCACTGTATTACAGAAGAGAAACTGAGATGTAAAGGAGTTAGGTTTAACATGCCTGAAAAGCTCCGGACCTGAGGGGTCTCAAAGCCCGAATTCCCTACGTCCCAGCCTGTGGCCTCCACATCTGTGCTTGGGCACTTTTATCCAGGGCCAGCACTCTCTGGGGCACTGCAGCACTCTGCTCACTGTCCCATCTGCTTCCTACACTCACCAGCACCGGGAAACTTGCCTGCCTGATGAGCATTCCATAAAAGCCCACTTAGTCTCTGCTTCACATTTTCGCTGAAAGTTTTTTTTTAAAGTTTCAAAAAGTCAGTGGCATTGTGAAGAGTGATGATTAGTTGGCTAATCAATGAGACCTCTAATCCTTTTTATCTCCTTAGTAATTTAATTCTGGGGCTTCCCATGGGGCACAACTGTAAAGAATCCGCCTGCCAATGCAAGAGACGCAGGTTTGATTCCTAGGTTGGGAAGATCCCCTGGAGGAGGAAATGGCAACCCACTCCAGTATTCTTGCCTGGAGAATCCCTTGGACAGAGGAGCCTGGTGGGCTGCTGTGCCTGGGGCTGAAAAGAGTCGGACACGACTGAGCAACTAAGTACAGCACACAGTGTGTTTTATCCTTTAACTCACTTCAATGATAGCAAGATCTGAGCTCAAAGAAAGTGTTATCAGCTCAGTCCTGTCTGACTCTGCAACCTCATGGACTGTAGCCCGAAGTCTTCTCTGTCCATAGATTCTCCAGGGAAGAACACTGGAGTGGGTAGCCATTCCATTCTCCAGGGGATCTTCCTGACCCAGGGATTGAACCCAGGTCTCCTGCACTGCAGGCAGATTCTTTCCTGTCTGAGCCACCAGGGAAGCCCTTAGCTCAATGATTCCCCTAAATGAGGATTGAAAGTCATGTGGAATGTTGTCAACAGCACCATCACAAATCAATGAGATAAACACTAAAAAGCTAAAAGTTGTGGTATACTCCTCAAAGACTTAGCAGCTTCCTACTTAACACAAGTCCCAGGTGACAGAATGCCAGAGCATTAGTCAGGGTAGGTTAGCTGCTGAAACCCACAACACAGCTGCCAAATCTTGCTGGGATGATGAGGGTAAAGCCCTCTTTCCTGCTCATGCCGTGGTCTAGTGGGACTGGACAAGTGGGGAGGCTGTGCTCCATGTGGTCATTCAGGCACTCGGTTCCTTCTGTCTTGGGCTTTCTCCATCTTCTGGGTCTTCAGACTTTGTCCTTGTCTCTCTCTTTTTAAACTTGTTTTTAAAAACCGCTTGTTTCTTTCTTTGTGCTGGGCCTCAGTCGTGGCACTCAGGATCTCCCTTGCATCATGAGGGCTCACTCGCTGCATCCGGAAGCCTCGGTGGTTGTGGCACACTGGCTTAGCTGATCTGCAGCAGGTGGGATCTTAATTCTCTAACCAAGAATCCCGTGTCCCCTGCATTGAAAAGTGGATTCTTAAGCACTGGACCACCAGAGAGGCCCCTGTCCTTGCCTGCTTTGTCTTCCATATGTGACGGCAGACGAGACAGAGGGAGTAGAGGGTCACACGAGGAGTCTCCAGCGCCCCGCCGCCAAGTCACCAGCATCATTTCTGCCCTCTTGCTATTAGCCGGGATTTTCCACTGGCCCACTGTATTGCCAGGAGATCTGGAAAACCTGCTTCTCTCTGGTGCTCGGGAAGAACTGTATTGTCTCTGCCCTGCCTAGACTCTCACTTCACCTCTGCACTCCGCAGTTTTGGGGCCAGGATCTAGTGCCTCACTTAAGAGCAGTGTAGCTACCTCGGTCGTCCCTGTCTGTGATTCCCTCTCAGACATCTAGGAGACGTCCGATCTCTGGTTCTAATTAAACTCTGGAGTCAACTTTTTTGAGCCAAACCTGGCACTGAAGAAGAGACTTAAAGGCTAAACTCGCTTTTTGATCTTAATGCTCTTGGGGGTGCGGTGCCCAGCCCTGAGCCCTTTATCCACTGGGGGCCTTTGCTGCGTCCTCAGACTCACTGACTCATTGCTCTAAAGCCGCGTGGGCCGCCCCCTTCTCCTGCTCCAGCCAATTCTCTAAACACCCTCGCCTACAGAAAAGAAAAAAAAATAACCCTTTTCTGGAAAAGAACTTCAAACATGTAGAAACACCTTTGCATATTTGTGAATAAAAGGGTGTAGTCTCTTATCTAAAACATTAAGGGACTGCAGGGTGCTGCTTTATTGTAAAAAAAAAAAATGAGGGGTGGGAAGAACAAGGACAATACAATTGAATTCCATTCTCTTCCCAGAAGTAAGGTTGTGAAATTGGCCCCCGGTGATTAGCGGACTTGAGCATGCAGATGTGCAGCCAGGGAGGGATGTATTGACATCCTGAGCTTGGACTGACTCAGGCAACCTCAGCCCTTGGCAAACTTGGACTTTAGTGTAGGGCTTCTGGCTGCAGGGGGCAAAAAAGAGGAAGAATCTGGAGCATGTTGGGTCTCTTCTAAATACTGTGTGTGTTCTCAGTCACTAAGTCGTGTCTGAATTTTTGCGACCCCATGGACTGTAGCCCGCCAGGCTCCTCTGTCCATGGGACTTCTCAGACAAGAATCCTGGAGTGGGTTGTCATTGATTGGACCCCAGTCTCCTGCATTGGCAGAAGGATTCTTTACCACTGAGCCACTAAATATTAGTGGCTTCTTAAACATCTGCTGGATCATGGAAAAAGCAAGAGAGTTCCAGAAAAACATCTATTTTTGCTTTATTGACTATGCCAAAGCCTTTGATTGTGTGGGTCACAATAAACTGTGGAAAATTCTGAAAGAAATGGGAATACCAGACCACCTGACCTGCCTCTTGAGAAACCTATATGCAGGTCAGGAAGCAACAGTTAGAACTGGACATGGAACAACAGACTGGTTCCAAATAGGAAAAGGAGTCTGTCAAGGCTGTATATTGTCACCCTGCTTATTTAACTTATATGCAGAGTACATCATGAGAAACCCTGGGTTGGAAGAAGCACAAGCTGGAATCAAGATTGCTGGGAGAAATATCAATAACCTCAGATATGCAGATGACACCACCTTATGGCAGAAAGTGAAGAGGAACTAAAAAGCCTCTTGATGAAAGTGAAAGTGGACAGTGAAAAAGTTGACTCAAAGCTCAACATTCAGAAAACAAAGACCATGGCATCTGGTCCCATGACTTCAGGGGAAATCGATGGGGGAACAGTGGAAACAGTGTCAGACTTTATTTTTCTGGGCTCCAAAATCACTGCAGATGGTGACTGCAGCCATGAAATTAAAAGACACTTACTCCTTGGAAGGAAAGTTATGACCAACCTAGATAGCATATTGAAAAGCAGAGACATTACTTTGCCAACAAAGGTCCATCTAGTCAAGGCTATGGTTTTTCCTGTGGTCATGTATGGATGTGAGAGTTGGACTATGAAGAAAGCTGAGTGCCGAAGAATTGATGCTTTTGAACTATGGTATTGGAGAAGACACTTGAGAGTCCCTTGGACTGCAAGGAGATCCAACCAGTCCATTCTGAAGGAGATCAGCCCTGGGATTTCTTTGAAAGGAATGATGCTGAAGCTGAAACTCCAGTACTTTGGCCACCTCATGCAAAGAGTTGACTCATTGGAAAAGACTCTGATGCTGGGAGAGATTGGGGGCAGGAGGAGAAGGGGACAACAGAAGATGAGATGGCTGTATGGCATCACTGACTTGATGGACGTGAGTCTGAGTGAACTCTGGGGGTGGGTGATGGACAGGGAGGCCTGGCATGCTGCAATTCATGGGGTCGCAAAGAGTCGAACATGACTGAGCAACTGAACTGAACTGAAACCTTATTTATTTAAAAGAAGTAAAAAGAGAAAGAACAAGAAGGAAAGAGGAGAAGGAAAGAAGTGAGGAAAATTTTCTTTTCCTTCCAAGCTCAGCAAATGACATTGCTGACATTTCTGGACATTGCGTGATGGCTGCTACTGGGGCTGTGTGCTTGTTTTTGAGTTGACCATCCAACCTCTGGGGCTCAGAGCAGAGAGGGCCGGCTAGGCTTGTGATTTGCATGGAATCAGTGAGAGCGCTGAGTAAATCCATGTTCTTCGAGATTGACCGTGTGGAAGGGACTCACTTCCCTGGTGGTCCAGTGGTTAGGACTTTGCCTTCTGCTGCAGGGGGTGTGGTTTCAACCCCTGGTTGGATTCCTGAGAGCCCATATTTCTTGTGGCCAAAGAGCCAAAATATAAAACAGAGACAATATTGTAACAGATTCAATAAAGAATTAAAAAATGGTCTACAGACACAGAGAAAAATAATCTTTAAAAGATTTACTTTGTGATAGCAATACCTTAGTGTCAGGCAGTGGTTTATGGGTGATGGAAGATACTGTCCCCACCGATTCTGAAAGGTGATAGTCACACCGTAATCCCAGGTTGAACCCTGGCCTCAGGGCTTTTAATCCTCTGTGCTCCTCCCACTTCCTCCCTGTCCATCCCCCTGCTTCAGGATGAGGATGTTCCAGCTGTATGGGATTCTGAAATGCTTTCTGAAACCATCCAAGTTAGATGCACCTCTTAGCTCTGACCATGTAGCTCTGACCACTACAGACGCCGTGCGTACTCCCTTCACAATGATGCTCTTAACAGTAACCCTCAGGTGCTAACGGGGGGTGGGCAGGAACTGATCAAATATGTGGGCTAGAGTCCACCTGTAGGTCCGTCCTCACATTCCAGCTCACGGAGGTGTCTCTGTGATTCAGAGAAGTCCTGAGGGGCAAGAACAGTTTGCCTTGGTTTAACACATAGTTCCAAGATGAATTTTGGGTGCGTGTTTGCCCAGTAGTGTCTGACTCTTGCAATCCCATGGAATGCAGCCCACCAGGCTCTTCTGTCCATGGGATTTCCCAGGCAGGAATACTGGAGTGGGTTGCCATTTCCTTCTCCAGAGGATCTTCCTGACGCAGGGATAGAACCTGTGTCTCCTGCATTGGCAGGTGGGTTCTTTACCACTGCACCACCTGGGAAGCCTTAATTTGGATAGACCCTTCTTTCCCCCCAGCATAACACCTGCTCCTTCCATAGAACACATTGTCTCCCCGCTCCCCCCACTGCCCTACCCACCCCGGCTCCCTGATTCTTTGGTCCTTCAGGGCTCCCTGGATTATTTGTGTATAAATGGGTTTTTTCCTTGGAGATGCACTGGACATGATGATTCGAAGACTGTCTTCCCTGAGTCTTTCTGAAGATGGAGAAGAGCTTCTGTTCCTCTTAGGGATCCTTTCCCATGAACCTCTCACCCACCTTTAGAAACAGGAAAACATCAAAGCCTTTATCTAAACTCCTCTAAGATCTGCCCAGCTGAAGCCTCTCTGGATGTGCCTTTGTGGAAGGTGCGAGCCGTGGCTGGGGCTGTAGGAATTTCTGCTGATATGCAGTGGAGGGTTCACCAGGGAAGAGAGCCGACACCTTCCCACTGCTCCCTCTCCCCCAGTTTAAACAAGGGTCAATGGAACATTTCCAGGCCATTCCAGATTCCAAGGAGCGATTTCCTAACAGTTTGTGCACTTTTGCCTTCTTTCAGAGTAGTAAATATTTGCCCACAAATAGGCAGACAGTGAAAACGCTGGCTGAGAGTATTAACACATAAAGCATTTTTGACTGACCCAACGTGATGGGGCATTTGAGCCAGAGAGAACTCTTAACAAAAGCTGCATCTTTAAAAAGGATCCCATCTGGGGACTTCCCTGATGTGCTGACTCAGCCCAACACCCTGGAAAGGGTGGGCATGCTCAGTGGGGAAGGTGACTGTGTGCTGGAAGGGGCTTTAATTGGGAGCAAGTCGTCCACTCTGCACTTCGTTCAAGGTCAGCCTTGGCAGTAGTCCAGTAGTTAAAACTCTGTGCTTCTAATTCAGGGGGCACGGATTTGATCCCTGGTCAGAAAACTAATATCCCACATGCCATGTGGAGGGACAAAAAAAAAAAAGAAAACAAATTAAATAAAATTAGATTGTTATATTTTTTAAAAAGGATCCTAGCCAAGAAACCGAGGTATTGGGGAAGCTAAGTGCTATGGTCTGAATGTGTGCGTATTCCCCAGCCCCCTGCCCCGACCTCCACTCCAACATATTGACATCCTAACTCCCAAAGGGAAGGTGTTAAGAGGTGGGGCCAAGGGTGGAGCTTAAGTCATGAGGGCGGAGCCTTCCTGAATGGTCTTTACTTGCTAAGTTGTGTCCCACTCTTTAGGACCACATGGACTGCAGCCTTCACGTCTCTCAGAGTTTGCCAAAGTTTATGTCCACTGAGACGGTGACGCTCTCCAACCATCTCATCCTCTGCCACTCCTTTCTTCCTTTGCCTTCAATCTCCCAGCCTTTGAGAATAGGATTCACTAGTCCCATGACTCCTTAAGGAAGAGACCTATGGAGTTCCCTGGCCCTTCCACAGTGAGAAGAGGCCATCTGAGAACCAGGAAGAGGGCTCTCACCAGAACGTGACTGTGTTGGTCCCTTGATCTTGGACTTCCAGCCCCTAGAACTGTGAGAAATGAATTCCATAAGCCACGCTGCCTGTGGATTTCATTAGCGCATCCTGAATGGCATGCGTGCTAAGTCGCTTCAGTGGTGTCTGACTCTTTGTGACCCTATGGGCCCCGCCAGGCTCCTCTGTCCATGGGGATTCTCCAGGCTAGAATGCTGGAGTGGGTTGCCATTTCCTCCTCTTCGGGATCTTCCCAACCCAGGGATCCAACCTGCATCTCCTGCGTTGGTAAGTGGGTCCTTTATATCCCTAGGGCCAACTTGGAGGCCCATCCTGAATGAAGGTGCTCAGTGATGTGCTGACTCAGCCAACACCCTGGAAAGGGTGGGCATGCTCAGTGGGGAAGGTGACTGTGTGCTGGAAGGGGCTTTAGATTGGGAGCAAGTCATCCACTCTCTGCACTTCGTTCAAGGTCAGCCTTGGCAGTGGACTCAGCTCCCCCACAGTTCCCACCTTTATCCTGTGAGAAGGCTGATCCAGAGGGCATCTTCCCAGCTCCTGGGGTCCTCTTTCCCAAGAATCTCTTCCTCCACTGACTTCTTATACCCTCTGCCATGTCCATTTCCATCACTTGTAACTGCTCCACCTTGAAATCTGATCAAGCAACTTTGGGCCACGGGGTCCTCCCTCTCCGGCTCGCTGGTATGACTGCCCCCACTGACCCTGAGGATCTCAGCAGACCTCTGTGCCTCTGGTCCTCTCCTGTGACTGCCTCTTTCCCTGTATTTATTTGTTTATTTCTCTAAAATGTACTAATTTATTTATTTCTGGCTGCACTGGATCTTCACTGTCCCAAGCGGGCTTTTCTCGAGTTGTGGTGAGTGGGGGCTGCTCTCAGCTCCCTATTGTGGTGACCTCTCTTGTTGTAGAACACAGGCTCCAGGTGCTCGGATTTCAGTAGTTCCAACACATGGGCTTAGTAGACCTGCAGCAGGTGTGATCTTCCCGGACCAGGGATCGAACCCACGTCCCCTGCATTGGCAGACAGATTCTTAACCATTGGACCTCCAGGGAAGTCCCAACTTACCTATATTTAGCTTGGAGCCCACAGTTCATCATTTCCAGCTCTCTCTTGCCAACACCCCCTTTCAAATTTGTCTGACCCTAACCCACAGTGAGAAATGTAGTTTAAATATGACCTCGGACTCCTGTGCCTTTGTATTTATACACACACACATGTACATACATAGGTTCTCTCCCAACCTCAACCCAGTCGTAATTATTGAAACATCCCTCCCTGGTCATCAGTCGTTATGACTAAGCCTTATTTCTCTCCTCATTTTCACCAAGTCATTTTAAGGGTCATCTGTACAAACTCTTAGTTTCCTGGGCTGCTCTCATTGTCACCCAGCATAAATTGATTCTCTTACAGTTCTGGAGGTCAGAAGTCTAAAATCAAGGTGTCGGCAAAGCTGTGTTCTTTGGGGGGAATTCAGGGTACCATCTGTTTCCTTGTCTTTCCCAGTTTCTAGATACCGCCTGCATTTTTGGCTCATGGCAGAACCTCTAGTTCTGTGGCTACACCTCTTTCCTCTGACTCTGATCTTCTTGCTTCCGTCTTATAAGGACCTTGGAATTATATTGGTGTCTCCTAGATCATCCAAGGTGTCTTGCCATCTCAAGATCTTTAAATTAATCATAACTGCAAAATCCCTTTTGTGATGTAAAGTAACATATTGATAGATTCTGGGGACTGGTCCCTGTGGACATTTGCAGGGGATTCTTCTGTCTACCAGGTGAGCCATTTGCTTATTTTTTATTTATTCATTTGGCTGTGTGGGGTCTTAGTTGTAGCATGCAGGATCTTTTGTTGTGTCCTACGGATTCTCTAGTTGCAGCTCATGGGCTCACGAGTTGTGGTGCCTGGACTTAGTTGCATTGTGGCATGTAGGACCTTAGTTCTCCAACCAGGGATTGAACCCACGTCCTCTGCATTGCAGGGCAGATTCTTAACCACTGGACCACCAGGGAAGTCCCCATTTTCTTAACTTCTGCTCACTTTCAACCTTTTCTAAACAGGCTCCCATTACCCACTCACCATCCCAAATGCCCCTCAAAGTGGTCCTTGATGACCTCCATGTTGCTGAAAGCAGCAGTAGTTCTAACTGTCCTTCTTTTGATCTCTTATCAGCTTCTGACACAGCTGAATGGGGCATAGAAAACACCTCTGGGGCCCCTAATGTGGGCAGGCTGACGGCTGGTCCACACGAGTGTTTCCTAGACTTTCATTTATTAACTTTCATAAGGGAATCTCTGACTCAAGAACTGTTAGACCATCAGCTCGGGGTTCTCCTTTCAGGTGGATAATGTCATGCAGAGCCTCAAATGACAGACAGTTTTGCATCATGGTAGCACAGAGTTGGGTTTCCCAGGTGGCTCAGAGGCAAAGAGTCCGCCTGCCAATGCAGGAGATGTGAGTTCAGTCAATCCCTGGGGCAGGAAGATCCCCTGGAGAAGGAAATGGCAGCCCACTCCAGTATTCTTGCCTGGAAAATTCCATGGACAGAGGAGCCTGGCAGGCTGCAGTCTATGAGGTCACAAAGAGTGGGACACAACTGAGCGACTAAACAATAGCAAGTGGAGTTAGAGACAGAGGCAGAGGATATTTTAAGGGCTTTTCCTGGACTTTCTTTATTAGTATACAGTATTGGTCACGAAGCTGCAGGTAAAGGTTTTTTAAACAAACATTTATCTCCTAACAAAAACGTGCACAGATCCTGAGTGCGCAGCCAGTGAACTTGGACACAGTGAAATGCGCAGCCACCCTTCAAGGAAAGAAAGAGCCCTGCCAGCTCGCATACACTCGCCCTCATGTCCCCTCCCTGTCACCTCACCCTCTCTTCCCTAAGGTCATACTAGCCTGGGGATGCATGGGTGGTTTTTAAACTTTTTCCTGTTTTGTTTTTTGTTTAACTGCATACAAATGTTTATATTATCTTATTTTAAAGTTTTAAAAATTCTTTTGACCACACCAATGGCATGTGGGATCTCACTTCCCTGACCAGGGCTCAAACCTCTTCTCCCCTGCATTGGAAGGGCCGAGTCTTAACCAGTGGACCACCAGGGAAGTCCAGATTATTTTTCCCTTTTAAATAGACTTTCTTTCTGAGAAGGCTTAGGTTCACAGGGAAATTGAGCAGAAAGTTCAGGGATTACACCCACGGCTTCCCCCACCATCCCACACACCCCGCACCAGCGGCACACTGTCACAACCAGGGGACCTGCTGTGACACCAGATTGCCACCCAGAGTCCGTAGTTCATACTGAGTTTCTCTCTTGATGCTGGGCTGGCTTTGATGGTTTCATCACCCTACAGTTCCTCTGTGCTCCACCTGTTCATCCCTCTCTCCCCCACGAACCTCTGGCAACCACTATATTTTCACTGTGTCCACAGTTTCACCTTTTCCTGAATGACATATAGTTGGAATCATGCGGTATGGAGCCTTTTCAAATTGGCTTCTTTCGCCTAATCATACATCTTATTTCACCTTGTTTCACCTATTCATATACATCTTACTTCCTCCATGCCTTTTGTGGCTTCATAGCTCATTTCATTTTTTGTTGTTGTTCAGTCACTAAGTCATGTCTGATTCTTTGTGACCCCGTAGACTGCAGCACACAAACTCCTCTATCCTCCACTATCTCCCAGAGTTGGCTTATGTGCATTGAATCAGTGATGCCATCCAACCATCGTCTGCCATCCTCTTCTCCTCCTGTCCTCAATCTTTTCCAGCATCAGGATCTTTTCCAGTGAGTCAGTCTTCACATCAGGTGGCCAAAGTATTGGAGCTTCAGCTTCAGTGTCAGTCCTTCCAATGAATATTCAGGGATGCTTTCCTTTAGGGTTGACTGGTTTGATCTCCTTGCAGTCCAAGGAATGAATAATATTCCATTGCTGGACTTAGGCCTAGGTTTCCGAAGAAGGAATTAGACCGAGTCTAGAGCAAGTTTTCCTGCTGAACTTGTAGAGTGTCAGAACTGATGTATCAGGAAGGATGCATCTCTCCTCAAAGTGCAAAAGGGCCGGAAAGACCTCCAGTTAATCAATTCTGTGCATCGAGCTTCTGTCTCCAGAACATCACTCTCAGGATATGAAGATCGTGGCAGGGAGGCTCTGGCCATTGCTGTGCATCTGGCTGTATTTTGATGTAAACAGTCCCACGGAGATCAAGTTTGTTTCCTGAAGACAACCTATTAACACATCACAAATTGGGTGATGAAAGGTGATAGTCCAAACACAGCAGAAGTTTCTTTCTCACTCACATGACAGTCTGTGCAGCAGGCAGCAATTCACTTCATCAATCTGGGAGTCAGGCCTCTTTGGTCTTGTGGCTCCATCTGTCCCAGGGCCTTAACATCATTTAGCCAGAGTAACACATGGCCTTTCGAACAGACATAAACTCTAAGCTGAGGTCATGCTCCCAGAACTGATTTAAGATTTCAGCCAGCTGAGCATCCCCATGAAGGATGGGGTATGATGGACAAGAACATTTTATTAACAAAGCTGAGGGGACCCAAGGATGAGAGTACCAGCCTGGAAAGCTTCAGGGTGGGTACCAGCCTGCGGGCAGCCTCAGAGCCACCCTGAGTTCCCCGATCCTAAGACCTCATAGAGAATCTTGCATAAATCATGGCTTCATTAGGGCCCACCTGTGTACCCTACAGGATGACACTGACCTGGGGCCCCAGGACCACCAAGGGATCTCTGCCTGGTCCCTCTCAGTGCCCCGAGGGGTTCACCTTATAAGCAACAACATTCCAACAAGCAGGGTCCTGACTCACAAGGTATGCGTGCATGCTAAGTCACTTCAGTCGCCGCAGCCCACTAGGCTCCTCTGTCCATGGGATTCTCCAGACAAGGATACTGGAGTGGGTTGCCGTGCCCTCCTCCAGGGGGTCTTCTGGACCCAAGGGTCAAATCCATGTCTCTTACATCTACTGCATTGGCAAGTGGGTTCTTTACCACTGATGTCACCTGATTCACAGGCCTGCTGCTTAATGGCAGTTTTGCTGCTCAAAGCTAGACTCTATTGCTGCTAAGTCACTTCAGTCGTGTTCGACTCTGTGCGACCCCATAGAGGGCAGCCCACCAGCCTCTCCCGTCCCTGGGATTTTCCAGGGCGAAGTTAATTCGGGGTGGCTGATTCTTTGGCCAATCTTATGATGATGGTTGTGGGTGGGAAGGAAAAAAGGAATTACAGCCGGACGCCTAAGGTCTGAATGCAGAGTGTTGGTGAGGGCGCCCAGTCTTCGCTTTCACACTGGGCAGGTGTGCGTTGGCAGGTGAGCCCCATCTAGGGCAGAGCATCTGAGTCCCTTCTCGGTGACCATCAGGAGAGCCCAGGGAGCTGGACTGGGCGCCTTTTGTCAAGCATTACGGTTCAGAGAGGATTTTGAAACCCAAGCAGGAATAGCTCAGCACGGCCCATCCCTGTGGGGACTGGGGCACTTGGAGGCTGCCTTCCTCCACACCCCCTCCTCCCCTTGAAGGCTGACGCTGCCAAACCGTCTCCCACACACCTCCCCAGAAAGTCCCTGGCTTCCCTCCCAGCCGCCTCGCGATTGACCTCATGAGGTGTGAGAAGGAGGAAAGGAATCTGCATCTCAGATGAACCTTCCTTCCTCCTTTCTGAGAGAACATCCAGGCCGCTAGTGCCTGCCAGGCAGTCACAGCTCCTCCGAGCCCAAGGCCTTTACGACTTAGCCAGCCTCGCTGGAGGTGCGGTGACAGAGAGCCAGTATAAGCCTCCTGGGGCTGCTGTAACAAATGACTGTGAACTCGGATGACTGAAAACAGCAGAAATACATTCTCTCATAGTTCTGGAAGCCAGAAGTCTAGATCAGGTGTCAGCAGGGTCGTGCTGTCTTCAAAGTTTCTCAGGAAGAATCTTTTCTGGGACTTCCCTGGTGGTCCAGGGGTTAAGATTCTGAGCTTCCATTGCAGGTGACACAGGTTCCATCCCTGGTCAGGGAACTAAGATCCCACAGACTGTGCAGCACAGCCAAACACAAACACACACACACACATATTGTTTTTAACTAAAAAAGAAAAAAGAATCTTTCCTACTGTCTTCCAGCTCCCATTGGCTCCTGACCGCCCTGGAGGTTCTTGGCTTGCAGAGACATCACTGTAGTCTTTACATGAGTGCCGCCCTGTGTCTCCTCTCTTCTCATCAGGACACCAGTCATATAGGATTCAGGGACCTTGTGTCTCCTCTCTTCTCGTCAGGACACCAGTCATATAGGATTCAGAGACCTTCTCACTCCTGATCTCAGCTTCACTAATTACATCTGCCATGACCCTGTGTCCCAATAAGGTCCCATTCTGAGGACCTGGTGAAGGTCAATTTGGGGGGGACACTGCCGGACCCATAACCGAGCCCTACCATCCCCTCTCCCCTCCCTTCAGAGAAGTCCTTTACCCTAAGCAGGATGCCTGCTTGCTTTCTTCTCCAGGACGGAGGCAGGGCCAGGACTGGTTTCCTAAAATAAAACGGGCATCCCCTTGCTCCAGGAAGGCCTGGCCCAGCTAGTGGGAGATCAGAGAAGCCAAGTCTCCCTCAGCACAGGCATTTACATGCCCCAGGGACACCCACTCGCCATTTCTTCCTACTTTATAGAGATGCTTCAGGACTTCTTGCCTCCTGGCCAGCCCTTCAGTGATTCCTGGAGGGAACACGCTCTCGGAGCCTTGCCACGGGCCAGCCCAGACCAAGGGCTCCAGCCCAGACAGAAAAGCCGGCATCTGCTCCCTTTCAGCCCCCAGCTCTGTCTGATGTCCTGTCCCGGGGAGCAGGGGAGGAAGCCCCGCCCACACCTGCCGGACTGCCCAGCCCCCGCGCCAGGGGAGCCGAGGTCCCTCCCGCTCCGAAATCCATGAAGGAGTGGTGAACTCCTATACCCCTTGTAACCCAGGTGAATATTTTCCAGGTTACCTAACCAAACTCCTGCAAAACCACACCGCCTATGCCTGTGACGGGGACCATTTGAATCTGCAGTGTCCTCGGCATTCCACGATAAGTGTCCAGTCGGCATTTTATGGGCAAGATTACCAAAAGTGTAGTCCGCAGCAGTCCGCCTCCCAGAGGGAAGACAGCCTAACCTGTGTGGTGCCCACCACACTGCAGGTATTGCCTTTCCTAAGATGTTCTAAGATGACAGAATGGTTTTCTCTTTCTCTGCCTCTGCCTCTCTGTCCCTCTCTCTGTGTATATACTTGTGATTCCACAGTTCAGTCCAAGCAAACCTGATCCCTGGAAATCTCCGTGTAGACAGATCAGAAATCTGGCAAGTGAGCTAGTCTTTGCTTCTGAGTCTATACAGAATGTCTGCTTACTGGAGCCCTCCCTTAATACACTTGCAGAATGAATTTATTCAAAGGCACGCTGCTCCCTGCAATAAAGCTAAATGCAATAAAGCTACCATTATGCTGGGTTTCAACCTTGAGGCTTAACATCTCTCTCAGCCCCTCCACCCCCGACCCCACCCCCAGGAGACAAGGAAAGGCCATGCCTGCTTTAGTAGAAACCACAAGGCAGACATCAGAGGTCATGGTCAGATTCTTAGAGAATGCACTCAAGGAAGAGGAATATCAATAATTATCTTTGTTATTTTTTATGGTTTGCTTCTCCAGTTGTAAGATAATCGTGTTATTCTGGTCTGGATCTATGTTGAGCAGTCTGCTGGTTTACTGTTTGGATCTATGTTGAGCAGTCTTTGCTGGTTTACTCTTGATAATACCAGAAATTGGGGGTGGAGGTGCGGAGCTGACTCATTCTTTTTTCAATTGGCATTGGGGAAATACTTGGTCTACGAGGAGGTCAAAACTAATGTATTCTGTAACAGTGTACAGAAAACCCGAAAGAACTCTTTTGGCCAACCCTAGTATCCATGATGACTTTCAACTATTCTTGCTTTCAGTTACCCAAACAACCTCCATCCTGCTTTCCCGGCCCCCTCAACATCTATAACTAGTTGGCCAAGGTTATGGAGTCACTTGGGTTTGGATTTTTTTTTTAATGCCTCTGAAGTTCCCTATGAATCCGTTGACGTCAAGGCGGTTAGAGTAGCTGGTGAATTAGATGTCAGCTTGATTTTTGGATTTTTCTTTTTTAATGCCTCTGAAGTTCCCTGTGAATCCTTTGACGTCAAGGCAGTTAGAGTAGCTGGTGAATTAGATGTCAGCTTGATTTTTGTCCGTTACGAAAAATGAGAGTAACGGTAAATTTCTGAAGAGGACTGAGGAGAAATGGAATCAGCTTCTACACGATGCAGCTCTCCCTAAGGCTGGAAGAGGAGAAGCAAACCGAATGTGATAATGGAAGGGTTTTTCTGTTGCCTGGACTACTTATTGCTTCATGCCAAGCACTGTAGTATCTGGGTGGTCCCGTGACTGGTGAAGACACCCACCGAGAAACCACATAAATGTGTTTGAATGAACTCCCTGGTTTCCATGCCCTGAGGAGAGACAACGTGTTTCTTCTGAGCTGAGCATGCCCCACCTTCCCTCCACCCTTCCCTGCACCCTGAGAACGTCCCCATTCCTCAGTCCAGCAGCCCATGCCCACCTGCCTGGTGCCAGGCTTTCCCTTGGGCTTTCACAGAACTGTGACCAGTGCCACCAGGGCAGACGTGCCTACTCTGGGGAGGTATGATCTACTGGCACACGCGGGCACCAACCTCGTCCTCCGATCTGGGCGCCTGCCTCTGCCAGGCAACCCTGAGGGAAGAGGATGCTCCCGTAACCAGGCGGACGACTCAGCATTTGTAAACACAGTCCGGATGTTGTTCGGAGGGCTCATTTGCCAGAAGCATCCCTGCGCGCTACTCTTTTTCCTCCAGAGGTTAAGAGATTCTTTCCTCTTTTAACCTGTGTTTGAGAGCTGACTCAAGGGGCTTCCTCAGAGGGCGGTTGGCCAACATAGGAGGAAACAGGGTGCCACCTGCCCATCCCACCTCATCCCGAGACTAAATGGCTACAGGAAGTCCCCTCCCTGCACCTCTCAGCTCTGACACACTTTGGAAAGAGCACTGCCTTGGGTCCCGTGGTTGTAACACAAGGAGCCTTGCAAGGGCTGATGATTCCCTCAGCCAAGGAATATGCACCATCCTTTGGGGGTCCTTGGGGGGGTTTCCCTGGGCATTTTTCCAGATTTTATGCACAACTGTGAGGGCCCTAAGGTGACAGAGAATACCCGGTAGGGCCAGCGTCCTTCACGGAGATATTCCATGGGCAACGGTGAGAACACGGTGACTCCAGACAGGCTTGTGAATTGGCACTAAATTCAGTCCAACAGGAATAAGTAGATTCTTGGGAGCGTTTTTCCTGTTCTTGGCGTGGAGAACCTCTGTGTTCATGATGGGGGGGTCCTGATCCATGTGGGAACTGAGAGGGCAGCAGTGGGAAGGGGGCCTACCTGCAACCCAGTGGTGGGTGGTCCCCGAGCTTGCCCAGCAGACTCACTCACAAAGGTGTGATCAGCCTAGGAAAGGTCAGGAGAGGCTTAAGGAAAGTGTTTAAAGCCAGAGGCTCAACAGAAAGCCTAAGTGTTCTGCTGGGTGGTATACCGCCCAGAAGTGGGTGGGTCCTGTGTCCTTGAGGTTGGTGAGGGTAAGGATCAACTTTTTAATTTTCATGTGTTGACCTGCATTTGGGTCAGGGTTTCCAAAAACTGAAAGTGAAAGAGTTAGTTGCTCAGTCATGCCTGTCTCTTTGTGATTCCATGGACTGTGGCCCTCCAGACTCCTCTGTCCATGGGATTCTCCAGGCAAGAATACTGGAGTGATTCCTTTCCCCAGGGGATCTTCCCAACCCAGGGATCGAACCCAGGTCTCCTGCCTTGCAAGTGGATTCTTTTACCATCTGAGCCAGGGTAGACGCCAGGGAAGCCCAGGAGTCTTCCAAATGCTGACAGTTTCTGTGACCCATGTTGGGTGTTTCTAAGGATGCGTAGCTGTGATTGTTTCACACGGCAGTGGTGGGTAGGGGTGGACATCTGTGTTTCCTCCAGTCCACCCTCTACCTTGATATGGCTTATGTCCCTAGGAGCCTCCACGATGTCGCTCATTTGCCAGAACTTCTGTAGTGGTGCCAGGCCAGGCTAATTGGAGACTGGTTTTCTGTGGGAGGCCTGGCGCTGTTGGAGCAGATATTGTTTTGCGAGGAGTGATGGGGAGACCGGGAGCCGATCCGACCAGCCCCGTGGGGGGCTTCTGTCTTAGACTCAGCTGATACGAGTGTGAAGCCTTTAAACGAGAGCCCCAGGCCAGGCAGGCAGGTGCCCATCCCTCCAGAGCAGCGCAGGCGCGAGGTCCCGCAGATGCTGCTTGTGGTTCTCAAGCCTGTCCCTTTTCTACCCTCTCCTTTTAGAAGGTGCTGGACGAGTGTCAGAACCAGCGGGCCTGCCACCTCCTGGTCAATAGCCGTGTTTTTGGACCTGACCTTTGTCCAGGAAGCAGTAAATACCTCCTGGTCTCCTTTAAATGCCAACCTAGTAAGTAACTGCCGAGGGGGACAGAGTGTGTGGGGTGTGGGCTTTCGGTTTCATTCATAGCCTGATGAAAGTGCTCCGCCAGTCGACCAGTTGGCATTTGTCCAGCTCTGAAATGCTTATTAGTAGACGTGCCGGCGTCCCAGCCTTGTGTGCGTGCACACTTACCTGTGTACGTTCTTGCAAGCTCCTGCGTTTTCCTCTTTTTAATTCTCTTGTTTATTTAGTTATTTGGCTGTGCTGGGGTCCTCGTTACCGCATGCAGGCTTTTTCTTGCTGCGTGCAGGCTTTCTCTGGTTGAGGGGAACAGGGCGCCGGCTTCTCACTGCAGTGGCTTCTCTTGTTGCAGAGCGCGGGCTCTAGGGCACCAGGCCTCGGTAGCTGTGGCACGTGGGCTCAGGAGTTACAGCCTGTAGGCTTCAGAGCACAGGCTCAGTGGTCATGGCACCAGGGCTTAGTTACTGTGCGACATGTGGGATCCTCCCACACCAGGGATCAAACCCGTGTCCCCTGCCTTGGCAGCCAGATTCTTAGCCACTGGACCCCCAGGGAAGCCCACCCCTGAGCTTTTAAAAAAATCCTTCCTAGTATGTAAAACTCGGTGGTACTGACGCTACAGGTACTGGGCAACAAGAGACTGCAGTTGCTTTTCTGAAAAAACGGGGAGCTGGTTCTCCTTTTTCAGGGCAGGGCGTGTTATAAGGCTCCCCACCCCCTCAGCTGCGGGGCGGCTTGTTCTTCTGGGGTGGCCGATGGCACAACTAGTGCCTGAGCCCACAGCGACAGGTCTTTACGAGCTGCCTTCCTCCCACTCTGGTCCTCAATGGGCCATCCTGAAGCAGCATCTTTCCTGAGAGAAACAGGAGGGCTTGGTGGGAGCCACCTTTTCTATCCTTTTTTTTTCCGGCCATTGTATGCAGCGTGTGAGATCTCAGTTCCCCAACCAGGGATCGAACCCGCACTCCCTGCAATGGGAACTTGGACTGTTAACCACTGGACCTCCAGGGAAGTCTCCAGCCTCTTCCATGCTGATTCTTGCAACTTTCTCCACTGACTTCCCCCTTTCTAACGCACACCAGTTTTGTGGTTAACCCGTTGCAGTCCCAAAATAATTGCTGTTCCTTGAGAAGGTCACACCTCCAGGCATGAAGGGCCTGAGAGAAGCGTAGGTAATTACAGGTTCCTGGTAATTCTTGAAAAACTTGTTGGAAAGATAGCAGTGTGCTAGCAACGACATTTAGCCAACGGTCAGGGATGAAATTTTGGAAAATTCTGCACCGCCACCACAATGCAGTAATTCATTCAAACACACACCCAGGCTCACACTCACATGTGCCCCCACCCACTGTCACACGCTCACAGTGCACACACCTGGACTCTCACACATGCATACTATCACACCCATATAACACACACACACATTGTCACTCGTAGCCACACACTCACTCGCAAGTACACACAATCACAAACTCCCACAGGTAGGCCCAAACTTTGCAGAACAGTCTGCCCCACCCCCAGGAATTCTCACCAACTCCTCCCCCACTCAGGAGACTCAGGAAATTCACTTCTAGATGCCCACACTCTTAGAGGCACCTGATCTCAGAAATGACCACACCAGGGACTTCCCTGGTGGTCCAGTGGTTAAGACTCCGCGTTCCCAGTGCAGGGGGATCAATCCCTGATCCGGGAACTAGGTCCCATATGCAGCAACTAAAGACCCCTTGTGCTCTAACAAAGTCCCAGTGCAGCCAAACACAAAAACCAAAAAAAGAGCCCCCCACCCCCCAAAAAATGACACCCTTGGCCGCATCCTTTTGCGGCAATAGTGTCTCTCATTTTCTGTCTGTTGGAAAACTGCTCACGATAAGAGGCTGGGCAGGACCAGCGTCTGAAAGCAGTGAGAAGGCCCTGTGAGATCGGCAGGCCCCGGGAAAGCTGGTGCGGGTCACAGCCTTGTGTCTACAGCGGGCAGTGAGGCCTGTCTGCCCACTTCACTTCATCAGACCCTCACTAAGCACTGCTGTGCACAGGTGTGACCAGGCCCTGCTTATGAAGAGAACTCACGTCTGGCAGAGGGTTCAGGATGGTTGTTCTGTCTTGAGTGATTTCCATTGTCCCTTCATCCAGAAAACATTTATTCAGATCTTTACATACTTGATCACGTCTTAGATTCTAGGCCAAACATCTCCTTTCCCCAGAAAGACCCTCTCTCTTCAAAAAATATCTAAAGAAGACCGCTGTGCTCTTGATACTGTGCAAGAAGCTCAAAGGAGGAGCTGACTGACCTCAGTTCCTTGCCCAGCAAGTGATGAGGAACTCCTGGGGTCAGGGCAGGGCACAGGAGGCTCACTCTTTAGAGGAGCCTGTGGCCGGAGGTGCAGGGGCCTGGAGGGACCAGAAAGAAGCACCAGGCAGAGAGTGGGGCAGGATCCCTCCCTGATGGCCAGGGAGGAGGCAGAGTCTTCCTGTAGGGCAGCATTTAAGCAGGCAGGGTCCTCGGCTGGGGTTGTAAAGCCCCCTCTGGCTGCCTCCTGTGTAACAGATTAGAGGGGCGAGCCCTGTGTCCTGGTCCATCTGAGTTGCCATCACAAAATGCCATCAATGAGGTGGCTTACAATCAACAGAAATTTCTTCCTCTCAATTCTGGGTGCTGGAAAGGCCAGGATCAAGGTGCAGACTTGGTATCTTCTGACGACCTGCTTTTCATAGACAGCCATCCTTTTTACTCTAACCACACTTGGCAGAAGGGCAAGGAATCTCTCTGGGGTCCCGTATGTAAGGGCACTAACCCCATTCATGAGGGTGCACCCCCATGACCTAGGCACCTTCCAAAGGCCCCACCTCCTGATGCCTAATCCCACTTCCTAATCACATGGGCATTAGGATTTCAGCAAGTGAATTTTAGGGGGACGCAAGGGTTCAGACCAGAGCATCTTGTGTGACCTGGATGGACATTGGTGACCTGGGGCACTGAAGTTTGCTGGAGTTCCTATGGGCTGTTATGAAATAGTGGTGGAAGTGAGGTTGTCCCCACACTTTCCTCCCTCTTTTTCTGCAACACTCACCTCTAGAGGCTCTTCTCCACGGCCCCAGTTCCAGTCCCGCATAACACTCTGAGTGTCCAAAGGCCCCACTGTGGAACCCAGGGAGCATAGAGCCAGCCTTACCATGGGAGCCAGTTTAACCCTCTCGGCCCGTCCTTACCTGCGTGCAGGGACAGCCACCTCGACGGAAGTGTTTATACCAGGGACATCGGCTGAGGCTACAAATCTGGGCACATTTGTGTGTTTGTTGTTTGGAGAGTATTTTATCAGCAGTCCTCACTGGAATCTTCTTTCCTTGATTGTGTGCCATGCTTCACCTCGTCCTTAAATCTCATCCCTTTGGAGAATTTTTGGTTGCAGCAGGTCTTTGAATTTAGGGTTCATGTTCTTGTCTGCTTTGGGGCTATCTGTGATCTTGGGCAGCGGAAGGAAGTGTTCTGAGCCTCCACAACTCAATGGTAAAATAAAGATGATACACAATACACTTTCTATGCATGGCTGCTGTGAAGAATAAAAATATAGTGCTGTGTGTAAAATGCTTAGCACAGGACCTGTCAGGGAGTTGAGTTCAGGGACTGGCAGCTGTTATCCCAAGGGGCAGATTAAAGTAAGTCTTTAACAAATGTTTAATGTATTTGTTCATTTTATTTTTGACTGCTGGGGTCTTCACTGCTGTGTGTGGGTTTTCTCTGGTTGCAGTGAGAGGGACTGCTCTAGGTGAGTGGGCTTCGCATTGTAGTGACTCCTCTTGAGGCAGAGCATAGCATCTGGAGCATCCGGGCTTCAGTGGCTGCAGCTCTCAGGCTGTAAAGCATGGGTACCATAGTTTCGGTGCACTGATTTAGTTGTCCCATGGCATGGAATCTCCCATGGCGTGGATCAAACTCATGTCTCCCACATTGGCAGGCAGATTCTTAACCACTGGACCACCAGGGAAGTCCTTAAGTAATTCTTGCTAAAGATATGAATGACTGCAAGGCAATGACATATGCATGACTGGGAGTTGGGGGAGTGTGCTCTGCCCCAGGTAATAGCAGGGTGCATTGTCTGTTGAGGACTTAAAAACACAATGTGCGTGTGTTGCTCAGTCGCTCCAGTTGTGTCCGGCTCTGTGACACTATAGACTCTAGCTTGCCAGGCTCCTCTGCCCATGGGATTCTCTAGGCAGGAATACTGGAGTGGGTTACCATGCCCTTCTCCAGGGAATCTTCCCAATCCAGGGATCAAACCTGCATCTCCTGAGTCTCCCGCATTGCAGGCAGATTCTGTACCACTGGAGAAGCCCCTAAAAACACAATAAAAGAGGCTAAATAGCTGTCTTCACATTAACATTGTCATGCACTGGCAGCTGTAAATAATGTCAATAATAACATATTCCTATCAGGGCAAAGCGCTGATGCTGAAAGCCTGGTTTCTGTGCCCTGGTGCTGAATCGAATCTCAGAGGCAGAGTTTTGGGTGAAGTAGAAAAAGGATAGCTTTATCGCTTTGCCAGGGAAAGGGGGGCACAGCAGGCTGCTGCCTCGAAAAACTGCATATGCCAACCCATGGGGATTTGGTGAGGAGTTTTATCGTAGTAGTTCAAGGGTGGGCTTGCTGATAGGATTAGGGTATGTGCAGGGCCTGCACTCCTTTAATCAGGCCTCAGGTGGTGGTCTCTGGAATGAAGAACGCTAACACCTTCCATAAGCTCCGAAGGATTGGAGAAGACTCTTGAGAGTCCCTTGGACTGCAAGGAGATCCAACCAGTCAATCCTAAAGGACATCAACCCTGAATATTCATTGGAAGGACTGATGTTGAAGCTGAAACTCCAATCCTTTGGCCACCTGATAGGAAGAACTGACTTATTGGAAAAGACTCTGATGCTGGGAAAGATTGAAGGCGGGAAGAGAAGGGGACGACAGAGGATGAGAGGGTTGGATGGCATCACTTACTCAATGGACATGAGTTTGAGTAAACTATGGGAGTTGGTGATGAACATGGAGGCCTGGTGTGCTGCAGTCCATGAGGTCGCAGAGTCGGACACAACTGAGTAACTGAACTGAGCTGAACACCTTCCATTCATTGGGGGTTTTAGTTCTGTAAAGAGCTCAAAGATATTGCCTGTGTATCCCCTGAGAAGGAGCCAGGACCCTGCCCCAAGGCTGCACTATTGTTTCTTGGCTGTTCTTCTCTAGTTTCCGAGTTTCCTCTCTTCTCTGATTAGCAACTGTTCTAATCTGCCCTTTGCAGTTCAGGGAATATCATGGAGGCTGGAGTCTATTCCTTGCAAACAAGAAACAGGGGCCAGAAAGCCTTCCATGCCCAGGAGTCCCACAGGGCCCTGCTCAGTTTCATTGTGCCCCCTACCCATCTTTGAAAGGCTGCTGCTGATGTGCAGATGAGTCCATGTATCGTGAAAGAGGAATGAATCGCACACATCGACCTCTAATTAGGAGGGAGAATTTGCCGCCTTTAAGCCTGGGTGGCTGTACCTCCACCCAGGCTCCTGGGTAAAGCATCCAAACCCACACGGATGTTGGCAACACATTTCTGCAAAGGCTGCCCACACCTTTTCTTTTCGGATGCCATCGAGCACTCTGACTCAACTCTGACACAAGTTCTAGTTCTCCAAGAAAAGCAGCAATTATGTGACCAGTATCATTGTTTTTAGAACCCAGAAATGTCACTCTTGGGTGACAGTGAATGAGTACATTCCCAAGGAACCGAGAGACTCAGCAGCACGCAGTGGTAACCCCAAGCATGTAATACTCACAGGTCCCTCCATTCCAGGAGTCGATTTGCCCGTAATCTGGGGACAGAAACCGCTGGACGCTTACATGGGGGTGTTGTGTTACTCTGGGTGAGTTTTTGGCTTATACCGAGGCTGGTACTTTCAATCAATGGATCTTAAAAACCAGACATATGGGGACTACTAAATACTACACTCCATTGGGTCGCAGGAGTCGGACACGACTCAGCAACGAATCCACCACCACCACCAAATGCATTTCATGACATGCCTTAAAAAAGCTCTTCTAATTTTAAAAAGTTCTGATAAAAAAGAAAGAAACCATTCCTGTTCAAAAGTTTCCGGAATACTGAGATAAGGCTTAGTTTTCGTCCTGCCTTCTCCCTCCTCCTTTTTGGCGAGCTCTGCCAATGCAGGGCATTCTTAGCATTTTTGGTATTCTTCTAGTCAGAAGGGTGCTTGGGCTCATTTGGTGTGTCTACCCAGGCCCTGTGTTCTGCATCAAAGGCCGTCTCTCACACTGGACCTTTGAAGTCAGGCAATATTTCGGTGTTGGTGGGATTTAGTGTTGGCTCATCAAAACTCTGAAGAACTCATAGCAGTGCGGATATGACTCACCGAAATAAAACCTTCCAGTGTCAAGGTCAGACTCCGTGTTCTTTTTATTAAGAAAAAGAAAACAAAACTTTTCTTGGCTCTAAGTTTCAACTGCTTTATTAAGATTTCAGTGTTGGGTAAAGGGCTTCCGAAACATTTGCTTAGTCATCACTTGACTTCTTCCTCCTCTGATGGGTCTTCACAGGTATGTGCAAATCCTAGACAGGATGGGGATTCTGGGAACATCTGTGACTTGCTCTCTGCTCTACATCTCTCATTCATGAATCTTCCCATCAACATGTTCTAAGGAACCATTGCCCAAGGTTTCCAGCACCGGAGCTGATGGTAATCTTGAGATACTAAAATTTTTCCTTCAAGCACTTGGCCTCACTGCTTCTTCTGTGTTTTTAGGCATGGGGATTTACAGGTTACTGAAAGGAGGAATTTCTATTAGGAAATTATTTTCCTTCATGTTTTAAGATTGGGACTCAAGAATCGGTAATCCCAGGATATGAGGGTCCCACTGGCCGCCTTTGCCCTGATGTTTACCGCCCTCGCTTTCTCCTTCAGGGAATTTCAGAATGGCTTGATCGCAACCCAGAGTAAGAAAAACATTTTGCCTTTTGGCCCAGCATAACCACACACAACTAAAAGGAATCCGTTATTAAATAGTGTTTATCTTTACTTTGTATGATGCACTTTGATGTTTTCTGAACTATTCTATTTTTTTTTTTAATTTCTAATCATGACTCACAAAATTGATTTCATGATGGGCCTCAGATGACAACTGGAAAACTTTGATTTGAGGGATCAGCCTGACCTCCAATCTAGGAAAGAAAAGTGGAATAAAAACATGAATGGGAGAGAGAAATGGAAGGGCAGGTGTGGGGGTAATGGGAGGTGTGGGACTAGTTTTCCCTGTTCTTCCTCCCCATCCTGGAATTTAGCTCTTGTTTGCTAGTGACACCAGTGCTTGTCTGGCTGCAAGGTGTACCCCTGTTGCCATTTCAAAATAGAAAAAAAACTAGGATTTGGGTGATAGAGTGGGGCTAGCATTTTTTCCATGATTTTTCTTATAAAAACATTTGGATGGGGGCAGGAGAGAACCACACATGCAAAGAAATAACCATGGTCCCCTTTAGGTTTTCCTTTGCTTTCATTTTGCAAAGTCCAAAATAAGTGGGAGGCTAGGAAAAGATATTTATCACATGTAAGAGACAAAAGTTCAAAAGTTAGCATCCAGCATCTATGAATCCTTCCTACAAACGATTTTTTAAAAATCCAAAGCATAACATGCAAAGGATAAGAAGAGGTGCTTCACAGAAGGGCTGTTTTGATTATCAAATTCACTGAGACATACCAAGATCCTAGGACAAGGCCCAAGTTCAGAGAAAGGGCTCAGCAAATATTAGCTATTGTTATTTTAAAAATATCTTTGTTGGGACTTCCCTAGCGGTGCAGTGGCTAAGACTCCACACTCCCAATGAAGACAGCCTGGGGTTCGATTCCTGGTCAGGGAACTAGATCCCACGTGCCACAGCTAAGAGTTTGCGTGTTGCAGCTAAAATCCCACATGCCAACGAAGACAGAGATCCCGCAACAAAGGCCCAGCACGGCCAAATAAATAAAAACAAGGCAGAAATGTCTTTGCTGAGGTATAATTCACACAGCATAGCGTTCACTTGTTTTGCGTGTCCAGCTTGACTATTTTTGGTAACTGTACTGAGTTGTGCAACTAGCACATCAGTCCAGCTACAGAACATTTCCATCATCTCCAAACACTTCCCTGTGTCCATTTGTTACTGTCCCTTCACGTCCCCAACCCGCAGCCTCAAAAAACCCGAACCTTCACTTTTTCTCTAGGGGTTTGCCTTTTCTGGATATCTCACAGAAATGGAATCACATATTAGGTAGTCTTTTGTGTCTGTGGTGTTTTTATTTTTAGTACTAGTAGTATAATAATAATAGTATTATTTAATATTATTTTAAGTCCTGTTATTACTTAAAAAATACTACTACTTTAAAAAAATCCATTCATTAGTAAACATTTAAATTAATTGAATTTTTTTTTGGTACACGCCATAAAAAAAAAACAATAAACACTATTTTCTCCAGGATACATTTATAATGTCACCTCTGTATAATGTTGCAAAGAGAATTTCACTGTGGTACTCAGATTAAACAAATAAACTTTTAGTAAATTCTTTGGGGACTAACCATGAGCTGGAATCTTCCTCTCCTGGGACCCCCACCAGCCTGAGAGCCCATTGTTCCTGAACTACCAAACTTGGAACCAGCTCTTCACACCTCCAAAGAGGGATTCTTTTTTTTTCATATTCTTTTCCATTAGCCAACATGCTGTTGGCTGTAGTTCCCTGTGCTGTGTGATAGGACCTTGTGTTTCAAGGAGGGATTGTTCACAGACACGGTGCCTTGTTTTTTGCTCCTTTCCTAGAAAAGGAAGTAATTTGCTTGTCCATAGTTTCTCCGTCTCTTGGTAGATACACAAATGGGATGTGAGAAATTTGTGAAGGTGGGTGGTGAGGTTTAGCTGCACTCCCTCTGAGATTATTCTTGGTCTTTAACTGTGTGGGGGCTTCCCACGTGACACTAATGGTAAAGAACCCTCTGGCCAACACAGGAGACTCAAGAGATGCAGGTTCAATTCCCGGGCCAGGAAGATCCCCGGAGGAGGAAACGGCAACCTCCTCCAGGATTCTTGCCTGGGAAATTCCATGGACAGAGGAGCCTGGTGGGCTACAGTCCATGGGGTTGAGAAGAGTTGGACATGACTGAGGGACTGAGCATGCAGCTGTGTGGGTCCCAAGATGACATTTGAGAAAAAGCTCCCTTGAATCAAGAATCTGTGTCTTCAGGTGGGGAGGGAGAGACTCCCTTTATGACCAGGCTTGTCCTAGGACTGGCCCAGCGCGCCCTGCCCTCTCCCCTCTGACGTCTCCTCCTCCGTTTGGTCCTTGGCGTAATCCCTGGGTCTCTATCCTGGTCCACTCATTGCTCCCTGCCCGCAGAAGGCTCGCAAGGTCAGAGAGCCCCTGGCAGGCAGGGCCATGCCATCTGTCCCCTTCCGGGGGTGCAGCCCCGCAGGGGATGGGAGCTGCCTGGGATGCAGGCAGTGCCCACGGAGTCCTTGTGGGGAAGCTGATATGCCGCTGATTTTGGTTTCTGCTTCAGATGAGTTAAAAAACAAAACCGTGTGTGAAGACCACGAGCTGAAACTGCACTGCCACGAGTCCAAGTTTCTCAACATCTACTCTGCGACCTATGGCAGGAGGGCCCAGGAGAGGGACGTCTGCGCCTCGGAAGCCCAGCGGCTCCCCCC
>SJXQ01007223.1:285976-303401 GCA_006408695.1 Aepyceros melampus | reverse complement strand
TATGCGAGGCCCATTCCAGGCTTGGGAGAGTCATTAGTGACCGACAGTCTACCTGGAGCTGACCTTCCTGCAGTGGACGAGGATGCAATACGGCAGCAGATAATGCAGGAGCGAATACATCGCATTTCAGGGGCTGATGAGCATTAAGGGTACAAGCACGTGAGGAAAGGAGAGAGGGCAGGCCGGCAGGTGGGGGCTGCTGCAGGGAGGCACAGGGTAAAGGGGTGATGGGCATGCTGAGCAGAGACGCGAGGAGGAGAGCTTGCAGACCCTGGGGAAGGTGTCCAGGTGGAGAGAAGAGCCTGTGCAAGGCTCTGAGCCTGTAGGCTGAAAAAGAGCTCAATGAGTCATTCTGAGAAATCTGCAGCGTGGAGCTAAGACGACGTCTGAAAGGCCATCCTTCAAGTGAAAGTGAAGGGGTTGGTCGCTCAATTGTGTCCAACTCTTTGCAATCCCATGGACTGTAGCCCACCAGGCCCCTCTGTCCATGGGATTCTTCAGGCAAGAATACTAGAGTGGGTTGCCATGCCCTCCTCCAGGGGATCTCCCCTCCAGGGATTGAACCCAGGTCTCCTCACTGCAGGAAGATTCTTTACCATCTGAGCCACCAGGGAAACATTCCACCCTTCAAAGTCACCCTCTGGTATCATTAGGGTTCTCCAGAGAAACAGAACCAGTAGGTGATAGATAGATAGATAGACTGCTTTTGAAGAATTGACTCATGCAGTTGTGGGGCCTGGCAAGTTTGAATCTGCAGGGCAGGTTGGCAGTCTGAAAATGCAGGTAAGAGTTGATGTTCAGTCTTGAGTCTGAATTCCACAGGACAGCAGGCTGGAAATATTGGTAGAGTTTTGGATTTCAGCCTGGAGAAAAGCTTTTTCAGATGACCTGTCTTTGCTCTTATAGCCTTCCATGGGTCGGTTGAGGTCCACTCAAGTTATGGAGGGTGACCTGCTTTACTCACAGTCTGTAGATTTAATGTTAGTCGTATCTTTTTAAAATTTGAATGCAGTTGATTCACATGCTTCAGGTGTACAGCAAAGTGGTTCAGTTTTATATACACGCGTGCTCGGTCACTCAGTCGTGTCTGACTCTTTGCAACCCCATAGGCTGTAGCCCACCAGGCTCCTCCATCCATGAGATTCTCCAGGCAAGAATACTGGAGTGGGTTGCCATTTCCTTCTCCAGGGGATCTCCCCACCCAAGGATCAAATCTGAGTCTCTTGCATCTCCTGCATTGGCAGGTGGATTCTGTACCTTTTGCCACCTTTTACAGACTCTTTTCCATTGTAGGTTATTACAAGATATTGAATATAATTCCCTGTGCATACAGTAGGTCCTTGTTGTTTGTCTATTTTAGATGTAATGTGTCTGTTAACTCCAAATCCCTAATCTGTCCCGTCTCTTTACTCCTGTGATAATCATAAGTTTATTCTCTATGTCTAACGTTAGTCATATCTTAAAAATGCCTTTGAAACATCTAGACTGGTGTCTGACCAAACCCCTGGGCACCTGGCTGAGATGACACACGAAATGAGCCATCCCAGTCCCCAGTCTGCAGTGGTGAAGCAGCCTCACCTAGACCTGCCGTGTTACCAGGGAGAGCAGACTCGATTGTGAAATAGCAAAAAAGGTGCACTTTGCTCATCAAATCTGAAGTGAGCTCCTTGACGTGTCACATTGCTACAGTGGCTCCCTGGAGCACATGTGGAATGAAACAGTAATTTTGAAAAGAAGCTCGTGTGTAAGTGATATCTTGGATCTGGGTGGGTAGGGGAAGGAAAGAAAGCGACCTAGCCACAAAGGCAGGACTCTCAGGCAAGAACAGAGAGAGAGCCGAACACCAGCTCACAAGGAGCACGTGCCCCATGTCTCCGAGGCCCCTCGCCCAGCATTCGCCCTTGGTTGGGAGGGTGGAGGGTGTCTGAAGGGCAGCCCAGCAGACAGCAGAAGCAGCCTGCAGTGGGCATCCGGCCTCTCTTACTTAGCCCCCATTTTAACAGGTTTGGCTGCCACGTGGGTAGAGAGACACGAGGGTGGCTCCCCGTCTGTCCGTGCCCGGGGCCCCAGCAAGTGACCTGTGAGTCTGGAAACTCCAATTTCCCTCTCATATAACATCTGCAAGCATTCGTATCTCTACCCCATCCTCCCTTGTTCCTGCTGCTGCATTAGATCAAGGGACCATGGCCTGGTCATCTCAGGAGGCTCCCTGTCCCTAGACATGGCTTTCCCCCCAGGGTGGCCAGAGGCAGCCTTCTAAAGGGCCAGTCTGACCACTGACCCTTGCACGTCCTTCAGGGCTCCCTGTGCCCTCTAGGTCACTTAGCTGAACAAGGCACCCGGGATGGCCTGACCTCTATCTACAGACAGGAATTACACTTCTTAACCTCGGTGTGAGGCCACCTAATATTAATCAGGGGTTCTTCTGAGCAGAAGTTGGTAGATCCACATGCAGGCTGAATGACTGATGTTCTGGAAGCTGCTGCCTTACGTTCCTGGGAAGTTGGATTCAGGAGTTAGGTTAAAAGCGAAAAGTCATCAGCCAAAGAAAACATTAACAGACACCGTGGCTAAAAGACAGGTTCCCATGGAGAGTTCAAGGAATCCTCGGGTCAGTCGTGAATAAGCCTTGTTGACTCAGGAAGTCTGTGAATGAGACGCTGAGCCCTCTGCTTGGCTGGTCAGTTTTAAAAGCTTGAAGCCCTGGCTGAGTCACATGGCAAAACCCCTGCCCTCTCCCGCCACCACCCCCACAACTGCATTCATAACCCAACACCCACTGTCAGAGACCCACAGGCCCTGAGCTCTGCGGTGTGCACGGGTCCAGGGGAAAATGAAAGGGTCCTTGAAAGTGCCCATTCATCTCACCATCTTGGGTCCCCGTCCACTCACCATCCAAATGCCCATTGATTTTTTTTTTTTTTTTAAGCAGCAAAAGCATTTTGTATCGGGATATAGCCAATAAACAGCGCTGTGGTAGTTTCAGGGAAACAGTTTCAGATCCATACATGTACATGGATCCATCCTCCCCCAAACCTTCTCCCACTCAGGCTGAAAGTGCCCATTGCCTTGTCCCCCAGCTCCCTGGACAGTGTGTGTGTGTGGAGCCAGGAAACCTTGGCTGCCTGGGCCAATGAACTTTCTTAATCTTCCTGAACGCTAAGAAATTCTCTACTCTTTGGTGCAAGTAAACTGTCCATGAAGGCTTTAAACCACACTTGGCATGCTTGTCCCACAGAATCGTCAGTTTTCCAGCTGATATATGCACACTTTAATATCCCCCACTTTAGAAAGCTGGACTCCCTTTTTTGACCCCATGCCCCTTCCGCTGCGCCTGCAAGTCTTGTGGGCACTCCCTGCTCTCAGGATCCCAAATCCAGCCCGTTTGCTCCCAGCCCACTCTGGACTTCTCTCATCTAGACCATCTGGGCCTCCTCCCTTCTCCTTGATTCCGTTCTCTCCCTTAGCCGCTTCTTTGCTTAGCAGTTGGAGGGAGCTTATCTAAGGTAACTCAGATCACAGTCCCCATCCCACTCTGTCTTCTGTAATTAGAATAAATCCAGTCCCCAGTTGTGGTCCCGCCTCTGGAGCCCTCTACACTCATTCACACCGCAGTGTCTTTGCACAAGCTCTGCCTTTGGGCCGGGATGTTCTCACCCCACATCTCTGCATGGCCAGCTTCGTTTCATCATTCAGGAGTCCACTCGGACGTCATCTCAGAGATTATTGAGGCACCCCGCCAGCCTGGCACCTCGTGCTGGTCTCTGCCTCGAGCTCTCCTTGTCTGACGGTCTTCACAGTCTGGAGTCACTTAGGGGCTTGTGGTCTCTCTGCCCAGGAGCAGGCCAGCACTGCAGAGCTGCTGTGTGTCTCTGCCATGAGGATTCCCAGCCAGCAGAGTGGGGTCTGGCACAGAGTAGGTGCCCGAGTGAGTCTTGAGTCCCATGAATGAATCAGAACCATCCCTACCCTGTTCCCTAGTGAGGTGCCCACACTGAGCTCAGCAAGTGGATGGTTGCCGGCTTGGTATGTGGGCCTGGTGTTGTCATACCTTCTAATCTCTCGGGAAATGCTGAAAATATGAATTTTTTTTAATGTAAAGTTTTCCAACTTTTAAAACACTGTGAGAGCCAAACAAAACATGCCTACAGGCCCCATCCGGTCCAGGGGCCGCCGGCGTGAGAGCTCTGCTCTCGGTTCCCAGTTATTACTGCAGCTCAGCCTTAGCGCTTTGAAGAAAGAGAAAGGACTGTTTATTTTTGGCCCTGGAACCTGGCATGAACTTGGAAGGATAGCTGCCTGGATGCCAAGTGGTCAGGGCTCACCGTGGGCCTCTGCAAGGGGATGTATGTGCTTTTCCTCTTGCAATAGAAGCTAAAGTCTGGGGCAGTCCTGCAGGCTCAGAGTCTGGGTACCAGTGCAGCTCGTCACACGCAGTCAGGAAGCAGAGCGGAGTAAGGCTTTAGCTCTCAGTTACTTGGCAAGAGGATGAGGCGGTTACGTAGCATCACCGACTCGGTGGACGTGAACTTGAGCAAACTCTGGGAGATAGCGAAGGACAGGGAGGCCTGGCGTGCACTCCAGAGGCTATTGCAATGTAATGAAATAGTCCCAAGTTTAATGGCTCAAAACAAAACTGAACATTTAGTGCCTCACAGTTTCTGGGGGGCAGGGGTTCCACGGTAGCCTGGTTGGGAAGTTCTTACTTAGGGTCTCGTGAGGCCTTGCAGAGTTGCAGCCAGGCTATTGGCTTGGGGTGCAGTCATCTGAGGGCTGAGCATCCGAGGAGGCTCCCTTACGTGATGGACAGGTTGGTGCTCGTTGTTCACGGGTGGCCTTGGTTCTCCCCACTTGGGTGTCTTGAGCGTCCTTGCAACATGGCAGCCGGCTTCTTCCAGAGCCCGAGAGGCAGAGGAGCAAATGGAAGCCACACCCGGTCACCTCTCCAGAGACCACCGTCACAGAGACCAGCTGATTCCTCGGGGGAGGAGGCTACACATGGATGTGAGTTCCTTGGAGGGCCATCCAGAAGGCTGTTATGGGCTGAATTGTGTCCCCCTAAAATCCCCTTGTTGATGTCCTGACCCCCAGGACCTCAGAATGTGACCGTTGAGGAGACGCGCTTTTAAAGTGGTGACTAATTTGAGGTAATATAGGAGGGTCCTCATCCAGTGTGACCACTGTCCTCACAGGAAGGGGAGCTCAGGACATGGACGCACACAGAGAAGACACCGTGAGGGCCCAGGGAGAGGTCGGCCACTTGCAAGAAAGGGATCCTCAGAAGGGCCAACCCGCCGGACATCTCCAACTTCCCACCTCAGAACTGAGAGGACACAGAATTCTGTTGTTTAAGGCACCCAGTGTATGGTCTCTGTTAGCGCAGCCCTAGGAACTAACACAAAGGCTGATCATCACAGCTTTCAAGCAAAAAAATTAGAAAGAGCAGATGACCATGCCAGCTGTCAAAAAAGTGATGCTTTTGAACTGTGGTGTTGGAGAAGACTCCTGAGAGTCCCTTGGACTGCAGGGAGATCCAACCAGTCCATTCTGAAGGAAATCAGTCCTGGGTGTTCATTGGAAGGACTGATGCTCAAGTTGAAACTCCAATACTTTGGCCACCTGATGGGAAGAGCTGATTTATTTGAAAAGACCTTGATGCTGGGAAAGATTGAGGGCAGGAGAAGAAGGGGACCTCAGGGGATGAGATGGTTGGATGGCATCACTGACACGATGGACATGAGTTTGAGTAAGCTCCAGGAGTTGGTGATGGACAGGAAAGCCTGGTGTACTACAGTACATGGGGTCTCAGAGAGTCAGACACGACGTAGCGACTGAACTAAACTGAACTGTCAGACAGGTTTAAACACAGATCTGGTGTCTCTGGTGTCTCTATTGAAGGTGATGACCCAAAGACATTTCTGAAAGATCTTCAGGCAAGTCAGATCCTTCAGAACTTAAAGCTCCTCTTGGGACTCCCTTGGAGGTTCAGTGGTTAAGACTCTGAGCTTCCAATGCAGGGGGCGCGGGTTTGATTTCCTGGTCAGGGAACTGAGATCCCACGTGTCACATGGTGCAGCCAAAATTATTTTAAAAAAAGAAAGAAGTTATGGCTCCTCTATTGGAAAAGAAACTAAAGAAGATAGGAAAGTGATTGATCAGCGCTGGTGCCAGAGAAACCCCAGAGGAGCAGCATCTGACACAAGAAAAGGTACGCCTTCCTACAGATTGGGGCATGGACTCTGGAAAGCAGGCTTCCAGAAAGCTCCCTGGGTGTCCACCACAGCACATCATTTCCTGCAGCAGTTACACTTTCTGGGTGGGCTCCAGGGGTGCTATTTCCTTAATAAGAGAGTGAGAAAAACCACACAGTGGGCCTCAAAGGCTGGACTAAGGCCACCCCGAGGCCAAGTGTGAGCAGGCCTGGACTTTTCCGCCAAAGATCAAGGTGCCAGGGGCTCCCACTGCCAAGACAGTCTCATAAGAGCAACCAGCCTAATTATCTAAATAAACACAGGTTGTAAAGAGTGATTAACTGCAGTTTCAGTGTGAAACAGTAGCCAAAAATATAAAAATTAAATAGTTGAGTATCTTGTTATCACATGTACTGGGGCGGAGGGTAGTCTGCCAGGCAGAGAGGTGCAAACAAAATCAGGCTGGGAGGGAAATAACCACTTAAAAAAAAAAGAATCCTGCCAATGGTTCAGAGCTCAGTGTCAACAAGGAAATGGTCAGAGCCACAGAGGACCTGAATTACCTTGGGCCTCTTCCTAAAAATACACCATGGGTTCTTTCACTCTCAGGATAAATTCTTTTGCTCCCAAGGTAGCTCCCAGAGTGCAGAAGCCTGTCTGTAAATCACGCTGGTCACAGGACCTCCTGGGTCCAAAAGTATTGTGGTCTTACAAATAGAGTCTTCCCCACCCTCTTCCTCTGTTAGCCTTAAGAAATATGATCAGGCACACATCCTAAGAAAACATAAAGTTTCTGGGGCTCTCATACAGTTCTGGCAGGAGTGTGAATTGATACAACCCTTCTGAACGGCTTGGCAGTGTGTATCAAAAGCTTTAATATTTTGAATACCCTTTGACAAAGCAATCTACTTCCAAGAGTTAGAAACTGTCATGCTCGTGTGCAAGGATTTAGCTCTAAGGATGTTCACGCAGAATTCTTTACAGCATTTAACGATGGAAACCATCGGAACGTCTACCAATAGGGTACTGTAAATAGAGCTGGTTCATTTATAAAGTGAGAAACTATACAACTCTTTAAAATGATGCTTTTGTTAAAAATTTTTCATAAATATGCTAATAAATGAGGAAAAGTAGCATGCAGAGTCATATGTATATGATCCATTGAGGGGGAAGGACATTTAAATATAGAAAAGTGACTAGAAGGATGCTCTTTAAAGGTTAGCCATTGTTTTTCTTGATTAGTGGCATTTACTGAGGATTTTTATTTCCCTGATTTAGCAGTATTTGTGGTTTTCAAGTTTTCAGCTATAAACGTGTTTGAAACAGAAAAAAATAGTAGCTTACAGAAAAAACAGTAATAGTTGTTGGACTTCGAAAAATAACTTCACAATTCTTTTGTTACTTCTTTTCAATATAGGTGGCTTATACAGAAATCATACAGCTCATTCTCAATCTTGAGATGTAAGGGTTTTTTCCAATTGATAAATGTGCTAATAATAAATACATTTTCAATTGATAAATGTCCAAATAATAATAAGGCTCCTAAAGACAGCAAAAATATTCACAATCAACCCTGCGCACCCACAATGCAATGAAAAATAGTAATAAAAATGAACTACAGGGGACTGCTGCTGCTGCTGCTGCTAAGTCGCTTCAGTCATGTCCGACTCTGTGCGACCCCATAGACAGCAGCCCACCAGGCTCCCCCATCCCCAGCATTCTCCAGGCAAGAACACTGGAGTGGGTTGCCATTTCCTTCTCCAATGCAGGAAAGTGAAAAGTGAGAGTGAAGTCGCTCAGTTGTGTCCGACTCTTAGCGACCCCATGGACTGCAGCCTACCAGGCTCCTCCGTCCATGAGACTTTCCAGGCAAGAGTAGGAGAGATAAATTAGGAGTTTGGGATTAACAGATACACACTACTATACATAAAGCAGGTAAACAACAAAGACCTACTGTATAGCACAGGAAACTACAGTCAGTGTCTGTAATAACCTGTAATGGCAAAGAATCTGAAAAAGAATATATATGTATAACTGAATCACTTTGCTATACACTTGAAACTAACACAACACTGTAAATGAATCCTACTTCAATAAAAAATTTTAAATAAACTGGAGGAAAATTCAAAGGATATAGCTTTACTCCTAGATAAACTTCCCATAGCTCCTGGGGCAAATTGAGGTATACAAAAGGATCATTTATCATTACATTTGCAGAAAAATTTACATTTCTGAAAAAAATTACCCCAGAGACACTCATATCTGAAAGTTGTCTTCTATCCAGATATGAATTTTGTTTTTCTTTTTAAGAAAGTTCATTTTGTACGCTTTCATTTCAAACCAATGTAAACTCACAAAAACTTGGAAAGTATCTTAAAATCAATAGGGGGCAAAAAATTCTTTCTCGTCAGCCAAAAATAGCGCCCTGGAATTTTCCTTCCAGTATTTGTGTGTGTGTGTGTGTGTGTTTATTTGCAGATTAAGCTGTAGTATATAGGCCTCATCATTTCATATGCCTGTTTTCACTTGAAAGAACCAAAGAAGGCATTTGGTTTAGACTATAGATTATCTAAGTCCCAAAGGCCTTTTGTAGAAGGACCGCTTTCCTATCTAAGGCAGTGGCCCGATGTCAGTCACGGTAACTGGCGAACGCTGGATGCTGCCATTGGGCCGTCTAAGTGTAACCTTCGTGCAATAGTCATGCCAACCAGTAAATCAGCACTGCTCTCCTTATCATCACTGTCCCACTGAGGAAACAGGCTCTACGAGGGAGCTCATGCAACCTCAGCAACAGCTGGTGAGAACAGTTCACATTTACGCGGGCTTTCACTCCTGCAGGTGCTTTGCCCAAGTCTCACAGAAAGACGGTAAAAGTGATGTTCCTCGAGCTGTGGGGGAGGAACACAGAGTCTCAATGAGCTGAACAGATAGTAGGTGCTGGGCAAACAGCAGAGAAACCCCAGTGCCCCCCATCCAATGAGAGATCCAGGCACAAAAGCGGCTAAGGAACACAGCGTGGCTCAGCGGGAGCATCACCAGCGCCCACTGCAGACCCAGCTCCATGCAGCAGCCCGCTGGGTGGGGCAGCCCGTGTCCTGGAAACCCCTACCCTTGCCCCTCAGGCTTGGGACTGGTACCTCTCTCTGCTGCTCCTCCTCAGGGCCCTGCACCATCCTTTGAGGTGTTCATGTCCCAGTCACGCCTTTGTGAAGTCTCTTTATCAAGCCCACTTTACGTGGTCCGATTTTAGCCCCAGGTGGGCTGCCAGAACACTGTTCAGGCTGTTAGTCTCTACTCTTCACAGAGATGTGCTTGATGCTCTGGCACTTCAGAACATTTCGTTCCGTCCTCAATGGCTGCCTGGCTTGCTGTTTACTTCTCTGTCATTCATGAGAACCCCACCAAATTCAGTCCAGCAAGATGCATCCTTTAGGCTGAAATATTCAGATGCTGTCAGAAAACAGGACTTCCCTGGTGGCTCAGAGGTTAAAGCATCTGCCTCCAATGTGGGAGACCCGGGTTCGATCCCTGGGTTGGGAAGATCCTCTGGAGAAGGAAATGGCAATCCACTCCAGTATTCTTGCCTGGAGAATCCCATGGACGGAGAAGCCTAGTAGGTTACAGTTCACGGGGTCGCAAAGAGTCGGACACGACTGAGTGACTTCACCCAGAAAACAGACGCAAGTTGCCAAGTCGAACTGACCCAGGGGCCAACAAGAGGATGACAGCTCCCGGCGGCCCCTCCAGGCAGCTTTTCTCAGCGTAGATTCGAACCATGGGTCACCCTCCCGGAACACATTCCAAAGCCAGGTGAATGGGACGCTTGCATTTGCTGGTGTCTGGGCCCGTCCACCAGTCCATTCATTGAATACATCATTGTTGGGTGCCTACTGTGTGCCCTGCACTCCAGTGACCGGGCATCGTGGGATTGGACTTGGCAAATAAACCAGAACCTTCCTGAAGATACTCAGATCAAGTGCTTTCATCATAATGTTCCTCACCATTTGCTGAGATATACATATTACATACTTTAGGTATATAACTTGGAGAAGGAAATGGCAACCCACTCCAGTGTTCTTGCCTGGAGAATCCCAGGGACGGGGGAACCTGGTGGGCTACAGTCCATGGGGTAACAAAAGAGTTGGACATGACTTAGCAACTAAACCAAACATGATATATCACAAAAATATGTACATATATATTCATACATATGCACATATATATACACACATTTATACATATATGGTTGTATGGTCCATATAAGCATGCTCCATATATTATTATATGTGAGAACATAAAATATACACATATAAATAAATATATCTATATGTTTCATATAGATATATTCATCTATATGTGTATATATATGTGTGTGTGTGTATTTGTCATTTCCTTAAGATAATTGTCTTCCCACCTTTCTGGTGTTTGCCACAGATTCTTGCTTTCAACTGGGCTGTTACATATCTCTAAAATATTAATATAATTAATATTTAATATTAAATATTTAATATTAATTAATATTAAAATATTAATATAAGAGAGAGATGGAACTTCTCTGAGATGTCAACTTCCCCACCTTTATCTAGCTGCATACTGTTATATAAACAACTTACGATACTAATACCATATTCTCTGTATGTTTTCTATGAAATATAAGATGTATAATAAACAACCTGCCTCATAAGACACAAGAATACTGAGAACGCAGCCTCAGCAGAATGTTTGCTGTTACCGTAAGTGAGCTGAACTTTGCAAAGTCTCTAGAATTCTCTCCCTCTCTGTTCCCTGCTGTTCAAGCCTTTAACTCCTCCCAATGTGTATGATTAAAATTGCTTCCAAACCAGTCTCCCTCCTTTTGGTTCCTTGTCTCTCCCAGGGTACCCAAGAGCGATGTCCCCAAAGGACGCAAGCATCAGGGCGTTTCTTGGGCCCCCTGGCACTTGCAGAATAGAGCTCAAAGTCCAGCTCAGTGTTCAGAAGTTGGACCTTGCTCTCTTTTACTTTTCCTCGTCGAGTACCGCAGCTTCCCTGCCCGCACCTGCTATTCCAGCCAGGCTCAGCCCCTAAACGCCCGCTAAGTGCTTCCGGCTCACTGACTTTGGTGTTCATACCTTTCTCTCTTGGCCTGCTGGTACCCAGTTCATCCTTCTCCAAGGACCGAGCCCCCTCCTCCGTAGAGCCTGTCTTGGCCCTCTGGTCCCCAGCAATCTCTGCCTTCTCTGACCCCGTCATGTGCTGTCTAAACAGTCACCGCTGGTCCTCACCCCCTACTTCATATTGTTGGATGGCAGGTCACCTGCGTGGGCTCTGGCTCCCAGCCCCATCGCACATCCTGCGGATGCAAGGCGGGCTTCTCTCGGCTGCTTTTTCCTGACTGCACGTGGCGCAGTGCTTCTTTCTCCATACACGTTCAGTTGGTATTTAGTAACTGTGGAGACCTTGTGTCAGGGTGCTGACAAAGCTGTCCAAATACCTATTCATCCATCTGCCCATTGTTCATTCATTCATTCATCAGCGAGTGGATTTCCACAGCTGGTCAGGCTGGAAAAATTAGATGATGAACAAAATAGAAATAGCCCCTGTCCTCATAGTGCTTATGTTCACATAGGAGAGAAGGACTCTCAAAATCAACCAATAACTAAACTGTTTCAAAGAGCTGTAACCAATAACTAAACTAAAGGAGTAAAAGAAAGAATCTTTATTCAGTGTTCTACAAGTTTTCCTGTTGTGATGCAAGGCCAGTTACATGCCTGGGCAGAGGCAGTCTAAAATGCAAATGCAGGCCCCCTTGTTCAGAAATATATAAGGATTTCTGATTGGCTCGTTTGTAGAGACGTGGGCGCACCTAGAGTCTGTCATACAGAGTGAAGTCAAAGAGAGAAAAACAGATATCGCATATTAATGCATATGTACAGAATCTAGAAAAACAGTACAGATGAACCTGTTTGCAGGGCAGAAATAGAGACACGGATGCAGAGAAGTGAAGTGTGGACACAGTGGGGGGAGACGAGAAGGGCGATGAGCTGGAAGAGGAGCGTTGACAGGTGTACACTGCTGTGTGTAGAATGGTTCGGGAAGCTGCCGTATGGCACAGGGAGCTCAGTCTGGTGCTCGGTGACAGCCTAGAAGGTTGGGACGGGGGTGTGGCTGAGAGGGAAGCTCCAGAGGGAGGGGACGGATGTAGACCTATAGCTGATTCATGTTGTTGTGCGGCAGAAACTAACACAGCATTATATAAAGCAATTATATTCCAACAAAAACTAAAAAGAAAAAACGAAATTTTAGTAAATAGCTAATATTATGATATGCTAAGTCACTTTAGTCGTGTCCAGCTCTGTGCAACTCCATAGACGGAAGCCCACCAGGCTCCTCCGTCACTGGGATTTTCCAGGCAAGAATACTGGAGTGGGTTGCCATTTCCTTCTCCAATGCATGAAACTGAAAAAGGAAAGTGAAGTCGCTTAGTCGTGTCCGACTCTTAGCGACTCCATGGACTGCAGCCTACCAGGCTCCTCTGTCCATGGGGTTTTGCAGGCAAGAGTACTGGAGTGGGGTGCCATTGCCTTCACCGAATATTATAATATATAACACAATATAATATATAGATAGGTTTTCAGACCATGACAGCAGAGTATTAGAGTAAGCTGATTAAAGTAAGCCCTTCCAGTGCTGCCTGTATGGTATTCAGCCTACTGTGGGGTGCTTTAATGAGACGGAAAATAATCGAATAATCACAGCTGATCTCCATGAACTGTGAAGTCCGGCTCAGAAAATAACCGAAGCCATACATGGATTCTAACCTAAAAGTGTTTGATGTCTCCTGCCTCTCAGATTGTCTGTCTTACTCGGCTCTGCACGTATTATCCAGGAGATGTTACGGGAAGCAGAGGTGCAAAGTCCTCGTCAACAACCGCCATTTCGGGAGCCCCTGTTTGCCAGGAGTGAAAAAATACCTCTCGGTCTTCTATGCATGTGGTAAGGATACACCCTCCGCCAGCTGTTTGGAGACCCTGCTTCCTGGGGAGGCGGTGGTCGTATGAACAGAAGGAGGTTTGGAACAACAAGCCATGGGATCTGCCCAACATGCCCGGACACGTGTTGTCCTCTCTCATACTCATGAGCCTTCCTCCTGTCCTTTATCCTTGTTTATAGTGTCCATGTCATGAGCAATAGAATTTTCTTGGGTCAAAAGTGCTTTTGACCCACTTTTGAACCGCTTCCCTGTGGTTCAGTGGTTAGGACTCTGCCCTTCCACTGCAGGGGACATGGGTTCGATCCTAGTATGGAAACTAAGATCCTGCATGCCATGTGGCCAAAAAAAAAGTGCTTTTAGTAATCAGATTGGCAGCAAGAGGGGACAGAAGGAGAAGAATAAGGAAATGGGATAAAGTGGATGTCACTGAGAAGAACGATTTTAATCTGAGTTCTCAGGAGGCTCTAGAATTTATGGATATGTCATGTAAGTTCACGGAGTATTGCTTGACTCCTAGTTAATCTTCCAGTCTTGTGTTTGGGCCCTAAAATGACTAATTCTCTGGACTGCCAATAGGCATTTTATCGATGTATCCCTGGGGTTAAGCCAACAGATCAAATGCTTACCTACAGCCTTTAAATATGTTACATGACAGCCTTACTTTGCTTTTCTAGTGTCTTCCAATCATAAAATGAAATTCTTGGTTCAACTGATTCCAATTTTATAAAGCTACATTTAAAAATCAAGTGTTAATTACCCTCTGAGGGCACCATGGATTTCTGGTTTGTAATCCCAACACATGGACTGCTGAGGGTTTTTTTTTTCTTTTTCAAATAAGTATACAAGCAAAGAATGTCATAACTGAAGAACCCAATACTTGTGCTCATGGAAACCTCTTTCTCCCTGCCAGATACCCCTAGCCTTTTCTTCTTCTTTTTTTTAAACAGCTTTCAGTTCAGTTCAGTTCAGTCGCGCAGTCGTGTCCGACTCTTTGCGACCCCATGAATCGCAGCACGCCAGGCCTCCCTGTCCATCACCAACTCCCGGAGTTCACTCAGACTCACGTCCATTGAGTCTGTGATGCCATCCAGCCATCTCATCCTCGGTCGTCCCTTTCTCCTCCCGCCCCCAATCCCTCCCAGCATCAGGGTCTTTTCCAATGAGTCAACTCTTCGCATAAGGTGCCCAAAGTACTGGAGCTTCAGTTTTAGCATCATTCCTTCCAAAGAAATCCCAGGGTTGATCTCCTTCAGAATGGACTGGTTGGATCTCCTTGCAGTCCAAGGGACTCTCAAGAGTTTCAGTTCAGTTCAGTTCAGTCGCGCAGTCGTGTCCGACTCTTTGCGACCCCATGAATCGCAGCACGCCAGGCCTCCCTGTCCATCACCAACTCCCGGAGTTCACTCAGACTCACGTCCATTGAGTCTGTGATGCCATCCAGCCATCTCATCCTCGGTCGTCCCTTTCTCCTCCCGCCCCCAATCCCTCCCAGCATCAGGGTCTTTTCCAATGAGTCAACTCTTCGCATAAGGTGCCCAAAGTACTGGAGCTTCAGTTTTAGCATCATTCCTTCCAAAGAAATCCCAGGGTTGATCTCCTTCAGAATGGACTGTAGCTTTATTGAGCTATAAATCACAAACTATACAGTTCACCCTTTAATCTTACAAATCAGTGGTCTCAATAGAGTCAGAATTGTGCAACTCCCATTGCAATTAACTTAGGAACATTCTTGGGAATTCCTCAGCAGTCTAGTGGTTAAGATTTCAAGCTTCTACTGAAGGGGTAGAAGTTCGATCCCTGGTCAGGGAACTAAGATCACATATGCACAGTCAGTAAAATAAATGAAATTTTTAAAAAATTTAAGAACAGTCTCATCACCTCCCAAAGAAACCCTGGACCCTTTAGCAGTCACCCCCAATCCACACCTCATCCCCCAGTCCCACCTCAAGCAACCACCACTTTCCATCTTATGGATTTACCTCTTCTGGACATTTCATATGAATGGAATTGGACAAAGTGTGATTCTCCATGACTGGCTTCTTTACCTACTGTGTTTTCAAGGTGCATCTATGTTGGAGTACATGCCAGTACATCATTCCTTTTTACAGCTCAGTAATATTTTGTTGCAACCCCAGCCTTTTATATCCTGAGCTAAATTTGTCCTCTGCAATATCAGAGCTGGAATAGGTACAGTGAAGTAACTACAGAAATATATTCCCAAAATAATAGCACCCACGTTCACGTTCCAGGAGGCACGGTTTTATTTGCCTTCCAGTCTTTACTGGTTCCTGTGTGAAGCAGATCTGGGTAGCCTGGAACCTATTCTGGCTGAGTTTCCTCAAGAAACTCAAAAAGTCACATGTGCGTTCTAAATGGCTTCTATCGTATCCAACTCTGTGTGACGCCATGGACTGCAGCCTTGCCAGGCTCCTCTGTCCATGGGATTCTCCAGGCAAGAATGCTGGAGTGGGGTGCCGTGCCCTCCTCCAGGGGATCTTCTGCACTCAGGGATGGAGCCTGTGTCTCTTATGTCTCCTGCATTAGCAGGTGGGTTCTTTACTACTAGCACCGCCTGGGAAACCCCGAGAAGCCTCACAGATCAGTCTGAAGTTCCAGTAACTGCAGGTCTCTCTAGCTGAGCGTGGAAGGAAGGGCAGGATGGTAACCTGCAAATACGGTGGATTTCCTGGTGTGCCTTCACGGGTGAGGCGAGGGCCATGCCCAGGCTGAGGCTCCTTTTAGCAAAGACAGGGTGGGCTTTCAGGACCTGAGGAGTCACACGTCCCAGCCCAAGCTTCCTCTCCTTCATTCACTCATTCAGCATGTTGTGGGTGTGTTTTAGTTAAAAAAGAAAAGGCACCAATATGAATTATCAGTGGAGGAAGAGAGATGCGCTTAATGGCTGTTGTGTCGGACTCTTTGCAACCCCATGGACTGTAGCCCGCCAGTCTCCTCTGTCCATGGATTCTCCAGGAAAGAAGTGGGTTGCCATGCCCTCCTCCAGGGGAAAGGATCGAACCCAGGTCTCCCACATAGCAGGCAGATTCTTTACCGTCTGAGCCATGAGGGAAGCCTGGGGGAAGAGAGATGAGCATTAAACAAATCTCCAAAGAAAGAAATCCGTCCTTACCCACTGTGATGAATGATGCTCCAGCAAAGGGCAGGATGGGACTTCCCTGGTGGTCCAGTGGCTAGGACTCAGCTCCCAGTGTGGGGGGCCCGAGCTTAGATCCCTGGTCAGGGAGAATCCACATGCCGCAAGTAAGACCCAGTGCAGCCAAATAAGTTTATGTGTGTGTGTTTTTTTTTTTTTTTTAAAGAAAAGGCCAGAATGCTGTGTAGAAGGATAATGGTAGAGGGGCCCTTTTAGTTTAGGGGGAAGGTTGAGACATCTTCCACAGAGAACCTTCCTTGGGGGTGAATTTGCCCCTGTGCTTTGAGAGGTGAGCAGGCATGAGCTGGCAGATGCTGAGGGGAGAGGAGGGGTGAGTGGGTGAGGACGGAGGTGGGTGAGACAGTACATGAGGGGGCCAGGATCAGGTCCTGTGGGGCCTGGGAGGAGGTGCCAGTGGGAGACTCATTTGGTGATGATGTTTAGACTCTTAAAGGACCCCTCCGGCTGAAACATAGAGGGTGGGCTGGAGTGGGACAGATGCAGAGACCAGTTAGACTGAAAGCATGCTAGAAGACATGGTAAAAATTGGGTGGATTGGAGAGGTTTGGGAAAGGAGGAAGATAATTGAGATGCTGGAGGCACCTGGCCTATTTGGAAGGATTGGGGTCCAGAGAAGGTGGCGAGGGCCAGCGGATGTATCCTTTCTCACCATGGGGGTGGGAGTGACGCTCTGGGAGTGGATGGAGGGATGGCTTGGAGTTCCAAGCCACGTGGCTCTCATCTTCTCAAAAGAAGTGGGAGCTGAGGTGGTCGGTTGCAAGGATGGGGCAGGAGGGGAGGGGAGAAGGGATAGAGGAGGTGAAAGTCTGAAGTGAGGGCCGTGGGGGCCAGAGGACAGGCTGACTTCAGAAAGGATGGTGGTGATGTGAGCTAGGTATGCTGGGGGCCTACAGGGTTAGTGGTTGAAGTTCTCAGGGATGCTGGTCTGCCCGGTTGGTGGGTACGTCCAGCTGGATGTGTGAGGGCTGGCAGGGGGACAAGGGCTCCTCGGATGAGGTCAGAGGATGGCAAGGGAGGCATCTGAGTGAGTTCATTGGGGGACAGGAGGCCGAGGTCAGAGAAGGGGCTTTGTGTCTTGGTTTCGGA